>OY101440.1:70581879-70914012 GCA_956483585.1 Gymnocheta viridis
ATCTAATGTAGTTTATCAGATACCATGTATTGGAAATACAAATGAGATATGTAATAAAGTATATGTAGGTACAACAAAAAATAAATTTAAGACTAGAATAGCTGGTCACAAATCAGATCAGAGATATAGGAGTATTAATTCACAAAAGACAGCGTTATCTTCTCATTTCTTCAATTCAGATCATTATCCAAACTTTAATAATATTTAAATTTTAAATGCAGAAACTAATTATAAGCGTAGATATTTGCTAGAAATGTTACGGATTATAAATGTTCCAACAGATCAGAGGATGAATTTTAGGGCAGATACGGCAAATGAGATATAGATATTTATTATATAAAAACGGAAACAGAAAATAGAAAATACTATATCCGTTTTTTGTTTGTGTGTTTTTGTTTTTTTTAAGTTTTTCATTTCTAATTTTGACAATATTTGTTTTTTTCAATTGTAAAATTTTAAGATAATGTAAATCAAAATGAAAAAAATATTTCAATATCCTGAAGAAGCCAATCAACGATATTGGCGAAATATTGATATTTTATAAATTAAAAAAAAATAAATAATACACATTTTTTTATAAATTGACCTAAAGCTTGGAGAAATCTTTTATAATTATTAAAAAAAAAGTCGAAAAAATAAGAGAATATTACTAATCTTTTAACTATTTGGTACGGTCCCTTATATGGGCTTTGATTCTTTTTTCTAGATTCTAATTTCACTAATACTAAATCTCCAACTTGAAAATTGCTTTTATTTATAGTTTTGTCATACTCTATTTTATATTTATTTTTAGCAATATTTATGAGTTCTTTGGCATTTTCCAAGGATTTTTTTAATCTTATTCTTACTTCGTTAGCTTAATTTTCAATATTATAACATTTATCTATGTTTTGTATTTTATCTGTCGGCAATGCTGCTAATTTGCCATAAATTAATTCATAAGGTGAATAATTATTGTCTACATGCGGTGTTGTATTATATGCAAATGTATAGTATGGAATACATTTGTCCCATTCATAATCATCTACAAAATTCAATAAATATTTGTTTAGAACACGATGATTGCGTTCCAGTGTTCCTATGGATTGGTGATGGTATGGTCGAGAATTTCTGATCTATGTTTAGAAAATTGCAAACTTCTTTTAACAGTTCATTTTTAAATTCCGTACCTCTGTCGGATTAAAAAATCTTAAAACATCCATACTTCAAAATAAATTGTTCAACTAAAGTTTTTGCTATGGTTTTTGCGTCTTTTGCTTCAATTGGATGCGCTACTACATATCTTGTTAATTCACACTGCATTGTTAAAATGTACCTATAGTTATTTGTCATTCTTAATGGTCCAACTGTATCTATTTCTATTACCTCAAAACTAGTGTTTGGGCTGTCAGTAATTATCATTTCCTCTTTAATGTGCTTAGTCTGTTTATTTCTCAGGCATTTATCGCATTTATTTATGTAATCTCTAACCATTTTCCTCATATTTTTCCATACATAACGTTGTTTTAACTTTAAGACTGTTTTTCTAATACCAAAATGTCCTGATATTGGTGTATCATGGAATTCTTTAATAATATTCATTTGGGATTTTTTATCCTTAATATGTTGCAATGGTTTATATAATATGATGTTTAATTCTAGATTTATGTATTTATTTGATTTCAAAATTCTTTGGTATACCTCATTATAAATGTTCTTTAAATATTCAATTGATGTGAGCTCAAAAATTACATCTTCGCATGAAAGAGTGAGATTTTTAATATTTTGCTTATGCATATGAATTATTAATTGCTCTAGAGACAAAACGTATTTTGCTAGCTCATCATCAACATTTATCACAAAAGTATTGTTAATGGACTCTAAAGTACCGTGTTTTATTTTCGTATTTCCTTTATTTTGTATACCTGTTTTAATGATATTAAATTTTAATACGCGAATATTTTGTATATCTTGTAAGGACGTACATTCCCATATATGTTCTTCATTGTGCACTTGGGATGTGTTACTTATATTATTTGCTTGTATATTTTCAGAAATCTTTTTTGCTTGCATTCCACGTGTTGTTACTAAAATTCTTGTTGGTTTGTTAATGTCATCTTCTATTGGAATCATTTTCTTTAACATCTCCGAATTCCATGTTATCCTAGACAAAGCGTCTGTATTAGTATTGATCATACCTTTCTTATATATAATATCGAAGTCATAGTCTGACAAATCTATGCGTATGCGTGTCAATTTTGATGAGGGGTTCTTATGAGTAAAAAGTGAAACTACCGAATAGGTAAGGTCTGAAGAATTCTATTCCCCAATGTATGGCAAGAAGTTCTTTTTGAATTACAGGCTTATTTAAATCATGCTTTCCTAATGTCTTGCAGGCATAAGAAATTGGCAAGTCTGCTTCTATTTCTCCTTGTGATAAAACCGCTCCCAATGCATAATTTGATCCATCAGTGGTTAGTATGAATGGTTGTTCAAAATCTGGATATTTCAATATGGGTTGATTTATAAATTTTTCCTTCAATAATTCAAAAGCCTTTTGACATTCTTCCGTCCACTCAAACGCTTTACCCTTTCTAGTGTGGTCATTCAGACATTTTGTAATTTCTGCGAAATTCTTTATGAAACGTCTGTAGTAGTTGCAAAATGCTACAAATCTTCATCTTTGTCTTTCGGAATAAGGTACTGTGCAATCGTTTTATGTTTAGAAGGGTCTGTTCGTATACCTTATTTTGTTATTTGAAGTCCCAAATATATCACTTCTGGTTTCAAGAATACGCACTTTGATGCGTTTAGTTTTAAATTGTATTTTGACAAACGTTCGAATGTACTTCTAAGGTTATCATTGTGATGTTTTAGACTACAACCAAATACAATTATATCGTCAACGTATAGAAATGCTTTGGAATATAGTCCACTAAGTGCTATTGTTAACATCCTTTGGAAACTATTGGAAGAAATCTTTAAACCAAATGGTAATCTTTTTAACTGATAGTGACCATTACTCGTTGAGAATGCAGTTAAATGTCTTGAATCCTTGTCCAAATTTATTTGATGAAAAGAACTTGTCATATCCATAGTTGAAAACATCTTCCAATCTTGTCAATGGAAATTTGTCGTTCACTATCTTTTTGTTCAACTGTCTAAAATCCACTACTAGTCTCCATTTTTCTTTTCCATTTTCAGCCTTTTTCGGTACTACCAACAAAGGTGAATTGTAAGCACTATTTGATGGTTCAATGATATCGTCATCTAATAATTGTTGTACTTGTTCATTTATCTCTTCAGATTGTGCTTGAGGTAGTCTGTAGTTTTTAATGAAAACTGGTGTATCATCAGAGACCTTTAAATTTTGTGTGTAAAAATTATTTGAAGATAATGCATCTCCTTCTAGGTGAAAAATACTATGATAATCCTTAAAAATTTGTATTAAATCTGATTTTGCTTTGTAATCGTCAATGTCAAGCTTAAAAGTTTCCAGTACTTTTCGAAACCTTTCATCATCAATATGTGAATAATTGTTGAGACAATTATTTAATTTATAAATATTGGAAAAAATTGAAATTTATTTAGAGTAAATAAATTATTACAAGCGTGGTTGTATACGATGTGTCCTGATGGAGAGTTCAAAGGTAAGTAAGTTGTTCTCACTGAAATGCAGATCTTGAGTCGGCTTTGGCTTTGCCTTAAGCTTAATAAAATCTCGGTAACAAACCCGAAGTCAAACGGTTTGCCCGGTTGGCATCTGCATTGCGGTGAGAGCAGCTTTACACAACATATGGATAAATACAGTGAAGTCAGGGCAAGTATAATTTGAGGTAAGTACTTCATATATATAGTATAAATAAATTTAACATTAGATTTAGAGTACAATTTTAGTATTAGATTTACAATTTATATATATAATTTTAGATTTATAATTCAATTTCAATTCTAGATTTACAATTCATTTGTTAGTTATATGATTCAATTTAAAATTTACAAAAAATTCAGACTTACAACTAATTTATATTATTGTCCAAACTTGTTTGGACATGGCGCCCGGCCTTGCCTTCAGGCAATGCGTACCGTTTCCGATGCGCACAGAACGTTAGCGATCGACCTAATAGCTTCTGCTAGGATTTTTTGATCTGGTGTTGTAGAAGGGATGCTTTGCTGTTGGCTGGCTGATGTGGATGATGCGGGATTTTGTACGGTTGTTGATGGCTGTTGGCTTATGGTTTTACGTTTACGGGAACGTAGGTCTTTTGTGGTGATTCCTCGTGTATTTTTGGAGCGTGGAGATTTTGGATGTAATAGCGTGTGGTGGAACTTGTCACAGCGTTTACAGGTGTCCAAAGACGTACAGCCTCGTAAATCATGGCTTCGAGCCAGACAGTTCATACAGTAGCGGTACCTGTCTACCACTTCCTCTCTTTTCTCCACGTTCATTTTAAGGAACCTGCGACAGAAGCGCAGCGCATGAGTCTTTTTACAAAGAGCGCACTTGTAAACGTTAGAGCTCAGCTTGTTGTTACGAGTGTGGCGGGTTTTAACACTCTTGTTTGAATGACCTAAAGAACTGCGCATGGTCTTTCTAGACAAAGAGATATAGATACAATGGTTAATAGGAGTGATATATAATTAGCTGGGGTGGTTAGCTGAAATGAGAAGTTAATAAAGAATGTATGAATTCATTACGAGTAGTATTAGTGTACGTGTAAATTAGAGGCTAATTTTGAGCTGGAGTTGAAGAAGACGGGTTTTCGTTCATGAGGGGTAAGTAGCACAACTTAACAATCGGGCGAGTTATGATTCCCGTAGAAATTCGTACGTCCGCTGTGCGCACGTTCTGGTCAGAACCCATAAACGTCTTTTCAATCCTTCCTAAGCGCCAGTCGTGAGGTGGTTGTAAGTCGTCCATCACAACAACAAGGTCCCCGACCTTCATGTTTGTTGCAGTGGTTTTCCATTTATAGCGTTGGTGGAGGGATGTCAGATAGTCTTGCTTCCATCGTATGGCGAACTGATGGTGGAGTGCCTTTAGCTTTTCCCATCGATTGATAAGAGACATATTCTCTGAATATTGTTCTGGGAAGGCTAGCAAGGGTGCTCCTCTGAGAAAATGACCAGGAGTTAATGCAGTTAAGTCTGCTGGGTCCTCTGATAGAGCGGAGATAGGGCGTGAATTAAGCACGCCTTCAATACGTGCTAAAATGGTGGAAAATTCTTCAAAAGTAAACCTTTGAGAGCCGGCGATTCGTTTGAAGTGGAATTTAAAACTTTTTACGGCGGCCTCCCATAATCCGCCCATGTGGGGAGCATGTGGTGGTATAAAACTCCACTCAAACCCATGTGCGATATATTTTTGAGCGATATCTTGCGAGCAGTTCTCAACAAACGTAGCGAAATCGCGTTCAAGGGTCCTGCTGAAACCGACGAAATTTCTGCCGTTATCGGTAACTACCCTTTGGGGGAGCCCCCGCCTACCAACGAAGCGAGTAAACGCGGCTTCGAATGCCGCAGAGGATAGGTCAGAGCAGGGTTCCAAATGTACCGCCTTTGTGCTGAAACAAACGAACACACTGGCATATCCTTTGATATATGGTGCTTTTCGCAAAGGTGAAGTTTTAATTTCGAATGGGCCTGCAAAGTCTATACCTGTTATTTGGAAGGGTAAGGATAAACTGCACCTTTCAGGTGGTAACGGTGCCATAATCTGATGACTGGGTTGCTGCTTGTAGATTATGCAGGTTTTGCAATGGCGTATGATATTTCTTACTCGTTGCTTAAGTCTCGAAATATAAAACTCCGTTTGCGCCATTCTACGCATTAATCCGCAATCTGCATGAGCAAGAAAGATGTGCAGATGAGTTAGATATAGTTGGCAGAGTCTTGAGTATTGTAGCAAAATCGCCGGCGAAGTAAAATAATTAATAAAATGGCTACAACAGCTTAAAAAAACACATTTAATGCGCCTACTTGACATCATAGGCGCTGCAACACTGATCTAAAAACTAACACAACGCGCAATATCAGAGTTGTAAAAATTAAGCTTTCTCTCTTTCACCATCTGTCCTCTCTCACTATCCCTTTCCCAAAGAAGGTAACACACCTACGGGTTGGTAGGCATACTAATTGCCTGAGTGTTACTTCTCTTTTTTTTAAAAAAAAAAAAAAAAAAAAAAAACTTGAGAAAAATCTTGCACAAGCATATTCCACTTTTGTAATGAATCAAAGGAAACATTTTCATCCCAACTTAACCCTTCCAACCATAGTTGTTGCATGAGAATTTTGGCTCTTATAACTATAGGGGCTAACCATCCAGCGGGATCAAAAAGTTTTGACACAGATGAGAGAATCTGTCGCTTTGTAATATTTACTGCTGGATCTAATGGAGTAAAACTATAAGAGAAAGAATCAGTGAGAGCATTCCACTTGATTCCTAGCGTTTTGGTTGAACTCGTGTCGTGGAATCTGAGAAAATTTGAGTCGTATAAATCTTCTTTATTTAAATTAGCGAGCAATTGGGGATCGTTTGCCGTGATCTTTTTCAGAGGGAACCCGGCCGAATTTAGCACGCTGATGAGCTGAGTTTGGGCAGAAATGGTCTCTTCTAATGAATACCCTCCAGCCAGGATATCATCCACATACGTTTCAGAGCGCAAAATTGATGCAGCTCTTGGGTACATAGTTTCAGAGTCTGAGGCTAGCTGGAGAAGTGTGCGAATCGCTAGATACGGAGCACAATTTACTCCGAAGGTTACCGTTTTCAACTGATAATCCTTCGTCGGCCCATCGGCTTTTGATTTGAATAAAATCCTCTGGAAGGGTCTGTCGTCTGGATGCACTAAGATTTGACGATACATTTTTTGTATGTCCCCATTAAAAACATATTTGTATTTTCTCCAGTTGAGGACTATGGATATCAGTTCATTTTGAAGTGTAGGGCCAGTGAAAAGAACGTCATTGAGTGAGAAATTAGACTTCGTTTTCCTAGAGGCATTGAAAACGATTCTTACTTTGGTTGTTTTATGTTCTGGGCGAACAACTGCATGGTGTGGTAAATAAAATGAGGCATATTTACCTTGGGACACAATTTCACATGATGAGGTTTCTTCCATGTGATTCAAAGTAATGTATTCGTTAAGAACTTCTTCATATTGTTCTTTTAGGATGGGATCTTTGGATAGGGTTTTCTGTATACTAGAGTATTGCGCTAAGGCCATAAATCGGGATGAGCCAAGGAAGATTTTGTCAGGGTGTTCAGTTTTGAATGGTAATCGTACTATGTATCTACCATTGACATTACGAGTTGTTGTTTGGGAGTAAAATTTTTCACAAATTTCGTCCTCCGGGTTTTTTCTCTGAACTACAGGAATTTCCTCCTGTTCCCAAAATTTCCTTAGGAGATTATTGAGCTCAACGGTTTCGGATGAGATAACCGAAGTTGTGAAGGCGTTAATGGTCTGCGTTTTTATGGGCCCACTGAGAACCCACCCAAATATTGTGTTGTAGGCGGATGTCAGCCCACAAATATTCTTCCTAATGCCTTCGATATTGAGGAAATGTTCGTAATCGTTGCCTAGTATCAGATCAATTTGGGACGACTTGTTAAACGTGGGATCCGCAAGATCTAATTCTGCAAGCTCAGGTGAAACGGGAATTTCGAAGGAGTAGGCAGGAAGATGTTTTGTCACCTTTGGTAGCACTATGGCTTTTATTGGAACTTTGAGGTCATATCTTCTTGCATACAAGGTAAACTCTGCTTCTTTGCTTGCCGCTTGCTTTTGACCACCAATACTTATAATTTCAAAGTGGGACCTATTATAAGGTAACTGCAAGCGATTCCGAACCCTTTCTGATAAAAATGTTCGTTGAGAGCCGGGATCAATCAACGCCCTTACAGTGAACAGTTCGCCTCTGTGTTCTATCTGCATCAGTGCCGTGCGCAATAAAATGCTCTCATTGCTAGTAGAGCAGTTGGCTTGAAACTGCCTTGATGTGCTTGGAAGTTCACGCTGTATACTATTTTTCGGGGGTTGAACAGGGTTAAGAGACTCTGTTTGATATATTTTATCATGATTGTTGGGATTTTCTTTATATTGAGCGTTTTCTGCAATTTGAGACGAGTTTTGTGGATTTTGTCTCATATGCAACAGTGTATGATGTTGTTTTTTGCAATAGAGACACGTATGTTTACTTTTACAGTTTGCTTTCAAATGAGATACTGCTAAGCAGTTATTACAGAATTTATTCTGAAAGACATAATCCACTCTCTGCTGTACCGTAAAGGCTTTGAATTTCGGGCATGTTCTAAGAGAGTGTTCCTCCTTACATAACTTGCAAGATGAACTTAGATTTTCTTGAGATATATATGTGTGTACGCTGGGTGATGCTTTTTTCGCAAGACTAAATCCATCTTTATAATTTCTAATACTGCTGAGTCTCTCTACAGCTTCATCTCTGTCCACGAGAAATTGGGACATTTGGGACCACTGCGGGAGCTCACGGGGAGACGTAAGTGATTGTTCCCAATGGGCTAGAGTCTTGTCAGGGAGTTTTGTTGAAATCAACCGAATGAGAATCGGATCCCAACTTTCCACCTGGATGCCAAGGGTTTTTAAGGTGGATAGAGAATCATTTACAGAAGATTGTATCCTCCTTATTGATTCACTATCTTCGCCTTTCGCTGCAGGGATGTCGAACAAGATTTTTATCTGGTTGTCGACTAGAACACGTTTATTTTCGTAGCGGGTTTTAAGAGCACCCCATGCGAGGTCAAAGTTGTCGTTTGAGAGAAGGTATCTTTTAACAATGGCTCCTGCTTCGCCTTTCGTTTTATTGCGCAGATGGTAGAGTTTTGTGACATTGTTAAGTTTTGAGTGGTTTATATACAAGGCCGTGAACATGTCACGAAATGATGGCCATTGTTCGTAGCTACCATGGAATACCTCTGTATCACAAGGCGGAAGTTTAACGCAATCGTGAGAATTACCTTGCATGACTATTTCGGTGTCATCGTGCTGGGTTAAAGACTGTCGAAAGGTTGACTGAAATCTCGGGATACCTGGGTTTTCTGACCGTAAAGATTTCAATAGGTCGAGTATTTGAGAAGAATAGTTATAATATTCTTCTGTACAGAGTTCATACTTCTCTTGGGCATCCCTTTTAAATTCCTCGGTTATGATTTCATTAGCAGACAACATAACCTCTTCGTGTGCAAGGTTTACCCTCTCCCATCTTGTGTCTAAGTCTCTTAACTTGACTTCCAGAATGGTTTCGGTTTGATCGCCTTTCGGGGATACTCTGTATCGTTCACAAAACGCCAGAAGGTGATCGCAATCAAAATGAAAGTGCTCCTTAATAAGTGGGTTTGAGGATCGGGATGTAGAAGGCATTTTATTTTAATTTTTGTATGAGATTGCCGAAGTTTTGTTTACTTGAAACGTGGCTTAAGACCCTGGACAATGGTAATGAAAGCCAAGATTTTATTTTTTTTTTTTTTTTTTTTTTTTTTAAGATACTATCTATATGGTACCTAGGGAAATTGCACTCACTAAGAATTATAGAAGTTTGTGTTTAATATTTACTTTTAGGATTGGGTGACTACCAATTATGGGACAATATCAATTTTTCATTTCACACTTAGCTGCTTTTGTAATACAGGTTTGATGTGTATTTTTTTTTTTTTATTCTTTGGTGGGTTAGGGTGGAGTTAGCGCCAGATATTTATATCTGTATAAACCAAAGAATTAAAATACCACTCCGAGAAAATGGGGATTCCTGATTATTTTATCTATATTATCTTTTTAGAAGGGGCTAATGAGTTAGCACTAAATATGAGGCATTTAGTTTTATAGGGGGTATAAAGACAATATAAATTAAATCAGTTTTGGGCAACTTTAAGCGACTAGCGTTGTAATAGAAATTTATATATGAAAATTGGGAGCTCTAATAGACTGTATTGAGCATTCACACAGTTCTAAAGTGAAGCTATGTAAAGAGATAATACTTAAAGAACGAGATTTTTTTCGATGGGTTATAAATTTAATTAATATTGGGGAAAAAATTTTACTTTGGGGCAATGCATTTAATTTATCTTCACGGCAACGCTGATCGCCACTATATGCTCTTTTATTATGTGCAGGGCTGAAACTTTGGATTTTTAAATTCTTGAAAAACAAATTAATTGTTCAAGCTATTACAGTAATTTTTCTTTTATTTATTGGGTTAAATTTCTTTTTATGGGGATTGTAAATGTTTTTCGCTTAACAATTCTTGAATCGGGTTATACAAAGTTTGACTTATTTTGTTTTCAGGTAAAAAATTTTTAGTTGGTACTGAAGTTCCCGTCTCTGCTTTATTAATTTGCTATTTACTTAACAAAAGAGACTATATGCAACCATACATATATGGTCATTGACTTGTGTTGAGTATTTGAATTTTGAAGAGCGCAAGGGATAAATTTTTAAGAGAGGTAATTCCTTTTTCACCACACGATTTCACATTTGCTTTTCTTTTAATTTCACTGATGTATTTGTATTTACATGGGAGTATATGTAATTAATATTTTTATTTGGGTTATTACATGAAAAGCGGGAATAAAATGAGAACTCCTGTATATACATATATATATATAAGTATGTACGCACTTACATTAAAAAAAGCGCGAATAATTGGGATCTTTATATGAGTATATATATGTATATATAACCCCGAGAATAAACTTGAGGTATAATATTAGTATTTATATACATATGTGGACATACGAGTCTATGTGTGTATATGGGTTTATGTACCTATGTAAGCACTTACAGAAAAAAACGGGAATAACTGAGAGTTATTTATTATGTACATATATATATATATATATATATATATATATATATATATATATATATATATATGTATTTATGTATGCACATACCTGTTTGCCATTTTATGTATTTTTTATGTTGTTGTTGATTTATGTTGTTGCTTTGCTCCCGTTTTAACTGGATATATTGTTGTTTTTCCCTTATTATTTTATTTAGGATTTATGTATTATTAATTATTTTTGGATGCACTGTAATAGACAAGTTAGAGAACAAATTTTAAACTTTTTTCTTTTAATTTTAAAGAAAAGACAAACTCTTTGCTATTTATTTGCTTTGTAATTATTTTTCGTTGATCTTTAACTGACCGACGCACTGTGGCTGAAAATCGTTTTTCATTGGCCAAAACTCAAATTTTTTTTGTCACCGATTTTTAAAATTTTTACGCCCTTTTGCAGCTAATATATCCAGATTAAGGTAGCCAAAAAATTAGGTTAAACTATTGATAATTGTGAGCGTGGCATGCTGTCAAACTCAACGGTTTTTTTAATTTCAGAAAAAGGTGTTTTTCTTTTGTTTTTTATCAAAAATAAATGGTTACTACTCGCAAGCTATCATCGATAATGGCCTGCGGTCTTTTTTATAATGTTGGTAGGATTATAGTCTTTAGTTTTTGTAAGTGGTCAGAGCTCTAGCGTTTAATATTAAGGGCGTTACGGAATATTTATGAAACTACTATATTTTTCTTAAATTTAAACTTTAGTGGAATAGAACTTCTAGGGAACAAAAGGGAACAAGAAATGTATACCACCCGGAGAAAGGTGAAAGTGTCCTCTTTAACGCTATATATACTTTTGCACCCGCCACGAGCCGCCTGTAGAACACTTTTTTCATTTTAATGAAATTACTCCAAAGTACTCGTATACAATGGTGTATATAATTTTCACTTTTTTGCCTAAAAGTTTATGTTTTTTACTTTAGACTACGTAAAACTAAAAAAATTAAATATAATACCTGCGAAAGGGTTTAATGGCTTTGTTTTGATCAGCAAAAAATTGGTAATAAAATTATCACAAATTATCACAAAATTCTACAGTAAACATATGATCTGTTACTAAATTTACCTGTTATCAAATGTTAGGGTCAACCAAAGTCATAAGCAATTTTATAACAATAATCGCGACATTAAAGCACTAAAGAAAAAAAAATAACCCAACAACAACAACAAATATTGGCGAGATACTAATCAGTTTTACCTGATATTAAGGTCTGGACAACATGTGCAGTTTTGTGCAATTTAAGCACTACCTGCTATGAAATTAAAGATCAATGTGTGAATAACATGTATCTAAAAATGTATAAAACTACGGATTCGATAAGGGATTACTCAGTTAATCCTCTAAGTGTACGGATAAAACATAACAGACGCAAATAAAAATATTCAGAAAAATATGGAGAGCTTCAGTTATAAAGAACTGGCCGAAGAGTATTTTAGAAACAAAAACCAGGAAGATGTTCTTAGCTACGTTAAAATAAAATTAAACTTAAATTCGTGGAACACATACTAAAAATCAATTATGATTTGGATTTCGGGTCTTCAGGATCAATAAGAAACAACGAAACCAACAAAGAGTTAAGAAGTTCAAAAAAGGAACATGTTCAAGATGAATATCGCAAATTAGGATTGATTATAGATCAGCCAAAACAAGGGTCAGGCAATACAAATGATGGCAATACCGCAAGAAGATTCTTTTCAGATCCAGAAACAGCATCTGAAATAACAGGAGTGGATTTAAACCTCATTTTCAGATTTAAAATAATCCTAGAAGTACTTGCGTGCAATGAAGAAATTGACTCTAGAAAATTTGGAGATTATGCTAAGGAAACTGCAAAAATATATACAACCAACTACCCATGGAGAAATATGTCTGCAACAGTTCACAAAATCCTTTATCATGGAGAAGATGTCATTAAATATCATTTGGTGCCACTTGGTGATCTATCAGAGGAGGCTCAGGAAAAAAGGAACAAGGATTACAGATTTTATAGAGAGCACAATACTAGAAAAATTTCAAGAAATTCAACAAATGAAGATCTATTTAATATATTATTGGCAACGTCAGATCCGTTTATCTCCAGTATTCGAAATCAATGGAAAGTGGAACATCGGGATTTAGATGAAGAAGCCAAAAAACTACTAAAGAACAGAGATAGCACAGAACAAAATATGGAATATTTGCAATCAATATTTGAGTCAAATGAATAATAATTATAATTGCCTTTCATTGTTATTTAAGTACGAAAAACATAGTATTAGTAAAAAATAATAATAAACGAACCTACCATTGTTACAAATGCTATTAAAATTTATTGCAGTTTTTATTTTAAAATGTTTTTAAAATTATCAAATTTGACAGCAAAAAATAATAAATTTTTCTGTAGTAATAGCAATATTTTTAGATAATATTATTAACGTTTTTTTTAAGTGTAACTATTCTTTGAGTGTAAACAAATTTGCAAATTTGTCAGCAAAAAATTTTAAATTTTTCAGTAATAGCAAAATCTCCAGTTGATTTTACTATTTTTTTCAGTGTACAATTTTTTTAAGTGTAACATAAAAAAAATTCCATTATTACAAAAATTATTTATAATTATTATTAATTTCCAAATATTCAAATTTTTTTATAAATAAAAAAATAATAATTCCATATTTCACTCTAAAAGTTAAAAAAAATTCAAAAGTTCAACTTTGACCTAGAATTCCTTAAAAAGTCCTCAATCAATTTTAATAAAATTTAAACTGAGTCAAGCTGAACTAAATATCTATCCAATAAAAAAAAATTACTTCAATATTTTGATCGGTTCAAAAGTTACAGAGTTTTGGCCAATGAAAAACGATTTTCAGCCACTGTGCGACGCACTGTGGCTGAAAATCGTTTTTCATTGGCCAAAACTCAAATTTTTTTTTGTCACCGATTTTTAAAATTTTTACGCCCTTTTGCAGCTAATATATCCAGATTAAGGTAGCCAAAAAATTAGGTTAAACTATTGATAATTGTGAGCGTGGCATGCTGTCAAACTCAACGGTTTTTTTAATTTCAGAAAAAGGTGTTTTTCTTTTGTTTTTTATAAAAAATAAATGGTTACTACTCGCAAGCTATCATCGATAATGGCCTGCGGTCTTTTTTATAATGTTGGTAGGATTATAGTCTTTAGTTTTTGTAAGTGGTCAGAGCTCTAGCGTTTAATATTAAGGGCGTTACGGAATATTTATGAAACTACTATATTTTTCTCAAATTTAAACTTTAGTGGAATAGAACTTCTAGGGAACAAAAGGGAACAAGAAATGTATACCACCCGGAGAAAGGTGAAAGTGTCCTCTTTAACGCTATATATACTTTTGCACCCGCGACGAGCCGTCTGTAGAACACTTTTTTCATTTTAATGAAATTACTCCAAAGTACTCGTATACAATGGTGTATATAATTTTCACTTTTTTGCCTAAAAGTTTATGTTTTTTACTTTAGACTACGTAAAACTAAAAAAATTAAATATAATACCTGCGAAAGGGTTTAATGGCTTTGTTTTGATCAGCCAAAAATTGGTAATAAAATTATCACAAATTATCACAAAATTCTACAGTAAACATATGATCTGTTACTAAATTTACCTGTTATCAAATGTTAGGGTCAACCAAAGTCATAAGCAATTTTATAACAATAATCGCGACATTAAAGCACTAAAGAAAAAAAAATAACCCAACAACAACAACAAATATTGGCGAGATACTAATCAGTTTTACCTGATATTAAGGTCTGGACAACATGTGCAGTTTTGTGCAATTTAAGCACTACCTGCTATAAAATTAAAGATTAATGTGTGAATAACATGTATCTAAAAATGTATAAAAATACGGATTCGATAAGGGATTACTCAGTAATAAGTTAATCCTTTAAGTGTACAATTAAAACATAACAGACACAAATAAAAATATTCAGAAAAATATGGAGAGCTTCAGTTATAAAGAACTGGCCGAAGAGTATTTTAGAAACAAAAACCAGGAAGATGTTCTTAGCTACGTTAAAATAAAATTAAACTTAAATTCGTGTAGCACCGAAATGCAAGAGCAATTATTTAATTTCGTGCGACGCACTGTGGCTGAAAATCGTTTTTCATTGGCCAAAACTCAAATTTTTTTTTGTCACCGATTTTTAAAATTTTTACGCCCTTTTGCAGCTAATATATCCAGATTAAGGTAGCCAAAAAATTAGGTTAAACTATTGATAATTGTGAGCGTGGCATGCTGTCAAACTCAACGGTTTTTTTAATTTCAGAAAAAGGTGTTTTTCTTTTGTTTTTTATAAAAAATAAATGGTTACTACTCGCAAGCTATCATCGATAATGGCCTGCGGTCTTTTTTATAATGTTGGTAGGATTATAGTCTTTAGTTTTTGTAAGTGGTCAGAGCTCTAGCGTTTAATATTAAGGGCGTTACGGAATATTTATGAAACTACTATATTTTTCTCAAATTTAAACTTTAGTGGAATAGAACTTCTAGGGAACAAAAGGGAACAAGAAATGTATACCACCCGGAGAAAGGTGAAAGTGTCCTCTTTAACGCTATATATACTTTTGCACCCGCGACGAGCCGTCTGTAGAACACTTTTTTCATTTTAATGAAATTACTCCAAAGTACTCGTATACAATGGTGTATATAATTTTCACTTTTTTGCCTAAAAGTTTATGTTTTTTACTTTAGACTACGTAAAACTAAAAAAATTAAATATAATACCTGCGAAAGGGTTTAATGGCTTTGTTTTGATCAGCCAAAAATTGGTAATAAAATTATCACAAATTATCACAAAATTCTACAGTAAACATATGATCTGTTACTAAATTTACCTGTTATCAAATGTTAGGGTCAACCAAAGTCATAAGCAATTTTATAACAATAATCGCGACATTAAAGCACTAAAGAAAAAAAAATAACCCAACAACAACAACAAATATTGGCGAGATACTAATCAGTTTTACCTGATATTAAGGTCTGGACAACATGTGCAGTTTTGTGCAATTTAAGCACTACCTGCTATAAAATTAAAGATTAATGTGTGAATAACATGTATCTAAAAATGTATAAAAATACGGATTCGATAAGGGATTACTCAGTAATAAGTTAATCCTTTAAGTGTACAATTAAAACATAACAGACACAAATAAAAATATTCAGAAAAATATGGAGAGCTTCAGTTATAAAGAACTGGCCGAAGAGTATTTTAGAAACAAAAACCAGGAAGATGTTCTTAGCTACGTTAAAATAAAATTAAACTTAAATTCGTGTAGCACCGAAATGCAAGAGCAATTATTTAATTTCGTAAAAGCACTAAAAAAACGCTACAAAGAAGTTAGCTACAGTAAACAAAAGTTTTATATAAAAAGTGCAACCTGGTTAGAAGGCCAACTTACTGTCGCTGCAGAAACAGCAAAGCAAGATAAGGGTGGAAGACCACGCAAATCATTAATGGGCAACTGCAGCGATAGATCTAAGAGGCGGAAACTTAAAGATATTAACGATGCAATTGGTTGTACAAATATAAAAGAATCTTTCCTACATCAATTACGATCACAGAACCAATTAACAAAAGTGGATATCATTGAAAAAGTTGTTAAAGCTAGTCCAGTGAGAACAAAACGGATTCTTAAAAGTATACCAACTCCGAGTGATGTAATACAGTACACAAATGAGGAGGCATTAGCATTATTTCTGGATTTGAAATTAACAAAACAGCAATATATTAAGCTCAGACTGCGTGCGATTGAAAAAGGCTCAAATATGTATCCAGCATATCATCACATAACCGCTGCTAAAATGGACTGTTTGCCATCAAAGGACACTATTACAATCACACCAATTTCGGCAGAGGTACAACTACAATCTCTACTTGATCACACAGCCGAACGCTTGCTACAATCAATAACAGGAAATGAGTTAAAGAAATATGGAAACACAAAGTTAATTCTGGTTCTTCGGGACAAAAACAATACAAACAAGCTGTATGTGAAAATATATCGGACTCAGATATGTTCATGGTATCATTTGTACCATTGCGATTGAAAAAGATTTTGGAAGATTCAGATCCTTCGACTAGTACAACGCAAACAATGGATATTTGGAAAAATGAGACACCATCTTCTACGAAATACTGCAGGCCAATCAAATTTGAATTCAAAAAAGAAACTCATGATGCCATTAGCAAAGAAGTTAGTGATATCAAGACCCAAATTGCAACACTACAGCCATTACAATTACAGTTAGATGGGCAGCAAATTGAAGTAAGCTACCAATTAGTGCTGACAATGATAGATGGAAAAGTAGGTCAGGCTTTGACTAACACGAAGGCTGCATCCAGCTGCATTATATGCCAAGCAACATCAACCCAATTAAACCAGGTCCCGACAAAATCATTAGATAATAAAGATGCATATGAATTTGGATTATCACCACTACATGCAAGAATACGACTTATGGAACACATACTAAAAATCAGTTATGATTTGGATTTCGGGTCTTCAGGATCAATAAGAAACAACGAAACCAACAAAGAGTTAAGAAGTGCAAAAAAGAAACATGTTCAAGATGAATATCGCAAATTAGGATTGATTATAGATCAGCCAAAACAAGGGTCAGGCAGTCAGGCAATACAAATGATGGCAATACCGCAAGAAGATTCTTTTCAGATCCAGAAACAGCATCTGAAATAACAGGAGTGGATTTAAACCTTATTTTCAGATTTAAAATAATCCTAGAAGTACTTGCGTGCAATGAAGAAATTGACTCTAGAAAATTTGGAGATTATGCAAAGGAAACTGCAAAAATATATACAACCAACTACCCATGGAGAAATATGTCTGCAACAGTTCACAAAATCCTTTATCATGGAGAAGATGTCATTAAATATCATTTGGTGCCACTTGGAGATCTATCAGAGGAGGCTCAGGAAAAAAGGAACAAGGATTACAGATTTTATAGAGAGCACAATACTAGAAAAATTTCAAGAAATTCAACAAATGAAGATCTATTTAATATATTATTGGCAACGTCAGATCCGTTTATCTCCAGTATTCGAAATCAATGGAAAGTGGAACATCGGGATTTAGATGAAGAAGCCAAAAAACTACTAAAGAACAGAGATAGCACAGAACAAAATATGGAATATTTGCAATCAATATTTGAGTCAAATGAATAATAATTATAATTGCCTTTCATTGTTATTTAAGTACGAAAAACATAGTATTACTAAAAAATAATAATAAACGAACCTACCATTGTTACAAATGCTATTAAAATTTATTGCAGTTTTTATTTTAAAATGTTTTTAAAATTATCAAATTTGACAGCAAAAAATAATAAATTTTTCTGTAGTAATAGCAATATTTTTAGATAATATTATTAACGTTTTTTTTAAGTGTAACTATTCTTTGAGTGTAAACAAATTTGCAAATTTGTCAGCAAAAAATTTTAAATTTTTCAGTAATAGCAAAATCTCCAGTTGATTTTACTATTTTTTTCAGTGTAAAATTTTTTTAAGTGTAACATAAAAAAAATTCCATTATTACAAAAATTATTTATAATTATTATTAATTTCCAAATATTCAATTTTTTTAATAAATAAAAAAATAATAATTCCATATTTCACTCTAAAAGTTAAAAAAAATTCAAAAGTTCAACTTTGACCTAGAATTCCTTAAAAAGTCCTCAATCAATTTTAATAAAATTTAAACTGAGTCAAGCTGAACTAAATATCTATCCAATAAAAAAAAAATTACTTCAATATTTTGATCGGTTCAAAAGTTACAGAGTTTTGGCCAATGAAAAACGATTTTCAGCCACTGTGCGACGTATGCCGATTTCAATCAATAAGCGCTTAATTTATTTTTTTTCTTATTTTTTATTTCATAATTCGATATTTTTACTTATTTTATTTATTATGGCTTTTGTGGTTGTTTTGTTGTTATTGTGAGTATCGTAAATTTTCTTTGCTTGCGTTCGGTACAAATGAAAACCTAGTGTTCACTTAAACGTTTGAGCCACTGTACTTGTGTATGTACCATGTACATATGTAGTTATTTATTGTAACTTTTTTTTTGTATTATTATCTGATTTTTCTTAAGTTTAAACAATATTTCGCGAAATGCTTCACAATTTTTTTTTACTGCTAATGAGTTTGAACTGTCTATAATTTAGGAATTTATTAGCTTTTATGTCAATTTCTTTTTTAAAAATTTATATGTATCTATTTATATGTACATATATTTTCCACAAATTTTCTGTATGCACACACGACCGTATACGAGGAATTTCACTTCTTGTTTTTACAACGTTGAAAATCACTTTATTTTGTGTAAATCAATTAAACCTGCTCATTTGAACGTTGAGGTGTCTTCCTTATGATATGGTTGAATTAAGCTTTTAATGCTGTTGAGTTTAAGTTTAACCTGTTGTTTTTTGGTGGTGGATTCCGTATGCATGTATGTATGCATGGATGTAGTTTTCTTCTATATTTGATCATCCGCACTCTGGTCGAATCTTTTGGGCTGTACAAAAAAAATTTTTATAATATGTATTATAATTTTGGTTTACCTCCTTTTTGTGCAGTGTGGATGAGTATCCTTTCTTCTTAAGGTACCAGTTCAAACAATCCGGCTCGAAGGACCATGAATAATTGTTGAGACAATTATTTAATTTATAAATATTGGAAAAAATTGAAATTTATTTAGAGTAAATAAATTATTACAAGCGTGGTTGTATACGATGTGTCCTGATGGAGAGTTCAAAGGTAAGTAAGTTGTTCTCACTGAAATGCAGATCTTGAGTCGGCTTTGGCTTTGCCTTAAGCTTAATAAAATCTCGGTAACAAACCCGAAGTCAAACGGTTTGACCGGTTGGCATCTGCATTGCGATGAGAGCAGCTTTACACAACATATGGATAAATACAGTGAAGTCAGGGCAAGTATAATTTGAGGTAAGTACTTCATATATATAGTATAAATAAATTTAACATTAGATTTAGAGTACAATTTTAGTATTAGATTTACAATTTATATATATAATTTTAGATTTATAATTCAATTTCAATTCTAGATTTACAATTCATTTGTTAGTTATATGATTCAATTTAAAATTTACAAAAATTCAGACTTACAACTAATTTATATTATTGTCCAAACTAGTTTGGACAATATGCTTTTTACCCTTCTTATTTGATTGTGTTACAAAAGTGTAATTTTTTAATGGTTCAATGTCTAATTCGATGTTCTTCAAAATGACATCATTATCTGTTGTGTTCAACACCTTCACATGACATATGACATTTCCTGGTATTATACTGTTACCAATGTATACACCTGGTTCAATTTCTTTGTTTATAATAATACTATCTTCACTTATGTTTATTTGAATGGGGTGTATTATTTTTGAGCGTTTTTCTATTCTTATACTATAGTCCCTATTAATCCATGTTTTCATGAGTATCGTAATCTCCTTATTTCTTAAAGTGAGCGAAAATGTAACTGTTTCATAGTCTATCTTACATAAAAATTTCGTGAAGAAATCTCTCCCTAAAATGCCATCCGTTGGTATTGGAAAATTCTTGTCAACAATGTGAAATCTATGATCTGCAATTTCATTATATATTTTTAATTGTATTTCTGATGTTCCTATTGATTTAATCTTTTCTCGAGTAATTCCCGTGAAACTAACCGATTGTTCTTTATCAATAGACATTAAATCTTCATTCAAAGAGTCTATCTTGCATAAGGAAATATCGGCACCTGTGTCTATCAAATATGTGAGATCTAAATTTTTAAATAAAGACAAATTTATGTAATTGGTATTGTTGTTTGAAATTTGGAAAACATTATTGAGTCTTATTTCTTGTCCGGATAGTGAGCTTATACAGTTCCTCGAGTCACTTCCGGATCTTCGGGGTTTTCCTGTACATAGTGCACACTACTATTGTTAGTTATTCCGATGATTATTTCTGAAATTGTCATTATTTCTAAAGCGATTGCCATTATTATAACGGTTGTTAATATTATAGCGATTGTTACTATGATAACGGTTGTTGCTATTATAACGATTTGGGTTTCCATTATAATTTGTTATACCATTGTTATTGCTATTCGATCTGAAATTGTTTGCAATTAGCCTGCTAATGTTTTTATTGTAATTATTATAATTTTTACTATTATTATTTTGGTAATTATTTCTATTGGTATTCTGGTTATTATTTCTATTGAAATTATTCTTACTTTGTCTGTCCCTATTGTTTGAAAGGTATAAAACTTGATTATTGTTCTTTGAAAAGTCTTTTTCCAATTCGAGAGCTAATTGTACACCGTCATTTAAGTCTTTCGGCCTGGATGCAAAAATTTTTGGTTTCAATTCTCCGCTTAAGCCGTTTTTAAAAATATTCAATGCATATTTTTCATTTATTAGTTTAATTGTGTCTGCTTGAATTGTGTTGCAATTTGGTATTTCTACTTGTAATTCGGTTAATTCTGATATTAGATTCAATAGCTTTTCATGGTAATTGCTTACACTCATGTTCTTTTGCCAAAAAGTGCTAAGTGAAGCTTGTGCTTGTGCGACAGTTTTCGTTATCTTGTATCTATCATTAAAAAACTTTTTCAAATTGTCAAATGTTGTTGGTGTAGAAACTCCTAGTGCAGTTCTTACGGTATTACTTAATTTAACGTTTAACACAAAGTTCAAAAGTCGTGTTTCTTGATCTGGTGCCAACTCCACTATAGGGAGAAAAGACTTAAGTTCTCGATAGTTCCTGTGAATTCTGGGATTGTCTTCAAAGCAATCTCTAAACTAAATTGTTGATTCGCCATATTTGTTGAATTTTGTATTTGACTGCTGTTATATCTATCTTCTAATTCTTTTGGACTTTCTAACAAATATTTTTTAATTGTTGTATATATATTATTAAATTCTATTCTCAAAACAGATAATTTTTCCGCATCTTCTTCTTGGAATTCTTTTGTTCATCATTTCTAATTCCATCAATAATTTCTAATTTATTTTTGATTGTTTTTTCCGTATATGTCCTTCCTGGACTTTTCTTTAAATTTTTTAATAAATCTTTTAGGTTTGAAATATCTTCTTCCATTTAAATTTTTTTTTATTAAAACAAATGTTTACTTATAACTTAAACTTGTGTTGTAACGCTAATATTTTTATGATTTGTTAATTCTATGTATTATATATAGTAAAATTCCTACTACAGGCAAAGTTATTACATAGTCTGGTATAATTATCTTATTAGTTTCTACCGGTTTGTTGGTGACATTAGATTCTTCTTGTTTGACTTAATTGATGGGGTATCCCCAAATAGGGCCTACCATTGTGCTTAAAAAAAAATTATCTTCAATTGTTAAAATGACATACAGAAAATATTTTTTTATACTTGTGTGATTGCTGTTATGTGAGCGTGTTTTATCACATACTTCTTAAAATATGTATTTATTCTATGCGCAACATACAGCACTAACACCACTATAATCAATACTATTGCATACTCCGGTAACACCTGTTTTGAATTTTCGGCTGTCCCACAACCTATTATATTCTCCTGTATTTCAACCATGCTCTGAGGTTTACCCATCGTTCCAAAAGGAGAAAAAAGTAAGTTTCTAGCGTATTAAATATGTGTTTCTTCTTTTTCGTGTGTTTTATTTCATATTTTTTAATTTTTTGTACACTAAGAAAAAAAGTGCGCTTTAAAATTAAATGTAAACACTTTCAAATTTTATTTAAAGTGCCTCAGTCTATAGGTTCTTATGGGGGGCACAAAAAAAATATTTTGTAAAATTGCTAATTTTAAGTTTTTAAAGTGTTTACTGTTAATTTAAAAGTTAAAATTTTTAATAAAAGTCAGTTTATTATTAAAAGTGTTCACTTTGACATTTAAAATGTACATTTTGTATTAAAAGTGTTAACTTTTAAGCTCAAAGTGTCTTTGTTGGAACTAAACGTGAACACTTTAAAACGCAACGTAAAAATTTTTATTTCCAAAGTGATTAAGTTTATTTTAAAAGATCGACTTTAAATTGTACAGTTAGCGGCATTTGTGTGATTTCGTTATAGTAAAGTGAATTTAGAAGAGTGAACAAGATACAAGAATGACCAGTCAGGGTAAAATTATACAAGATAGTGACTTGATGCGAATTCTTAGCAACGATATCCAAATTAATGAGCAGGGTACACGTGTGTTGAGGAAGATACGGATCTCCTTAATCTGCTAAAGGAGTTTGATCTGGAAACACTTTTTCTTAACCTAAAAGTAAGTAAAAATGCTTAGGCAATATTAAGACTTATGCAATATTATTAATGTTCCTTAGTTGCTGGAATAACTTTTCGAAGCTTCAAATTTTTGTCAAAAGAAGACATTGCGGAAGCAGTAAGAGATATTGGTCTTCGAGCGGAGTTTAGAGAAAAGTTGTTATTCTGGCGCAAGTCAAAGGTAAATATAATATTAATTTTGAAGCTTATTTGCGATGTTACGCACGTACATAGATACAATTCCCATTTCCATATTACTACGTTTATAATTTAGCAAGCTTATTTTTCAGTTTGGAATAGAAGACGAAACGTTGAGCCAGACTTCGAAGGTTGTTGGTTGGCTAGAAGAAAACCGTCACAACGATTCACCTTCTCCTTCAAATAATTCAATAAGAAACGCAGGTAAGAATATACACTAAAAAGTTTTGTATTAAATTTAATGATACACTGCATTGTAGCTCCTTTCAACATTTTTAAAGAATAACTCAGCCGGAAAACAACTTATTCAATATTATGAGGAAAGGGCATGTTTTACGAATAAGCAACGCGATGACCTCATTAAAATAATTTTAGAAGATGTCATGTTAACAAAGGCAAAGCTTAGACCGGAACACTTTGCTAGTATTGTGGAAGAAATAATTTGTTTATTTCCCAAAGAAAAAGAGTCCCAGGTATTAATAAAAACGATATATTAAAAAGAACATATTATAAACTGATTTCTTTCAGGATTATTACTACAATTAAAATAATCTGTTTCCTTTAAAGTTTTTAAATTCTTATTTTATTTAATGAGTTTATTAATGAGTTATAAATAAGTTTTTCATAAATATAAAATAAATTAAAATTTAAATATGTTTGAATAAAAAAAATGTGAATTAAAAACTACTAAAATAATCTGTTTCCTTTAATGTTTATAGTGAACTCTTTTAAATTGCATTTGAAAGTGATCACTCTTAAAATAAAAGCTAACACTTTTAATTTGAGATTGAATGATTTAACTTTTAATTTAAATACAAACATTTTTAAATTGGGTTAAAATTGTGAACTTTAAAATCAAAAGTGTTTAAATTGTATTCTAGAATACGCATATTAAAATGTAAATTTTTCAATTTAATATTCAAAGTGCTAACATTAATAATTTACATTTTAAAGTGTAAACTTTAAAATTAAATATTTTTCAATACGGCTGGTTATCATACATAAAAATTTTTAATTTTAAAGTCCCTTGTACTGAATTAAAGTTAGTTTAAAGTGTTTCTTTTCTGAGTGTACAGTCGCCTCTTCTCCTCTCCGGATGAAAGTCCCATCAGACGTACTACTTCAGCTCTATCCTTTTTTAACATTAATTTCTTTCAACCCCTTTTCTTCTTCTACACTATGCTCTGGATTTGTTCTGGCTTGTTGCAATTCCTTCTCTTGTAATCCTCTATTGATATGGCCTTAGGCCCACAAGATGTTGGTGTTGGATTGTAAACAGGGTAGATTGCAGCACCTCCCTCAGGCACGTATTCCTCGTATTTTTTAAATATTTCGTCGATGTATTCCTTTGAAGGAATATCCTCTAATGTCGCAGACATGTGTGAATTAAAAAAATATTATGTATGGATGGCAGGATCGCCATATTATGTTTTCATTTATTTTTGCCAAAATAAGAAAAATGCAAAATTATTGAATATTAATTTTTACAATGAGTATAGTGTATTTCATTATATTAAGCACACTACAATTGAGTAATTAACCAAATATTATTATATATGTATTTGTACATACGACGGCGGATTGATATTAAACCTACATAGCGCTAAATGGCATCACAAAACAAAAACTTTTTTTAGAAATTGCGATCTGTCAAACGTCAGCTGCCAAAATTTCACCCAAATTCATCGATTAGCTTATTTGTTGTAGTCGTTTGAAGTAAGCAACTTTTGTGTTCCTTGGAAAATAGAAAAAAGTGAACACTATTATTTGAAAGGAAAATGGCGAAAGAGACAAAAGAAAAGCTCGATAAACATTACCGTGAGTCTGCTCCGTCAGATTACATGGTAAAATGTTGAATTGCTGAATTTAAACGCGGCCGAACAAGCACTGCAACAATACCATCAACAGGAAGGCCAAAAGGTATGGTTACTGAAGAAAATATCAAGAAAATCCTCGATATCGTTATGAATGATCGCAGAGTCAAGTTACGTGAGATTGTTTAAATGGTAAACATATCAAATGAACGTGTGTTCAACATTTTTCATGAAAATTTTCATATGAAAAAGCTATAGGCAAGATGGGTGCCGCGTTTGCTCTTAATTGACCATAAGCGTAAACGTGTGACGTGTGCAGTCTCAATGGCAAAGCTCTATGAATCGGGCTACGAATTGGTATATCATCCGCCATATTCTCCGCATTAAGCCCCTAGTTACTACTTCCTATTTCCAAAGCTAAAGAAATGGCTCGGTGGAAAGAGATTTAGCTCCAACGATGAAATTATTGACCAAACAAATGCCTATTTTAATGACCTCGAAAAATCCTATTTTTTTGGAGGGAAACAAAAACTGGAGAAATGTTGGACTAACTGTATTGAGTCAAAAGGAGACTATGTTGAGAAAAAAATGGTTTTTTAAAAAAAATGTTTTTTTTTCTACTTAGGTAGCGTCAATATTTTTACTATTTGTTTTCATAACATATACATATTGTGAGTGTGAAACTATATGTTACATATTGGGAATGGTCAATAGTAATTCTAGTTTACGCACATATGTAAATGAATTTTTTTATGTTCTTACATCCTTTGTTTTCGTTACATTACCATGATTTTTCTTATTTATTCTATAATTTAAAAACATCATATGAAAAATACATATACATACATATATTTTTCAATATTAAAAAAATTGGTCTTTTCGGGAGGATTTTGGTAGGTTTTAGAGCCAAGTTTGGTCAGATAGAAAATTTTTGAGTGGTTATACAACGCACATATTTTTGTCTCTGTTTGTTTGTAAACAGCTTTTAAATAATGTTAAGTGCAAACATGAGAAAATATTTTTTTCACACTCAAATAAATTTTTTCCGATACAAAACCATGATCCAATAATATAGGTCTGTTTAATAATCCAGCTGATTTTTTGTAGCGTTGTGCTTTTAAACGTTTTTTTTTTATTTTAAACTTTAATCTCAAACCTTTATCTTGGTGTGAAAAGGGATTAAGAATAACGTTTGGTATCAGATAAAACCATTGTGGTTGTTTCGATAATCTAATATAAACGCAAGAACAAATGCAAGTTATTATATGTTTTTAGTTAATAAAGAGAAAATTACAAAGATTTTAATTTAGAACTGTGGAGGTCAAAAAAGTACTATTTAAAATATTTTTTGTACCGAAGAAAAATTTAATTTTCCATCACTAACATACAAAATAAAATTTCTTTATGTTGTAGTCAGCTGTTTTTGACTCAATACTTTCCCTGTTGTTTTTTTTACTGTCGAATTGTTGTAGTATTAAACAGACCTGTATTATTTGATCATGATACAAAACATTTGATCAAATATTTGACAAAACATTCGACGTGGAAGAACAAGCTCTATGTAAATTCTCTCACACTTCCCGCAAAATTATACTCATTGGATATGACAAACAGTGTTACGACATGTGAAGATTTATCATATTTTAGTCTATTACTTGAGATTCCTATTAGCTAAGCATATTTTCTTCTTTACTTTATTAAAAGTGTGAAAATAAGTTAACCACTGCAAAACTGTTTTCTACCATCAATTAAATTATAATGATGTTTTATTTTTATATACAAATTCACTTACTTTTTAATGAATATACGTATCTGTTTTGAAAAGTTCAACAAAATTTATGTTCATAATTGTACATAAGTACACTGCGCGTCATCAGGTTAGCACTCCCACCCCCACTCCCCTTTTCACTGACCGTTAATGTTAAATATTATCATAAAAATATTAAGAAGCCCAAATAACTATAGCACTTAGTTTTACTCATAAATTATCAGATGAAGATAAATGCAATTTCAAAATAATTACCTAAAGCTTTATGTTGAGTTATCTAACAGTGTTGAGTTTCTGGCACCTACTAATACGAGTATTATGAAAAACAATAATAAAAGTATTTTCCTATTAACGAAAATCTTTCCAAATATTATTGATTCGAATAATATTCAACAAATTGATGACGAATGGCAAGAATTGCTCCACTTCAAATTTACAAAATATAATTCATTGAATGAAAAGAATATTGACACATTTTGGGAAATCATTTTGAATGGAAATCGTTGCGATGGCTTTGAAGCTTTTCCTTGTTTGAAAAAATTAGTTTACACAGTTTTGTCAATTCCAGTAGCACTAGATATACCAATATTGTGTGGTATTTTAATAAAGATATGTATAATGTAATTGTAATATAGCGGCAAAATAAGAGACAAACGAGCAGAAGAAAACGACCAATGTAGATGAAAGCAAATTCCAGAATGGATCTTTATTAATTATATTCTTATAGCTAGTTTACATGATTTCTCAGTAACAGCTGTTGGTATTTCTGTTGTACTGAAATAGCGATAGTATGTAGATATTATAGAGTGTATATTTTACAACCATATACAACAGTAACCATAAAACATTTACGAATTTAATTTAAATACGTTATTACTCTAATTAAAGGCTATTAACTTCAAATTTAGCCTTTTCCAAATTTCAAGATGTTTCGAATTTTTCAAAACAAATTCCGTATTTTACAAATCAAACCCAGAATTTTCAAACATCATCCCGGTTTTGATAAAATTCATTTAGAAAATGATTTTGATCTCTAAAATACCAAATTTTGTATGAAAAATGCTGAATGTGTTTTAATTTGGACAATGCTGGAATTGTTTAAAAACACTTGAATTTGATTTGAAAAGTTTGAATTTTTATATGTATATGCAATAAATATTTCATGCTATTTAATTTTGTGTCCACAAAAAAAGATTATTGTTTAAGTTTAATTAAAATAAATTTGAACTGATTTTAGAGTTGCTTTGCAAACTGCGTTTATGAAGTCAGCCATAAATTATGAATTTCGTAAAAAATGTGTAACCCTTTCTTGCCTAGAGTGCATTATATCAGTTTTCACACATCCAAGAAGTGATTCAACGTCTTTATCAAAATGCTAGTGGTCTTCGACTAAACAAAGAAATGATTTGAAATGTAAGAAAAGGTTTAATAATGAAGAAATTCTCCCGAAATTGATAAAAAATATCTCCAACTATTACATAAATCTGCTAGTCTAATGATTAAAATGTTCCAATATTATCTTCATATTGAAAATAATTTAAAGCTATCAAAAATTTAAAAAAAGAACAGACCTTTTTAAATAAAAAGCAAAAGCAGTAAAATAACTAAAAAGTATACAAAATTCCTAAAAAAATAGCATATGGCAGTTCAGTATTTGAAACCAGCATTTTAGTTATTTTTATTACTTTTACGTTTTATTTGAAAAAGTTTGTTCCACTATTTAAAAAACCACGGCACAATCTCATTAATAATATATTTTTTTAATTTTTTTGCGTTTTTTCCAATTTTATGAACGATAAAAGGTTTATTTTTCAAAAATACCCAATATGTTATCAGATAGGATTTTGTACAGTGATAAAATAATTATATAATGAATTCAGTAAGTTGTCGACGTTTTTATTTGATCTAATATAATAATAATAATACCAAAAATAAAAATAACTTGACGGTGTAAGAAAAAATTTTAAATTATAAAATATAACAACATATTTTAATTCATTATTTTAATTTAATTTTTTCTTTGACACTCGTAAAATTTCCCTAGTGGTATTCTGACAGTTGTGTTTTTAAAATTTTGTTAACTTTTCCATTTACTTGTCTGTATTGCGGTTGGACCAGACGATAAAGGGTTTTTTCAATATAACCTGTATATTTCTGAGTTTAGTGTGTAAGACAGAGAACTAAATAAATAAATTAAATAATTAAAAAAATTACGATAAAATCGCAAACAGAAAGCTTTTTGCTCTCAAATTCAACCCATAATTCGGTTTATTTTCGTTATATTTTACCATTAATCCGCGTCCAATTCCGTGGTGCGTGCTATCGACAATGCGATATTCCGCAAAACTATGATTTCTTGGGTGTTTTTAAAGAATGTAAGACCAGTTAATTTTATATGAATATAAAGAAATCAATTTTTTATCTCCTAAGATCTTAACTTGTATATGTTGAATTGGGGAAAATACGAAAATATGCAAAAATAAATTAAATACAAATATGTATGCATATACCATTTTTAAACGGTATAGCTCGGGAACTATTATCGACACGCTTTACAAATGTTTTGGAAATTTTCCCCAAACATACCGAAAAATTCAAAGTTCATATGTATGTATACGATAGCAACTGATTGTTTGAAAAATATTTTATGAATTCCGATCTATTTTTAGTATACATTTTAATTAAGCCCACATTAAATTATTCACTTGGATAATGCAATCTAGAAGCTATAAAAATAAAAATTTTGTGGAAAGTAGGTATTTGTAATACTATTATTCAAAATACAAATGCATTTTAAATTTTTATTCCAAATATAAATAGTTTTTAATGAAAGTTTAGTTTTCACAATGGAAATGATATTTTGTAAGTTTTTTACTCTATAATTTTGCTGTTTTTTAATCAATATTAAATCATGTAATTTTTCTGATATTCGCATATATTTAAGAATTTTCGCCATTTTAGAGATTTTTCGAAACTTTTGGCAATCGGAACTATTATATGATTTTTTTTAATTGCAGTTGCAATTTTTAGAATATGCGCTATCTTTGTGGGGTTTTCAAGATTTTAGTTTCTTTGCTAATTACCTTTTGGAGGTTGATATCAAATTAAATTCTTATATCAAACTTTGTTTTCATTTTATAGAAAAGGCAATTAATTGAAGTGCTTTTGAAGATTAACTCACTGTTGTTATAGAATGCAAGAAACATTTCTTATGGGAATTTATATTGAAGGCAACAGACAAATACTACGTTGTGAATATAAAATCCAAAAATTAGAAAAAAGCAAAGTAAATATGTATACTGAAAGATTCAATTAGAAAATATTTGGGAACAGGTATCAAATTCTAGCCGGGAAGAGATTTTTCTGCTTTGTTATGTGCAACTTAGTATTCAAACAACATTTTAGTTGTCAAGAGATTTTTTATCACATTGTACAATTACAGTAATAATACCGGGTTCTAAAATATTGCAAGTACGCTTTGCACCTGAATATAGAAAATAATTAAAATTATTATTCTGTGCACACAAGGATAAAACACCATAAATTTTGCTTTTCTTCTGAAATCACTAATAGGCATAACAAATGAAATGTTAAGACATTTTTAAAACAAAACTAAAATTAAATTTTATTGATTTGTGTTGACAAAAGTCAAAGTCGAAATAAAAAATAGCAATAAGAATTTTCTGTTGTTTTTATGATGTTTGTTTGCGGTTGATAAAATACTGAACAAATTTAAATTTTTGGGATATGTAATTTATACGCACCGTGTAAAAAATTACATTTCTTTAATATAAATAATATACAGTATAAATACTGTAATATGAATGCATAATATTATACTAATAAACATACACAAATAGGTTTAAAGAAACAAAAAAGAAAATAACAAAGCTTTGCTCTTCGACTTTTTAGTTATTGAGCTTATTTACACACAAAGTGTACATGTGCACATAAACGCATTTCAGTATTAATGTATGTGTGCCAAAAATAGAGAAATTACAACACCCACTCCAATTTCTATAAAGAATTTTAAGTTTTTGTATTTTATAATAAATAAAATGTATTATGTATGGACTTAAACGCGGAAAATTCTATGAAATATAAAACTGCTCTGTGGTGTAGAAGAAGCGCTTGTGATTACCAACCAGTAGATTGTAGATATGAATCCCAAGGCATCTTTATATATATATATTATATTATTTTCAGTAGAAACCTTGAAAAACCAAACAACTTTATGAAAAATTCCAAGAGAATGTTCTAAAATTTATGTCTCTATGTTGTGTGTGGCCTTACACTAAAATATAGCATACGGACATCACGCGTTCGACTTCTCTATCTTTAAGGATCTAGAATATATATACTTTATGGGGTCTTAAATGAATAATGAAGAAATTCCGTTTAAAACAGTTGCCCAAAGTTTTTATTTTGAATTTTCCGAAGTTTTAAGAACAAAATTCGACTTTGAAAATGAAACATTAAGGGTAAATTTAGTCCAAAAAATTAATGGAAAACTAATAGTATAGTACCACTATTAGTAAAAATGTGTTAATACGAATACCAAAATTTTAAACATAAATTGATGTTGAAATATTAAAATCTTTTAAAGATTTGAATATTAGCGATTTCAGGGCAATAATTTCTTTTAAAATAAAAAATGAGACAAATGAATTCATGTTTCCAGAAATTTCAAAAATTTCATATTCATTTATAAATGTGAAAAAATAGTTTCCTACCAAAATGTAATTAAAACCAAAGAAAAAATAGACTACAATCTGCAACTCTTTGCGGCTTTATACAAACAAAGGATTTATTGAATTCACTAAATTGCAATTGCTATAATATAAATATGTATATCAAGTAAGTTATTATCAAAATGGTTATTGTAATTTTCGGTACACGTAAATATTTTATACATATTCAATACTGAACTGCTTTTTGTTATACTATAGTACAAATGAAATTTAATCTACCTTTCTCACTATATTCCTAATAAATCTAAATAAAAATAATATAAATTAAGTACAATTAAGTTCCAAAAAGTTCCTTTTTTTTAATCTATTTGGTACAATTTTAAAATTCCTGATGCCATCCCTGGTCCAAAACTATAACTACAAATCGTTTTTTCATGTCCCAAACATATAAACCGACGGGAATGGTTTTGATTTTTAATAAAGAATGACACTTGAATATCGTAGATGTTAGTATTTTCCAATACAACACCTCTAAACTTTTCTTTCAAAAATCACAAATTCCTTTAATTCAGTAGGAGAAATACTAAACTAAATTGGAAAAGCATATAAAAAGACTGGTGTAATGCTGGTTTTATACAAAAGAAGTTTTGATTCCATTGGTAAATTTTTATTTTTAGAAATTATTGTAAATATTCCCAATAATTTATTCCCATATATGTATATCCCAAGTGCGATTCGGTCATGTTCATTAAATTTCAAAATCTTACTAAAATGAATTCCAAGGTATTTATTTTGGTTCCTAATTGGAATCATTAAGCCTTCAAGATAAAAACAAAGAAATTTGCTTTCCGGAACTACAACGCCTCTGCATTTCCCAGCAGCATTTCGGACACAAATTTCGTCACTCTTTGATATGTTGTTTTTATTCCCCAGTTATCATAAAAAGCCTTAATTACTAATGATTAGAAACTTCATGCAATGCTCTATTTGGGGACTCATCGTGTGCATATATTAAATAATCATCGGCATACTCGTATAACAGACCCTTGGACTCCCCCATAACGTGGGGAAAGTTATACATTAAGATGTGGCGCGAAAGTAGATCCTTGTGGAACTCCACATTTAATTTCAAATAAAACTTGAAGAGATCTATTAGAGAAAACCCTTTTCAACAAGATCTAAGATAACAAGATCGTTAATATTTCTATCATTCAAAAATGCAAATGATTCATTAAATTGATATTGATGTTCGTGGTGTTTGAGGTGACACTTTGAATGTTATCACGAACGAAGGAAGTATCAATAATAAATGATTTTTCGCTAAAAATAAAAAAAAATCAATTTATTAGGTTTTGGAAATCATCTGCTAATGGAATTCCATTAACTGACATTTCCTCTATAGATCCACTTGCCTTCTAGCCAATTCAATTGTATATATTCTTATGAGCATTTGGACTCTTAATGTTCTTTAGTTTATCTTCAAACAATTTGGATTGCTTCAATTAAACTTGTCTTTTATAATATTTAGCAAATGAATTTATTTAGATAAAAGTATAATATCAGATCCATTAACATTAACTTTACGATGGATGACATATTCTTTTAAGATTTTTTGACAAGAATATTTTTTAAATAAAAATTTTATTTTATCTGAGATCAAAAACTTCCGAACCGCAAAGTTAATTATTTCAGAATGCTCATTGTTTATTACTTTATATGTTCGTCAATCTCAAAATTTGTGAAATTCCTGTTACAATCTGTAAATTTTGTAACCATTTCGCGTCGGACGTCATACAGAGGAGTATTTGAGCCATAAAGCTGGCCAAAATTATTAAATGTGTTTTTTTTTCTAGGTGTAATTTAATATAAAAAATCTAGTGTCAATTTTTTTTGCTGTTTTTACAATAACCGCCATCTCAAACAACCAACCCCCAATCAACACACGAAAATTTTTTTTTTGTAAATTTTTAAAATTTTTTCATATTTATATATTCACTAGCCACATCCGGAGTGCTTCACTACCCCATTGTTGTGCAAATGTAGCGATTCCATAATTATGTATGGGCGATATCAGTCTCTTCCATCATATTCCACCAATAATTAGTTTGAAACTTCACTTTTTTTGAGAGCCAACCCAAATTAAATTTAGAGTCACTCTTTAGAACTGGACTGTTTGAACATAAACAGCCACAAATCCTAACTAAACGGCCTTTATGGTTTGTAGAGACTTCAAATGTAAGCCTGGGAAACCCTTTCTTTGAAACCAAGTGAGCGGATGGAGAACAAAAGCAAGTGTCTGCCTTCTACTCACAAATAGAATAATATGCTGCTCCCGGGGAGATAGGAGAAGGGAACTCACGGAAGAAGGGGATTCCTGCTTTTTGTATAGAAAACTCAACAAAAGATGAAAGAGTAATAATCTCTACAAAACAAAAGTATTTGGCGCTATCGCCCTGCAGATTCGTTAAATATAAAAAAAACTTATAAAGACAAAATTCACAATAATAAAAATTACATTTGAAGCCAAGGTTGGGAAACATTACATCCTTAACTTTTTAGTTACAATTCACCACTCATCAACAAAAATCAACATAAAATATATATAAAAAAACATAACGTTTAAACACTTTTAAACAGTATGTTTATTAATCTTGAAAACGCCACAAAGATAGCGCATATTCTAAAAATTGCAACTGCAATATTGGAAATTATTCCCGAAATTGATTTAAAAAAAATCATATAATAGTTCTGATTGCCAAAAGTCTTGAAAAAATGGTTATTTGCTGAAGTAGCTAGCGCGTTAACTACAACGAAAATAACGTCTAAGAACGTGGGTTCGAGCCCACTTTCAGGCAAGTCATAACATCCATTATTTTTTCAGATGTGCATTAGTATGCAGTTGTTGAACTGTTTAAGTGATGAAGGCATAGCACTGGTCACTGAACAGTACTGGCAACAATTGATACTGGTGTATGGTAGCGGACATCACAGAGCCCGTCTTCGTCGGTATTGTAGCAAAATCGCCGGCGAAGTAAAATTATTAATAAAATGTCTACAACAGCTTAAAAGACATCTAATGCGCCTACTTGACATCAGAGGCGCTGCAACACTGATCTAAAAACTAACACAACGCGCAATGTCAGAGTTGTAAAAATTAAGCTTTCTTACTTTCACCATCTGTCCTCTCTTACTATCCATTTCCCAAAGAAGGTAACACACCTACTAGTTAGTAGGCATACTAATTGCGTGAGTGTTACGTCTGTTTAAAAAAAAATCTTAAATATATGCGAACATCAAAAAAAATTGCATGGTTCTTCAATAATGGTTAAAAAACAGCAAAATTATATAGTGAAATAATTTACAAAATATCATTTCCATCGTGAAAATTAAACTTTTAATAAAAACTATCTTGTATTTGGAATAGAAAAATTAAAATGCATTTGTATTTTGAATAAAAGTATTGCAAATACCTATTTTCCACAAATTTATGTATATTTAGCTTCTAGATTTCTTTAACCAAGTTAATAATTTAATGTGGGCTTAAAATGTATTCTAAGAATCGTTTGCAATTTATAAAATATTTTTCAAGCAATCAGTTCCTATCTTATACATACATATAGACTTTGGGATTTTATATCGGAATGTTTTGGAGAAAACCTCCAAAACATTTGTAGGGCGTAGCGATAATAGTTCGCGAGCTGCATACATGCATACATATTTGTATTTATTTTTTTTTTGCATATTTTCGTATTTTCCCCAATTCAACATATACAAAATGATAATAATAATCTTAGGAGATAAAAAAAATTGATTTCTTCATATTCATATAAAATTAACTGGTCTTACATTTTTTAAAAACACCCAAGAAATCATAGTTTTGCAGAATATCGCATTGTCGATAGCACGCACCACGGAATTGGACGCGGATTAATGGTAAAATATAACGAAAATAAACCGAATTATGGGTTGAATTTGAGAGCAAAAAGCTTTCTGTTTGCGATTTTATCGTAATTTTTCATATTTAGTTCGCTGTCTTGCACAGTAAATGCATAAGACGATTTAAATAAAAAATGTTTTTAATTAAAATTTTCTTAGCAGGCTGAATGTGAATTACCGAATTCGTATTTTTTAAATCAATTGTGGTTGAAATTCGATTGTGTTTCTATATCAGAATTATACTTGTTAAACTGAACCAAAACCTTTACCGTCTGGTGCAACTGCAATACAGATAAGTAAATAGAAAAATTAACATATTTTTAAAAAGTCGACTATTAGAATACCACTAGTTTACATACATACGTACATCATTCGAGTTTCAAAGAAAAAATAAAATTAAAATAATGAATTAAAGTTATTTTAATTTTTGGTATTCTTGTTATATTATATCAAATAAAAACGTCGACAACTTACTGAATTGATTATATAATTATTTTATCACTGTACAAAATCCTATCTGATAACATATTGGATATTTAAAAAAAATAAACCTTTTATCGTTCATAAAATTGGCAAAAATTAAAAAAAAAATATATTATGAATGAGATTGTACCTGGTTTTTTAAATAAATAGTGGAACAAACTTTTTCAAATAAAAAGTAAAAGTAATAAAAATAACTAAAATTCCGGTTTCAAATACTGAACTACAATATGCTATTTTTTTAAGAATTTTGGATACTTTTTAGTTTTTTGATTACTTTTGCTTTTTATTTAAAAAGGTTTGTTCTTTTTTTAAGAATTTTTTATAGCTTTAAATTATTTTCAATATGAAGATAATATTTGGAACATTTTAATCATTAGACTAGCAGATTTATGTAATAGTTGGCGATATTTTTTATCTATTTTGAGAGAATTTCTTTATTATTATTATTAAACCTTTTCTAACCTTTCAAATCATTTCTTTGTTTAGTCGAAGACAATTGGCTTTTTGATAAAGACGTTGAAACACTTCTTGGATGTGTGAAAACTGATTTAAGTGCTAATAAAGGGATGTTCATATTTTTATAATGCACTCTAGGCAAGAAAGGGTTACAAAGTTGTTACGAAATTCATAATTTATGGCTGACTTCATAAACACAGTTGAGTGACGATTTTTTTGCTTTAATGTAATTTTTTCATTTAAATTCTTAATTTTTTTTTAATTTTTTTCGTATTTCGTGAACGTTAATTTTCGTGATTGTGACTCCTTTCGTCACTCCATACTATGGTCAAGGGTATATAAGACTCGGCCCAGTCGAATATATCACTCTTCCTTGTTATAATTTTTAGCACTTTTTTAGAGCTGTTCATAAATAAACGGCTTTTGGGACAACGCCATTTCTGTACACCTTTCGGAACCTACGTTCTACTTGCAGTGGACCGAAAGCGTGGTTATTGTACTGGTTTAAAAATTAATAGGAAAATGGACTAGACGCTATTAAGTTATTGAACGATGAATGATATTCATTTCTTTTAAAAAATGTCGATGTTTTTATTAGAGTAAAAATTTTTAGTTTTGATTGTTAGGGAGATTTTAGTTTTATATTAGATATTGATGAGATTTCGATTTCTTGTAAAAGTTTTTGGAGAATTTTTCGCTTCAGTTCTAGTTTTTTATGAAAAATTTCAATTAATTAGAGCAATTTTAGCATCTTTCGGAATTTCTTTACTGCAAAATTTTAATGTTATGTTAATATTCAATTTTTTTATTAAAATTTAAATTACTGATAATATTTTTTATAAAGTTGTATAAGTTAAGACGTATGAAACAGTTCAAGAGTGGTTTAAGGTCTACTGATGATTTGGCATAAGCAACAATGAAATACATCTTTATAGACTCATATTGCTCAACCCACAACAAATATAAACTATTTGTAAGTATTTTTTTCTAATTAGTCAATATGTTCAGTAAGCGCTCACATTTTTAGGAAACGAAAATATAATATTCATATTTGATAACAAAAATCGCAGATTCAAATAAAAATGTTTAAATTTATAACTTATTTTTTGTCTATTTATTTTATTTTAAAAATATCATGTTTATTTGTTATTTGTAAAATATGGACTAAAAATTTTATCAAGCGAACAGTATATTTTGTTGAATTTTATGTCGGTTTTGGCCAAACATTTTGTTATATGAACAATTTTTTTTTGGTTTATCCTAATTTTTATAGAAAATTTTGTCAGACCAACTATTTTTTTAATATTATACCATTTCCATTTTAAAAAGAAGTATAATATAATACGATAGTGCTGTTTAATCCAGTTGGCTATATATGTAGTAAAGACAAATGCTGTCCTATTGGATTATGTATCGAAATAATTTATTGTTTACTAAAAAGTCATTTTTGACTGCTTCTATTTTTATCACTTCAAGAATATTTTTGTAAAGTATTTTTTATGTCGATAATGTTGGTAATATTTGTCTTAATTTATTTCTGTGCCCAAAACATCAAATCACGTTTAGAAAAAAATAAAACCATTAAAATTTGTTGCAAAAAATAAACAAAATATATATAAAAAACAGCAACAAATTAATCTAACAACGCATTTGTATTGAGTGTAGAGGGTTCCGAAAAACAACGTAGTTTCTGTTCTTCCGTGTAAGTGGAAATTAATGAATGCTAAATTTTCCCTTTTTCCTTTGGAATATTCTCTCATGTCCAATTCTTTCTGACTAAAAATACTACAAACTTTAGCCAAAATATTAATCATTTTTGATTAAAAACCACTAACAACCAATTCGTTCGAAAAATAATCACATTAAATAAAAAATTTGTTGTTTGTAATATAATTTTATAAATAATAATAATTCCTGTAATATTTTTTCATATATACTTTGTAAAAACATAATACCAAAATTACATAATACCAAAGGTGGAGAGGTACATAACATGCATATGAACATTATTTGTTTCTTATAATACTGTCTCGTATACAATTCTTTCTGACTAAAATGTGACAACCGTTAATCCTAATATAAATTAAGCCTAATATAAAATATTTTAGTTTTTTTTTAATTTATTAATCGAGATTGCCTCGATATCTTTTTTCAAAGATTTTCAAAAATTTTTGTTTGTTGACGTTTTTTTTAGTAAATAACGTTGTGCTTCTAATTAAAATGAATATGGAATATTTTTTTTTGGTTTGATAAAATGTTTGTACTTAGTTTTTATTTAGTAAAAATTATCGTTTTCCTGTCTAAAACAATTATTAACTCAATTTCTTTGTCTATGCGATATTTTTGGTTAAATAAAACATCAACAAACAACTTACAAGCTTTTAAGTCAGTATGACGAAAACCTTTACTGACTGGGTATTAATTTTATAGTTTTGTACCTGTGATTTTTGTTGTCATACATAATATTTATTTTTTTCTTTCTCTACAGTACATACAACTTTATAGTATACATGCTCTACTTCCTTCTAAGGTGTTGATACGTTAAAAATTATTACAAAATCAACTATTCAAACTGCCACATTCGCACATTCGAAATAGCGAAGCAGATAAAATCAGTGAGAATCATTCAAATGAAAATTGACGAATGTAGTTTTTAGGTAATACTCCTATTCCACAGGGAAAGTTTTCTTTGCAATGTCTTGACTTCCTGGGTGAAAACGAAAAGAAGAATGGGGGTGATTACAGACTTTAATATACTCGCAAAGTTGCTTTTTTCGCTCGTTCACATACTTGTATTTGATTGCTCGTATGTGAATACAAAATATGTCAAAGTAAACTTTGCTTGTCGGAAAGCAGTTTAAGTAAAAACTGTTTTCTAAAAATTCTTATTACCATGCTGGAGATATGCTGATCTTCACATTCGATAGTTGGATATGCTAGGTATTCGTTTAATTATTATGATTTTTAATCTATACTGTTCAGAATTCCTTGAGCTGAACGGATTTGTTTATTTCCTAATTTTTGGTATGTTTTGTTTGAAAAAGGAAACTAAACGAAGTTTTACAATAGTTTTGAAATAAAAAATATTCCTACATAATTTAGGTACGTCTGAAATAATGACATAAATATATTATACAATTCTAGTGCTTCGCTTTTTATGTCAATTTGTTTTCAGTTTCTAAATTCAGATTTTGAGAAAAAATTTTGTAATTCTAGACGTTGGGTACATATAAAGAAAAAGTTTCTCAACTTTTCAGACAATCTCTTCGTTTTCTATATCAGTACAAAGTCATTTTCAATATTAAATACACAATTTATTAGTTCCCGGATGTAGTTTATCCATTTAAATCTATCAATTTTGTTCAATTTTATTCTATCACAATAATATACTAATTGTTTTATCATGATACAAATATTACAAACACCGGGTAGATAACGATTTCATCCATCATATTTTCGTTTTTCTCATGCAATGTGAAACAACCTGCCAAAAGCCTCGGAGCTATGTGTATCTAAAAGACTAAGGAAAAACTTCACACAGTATTCACAGTAGAGCGAAGCATTATACAAATTATCGTTCTTAAATTGAGATTATCATTTTGATTTAAAAATTTTTAAGCTTAAGCATGCATTTTTGTTTTCATTAAATTGTCGAAAAAAAATTTTTTATGTACATAAACGTTCGAATTCTATTGCTGCTGCTACTGTATATTTCCTGACACATGTGTTGACGTTTAAATTGAATAAGCCGTTTTGTAAATTCTCTGCAATTTTATTTAAGTTTGTACTTACATTTATTTGTAAAAATTTCTTCGAGAAATATGTACATAAAAATATGTATGCAAGCGCAGAATTACTTTAAAAATCACTGTATAAAAACGTACAAATATATATGTTAGCTTTTCTACAAAGAGTTGTTATTTCCGGTTATACGAATAAGTATTCAATTGGTCAAAGAAGAAATATCTGAAATAACATTTAGAAAAAGCTAAAAATCTTTTAGTCCTCTTATAATAGTTATTAAAGATTTTTATTTATGATGGTCTCTTCTCTTACCAATTTTTTTATTTTTTTCGATCTTTGCATAGCATTATTTAATTAGGGTTTTTTAGAGTTTGCTCACACTAAGTATGTGTTGATATAGATGACCAATAAAAATAAAGGTCGCGAGAAGACCTAGAAAAATAAAAAGCTCCTGCAATGGTTATGAGAAGGCTGAAAAATTATTCCTAATTTTTAACTGGTGTTAAGAGATTTTTATTTTAAAAAGCCTTGAATAATAATTCTTTGAAGATTTTTATAAATAAATATTTGGCATAAAAGTTACGTCCCTGCCTTAGATATATCAGGAGGATATTGTAAAAAATCGGTTCATCTGAAATATACAAAAATGAGTTATTATGTGAGGAAACTGCAAATAATATGGTTGATATTTTGAATGCTCTTAACTTGAATTAAAATATATTAAAGCTTTTTGAATACAAAAATTTTATCTCATATAAATACCATTAAAAGTTTTTATATTAAATACATAAAATAGGGTAAGTAATTGTCAAAGGTGCTGATTTCATCTACGTAGGGATAACACCTTGCCATGTTACTTCTTTTTTGGATATTTTTATAACATATGAACTGTAAAGTTTTATTCTACCTGTGGTATTTTAAACTGGCATGCAAGTAGATTTTATATTATATGTTTACGCGTTTAGAACTTGGGTTAAGAACCTCTATACCAAACTCCATATAGCTAGCTAGGAAAACAACATCTTACATGCCTTTTAACTTGATTTCTGTAGAGATCATTTTCCATTTTTGTTTCTGTCATGATCTATGCAGCGCGTTGGGCTCAACAGTTGCCTACAGTTGAGCACAACAGCTACGTCTTACGAATGCGACCATTGTAAAGTGTTAAAATCAATTATTCTACAGACACAAAAGAAAAAGTACCTGATGACAATAAAAAATTAAATTTAAAAAAAATTGTTAAAATTAATGGCGCAAACTTACGCAAACTTTTTTTTATGTCTAAAATTAGAGATTATAAATTTTATTGTGGTATAAAAAATAATTTCTATATTTGCTACCCAGCAAAACCTGCCTAACCGATACTCCAACACATTGAAAGATTTTTAAATTTCAACTAATACAAACGCATACTAATCTGCAATAAGCACATAAGGTTAAAAAGAAATAGCCTTTTCAATTAAAGATGCTTGCTACACTTTACTCTTTCTTTCAGTTAACATATCTGTAGTAAGTGCAGTGCAAAGTGCTATTAAAAAAGTAGTCGGATAAAATAAGTTATGATATGCAAACATATGTATATTTACATAATTTATTTTATGAATAAAATGAATATATAAAAATATTGTAATATATTCATTATATTCCTCAGCTCATAATGCTTTAAACTAAAAATTAAGTACATAAGTACAAATAATAAATTTTTGCTACTAATAAAAGAAATTTAGTACTAATCGGGTACAGACTACTCATACAAAAAATGGCAACACTAATATGAACGTGAAAAAATTTTAAAAAAGAAAAAAATTAATTGAAGACGCTCGTAAAAACTTAAAAAGTGAAAAGAATTAAAGAAAAAAATTTAAGTAAAATTAACACAGTTAGTAAAAAAGTAATGCAAAATCAAAAAAAAAAATTTAAGCGTTAAAAAAAATTGTTTAAGAGGCAAGTGGAAAAATTAGTAAATATGCTCAAAGATTTTTAAATGATTTTTTAAATTAAAGTTCTAGAACACACTTTTAAATCATTTTTTTAGCTTTTATTTTTAATTTGCTATAAAACCATTCTAATAAACATTAACTTAGCGTCTTTAAGGAAAAATGACTGAAAGTACCAACGGCTTCAAATATCAGCATGTTTTATTTAATATATTTTAATTTTTTTATAACATGAAATATTATTTTCTAAAAATTATTTTCATTAAAATGAAATTTGTTTGAAAACGATAAAAATTGGTAGCTAAACTAATTTGTTCAAAAACAATAATGGTCGTATTCAGTAAGACTAACCGATATAAATAACGGTTAATTAACGAGTTTGCTATAGGGATACAGTAATTGGAATTATTAAGTAGTAATAACTGATATGTGTATCAGTTAACTATCAAGTTATTTATAATATAATACTACCGGTATCGGTGCCGTTAACTTTCCAGTCATATACCCGTTAGTTCTGATGTGTGCGAGCGAGAGCACTATAATGTTTTTTTGTTTTAAACAATAATGCGAGAGAAAGAGATACAAGCTCGCACGTACAGAAGATAATACGTTAGTTTTTTCCCAATGCCCTGTAAAAAATAACTGAAAGTTTCTGAATTTCTAACTCTTACTTTGGTTATGAGTACCAATTATGTAACGCGTTATTTATCCCGCACTGTTCTTGCAGCGATACCTTCACTTTTAAAAACTTTTTTTTGCAGAAAAAGTGTATAAATTTAATTTTTAAACGAATTGTTTCAACATTATTATTCAAGGTAATTTATTTTTAAAATATAATAGGTTTTGATCAAATCTTTTAGTGAAAAGAAAAATGAATGTAATACCTTTATCATATAAACATCTTGAAACTGATTAAAATGTCAAAAGCACGTGTAATTTTCTTTACTTTCCTGACTTCAACAGTGTCTCCGAGCTGCAAATCGCAACATAAAGTCTTCAAAATTTACAATATGACGTAAAATTTTGTTGTGTATCGATCTGCGGATTTAGTTTTTAAGATTTCTTTAAATTCATTTTTGCCTTTTTGGCCAGCTTTTTGGCTCAAATACTCCTCTGTGCGTCATCGATTCGTTTTTTTTGGAGGATTTAAAATATGAAAGTTTCAAATGATGTTTTTTTGAAAAATGTTACAAGATTTGTCACTTCAAAATTTCAGTTTATATGTTCCACACAATTGGGACTCAATAAAACATGATCGAGATATGAAGAAGAATTCGTATAAGCTGGTGAATGACTGGTTATACGAACCAAATTCATTGAGTTTTGTCGCAAGAAATTAAATGTGAGCTAGTACATCTTATAAATGAATATTCTTCCAAAATAACTCTCTGTCTTCGGATAAGATGGGTTTCCAGGACAAAAACTATTTCTATATCTAAAAGTTATATTCTTAGACGTATTTCTACGAGGGAACGAACATTAAATGTGAATAATTTAAATACATTATGGATCAGTGGTATTTTTAAATTCATCCAGCAATGCCATCCATCGTTTTTTAGCATCGTCCTTTGACATAGACCTGTATTGATTAAAAAAGTTTTCAATTTTGTTTTCCAGTGAAAATTTTCCGGTTGATAAATAATTTTGGCAATTTTAAGAAATTCTCCTATCAGTGGTGAATTAACATTTGTTTTATTATCTAAAGCTGGAAATTTTCCCGTGTCTAATTAAATGAATCGAATTTGAATGATCAACATCTTTGAAAACATTGAAAGAAAATTTTTGTATCTTTTCCTTAACAGTTTTCCTAATCTTTTTTTAATTTGCAGATATTTCTTGTAAGCCATGCAACCTCAAATGTTGTATGCAATTAATACAAAAAGGTAAATTTTCATTACCACGCACAAATTTGCATTCTCTTGGAACATGATCGGAAATACATTTGACACACGCATAGGGTATATTACAATTACGTGACGTATACCCCCAATGATGGCAGCGCCATCATTGAATTTCTCTTAACTTAGCCTTAGAATTTATGCCCCGTAATTTCAGAAGCTGACTTGCAGCAAATAAAGTTATTAAAAAGAAACCCTTATCAAAATACTTGACTTTTTTGAAAATGTCGAGACGTTTTCTATTATATCCGGATTTTAAAAATGTTATTCTTTTTTTATCAAACTTTTAAATACGTCTTGGGATAAATATGCTCGGCGTAAAACTAAACTAATGTTTCAATTCCGCCGCTGTATATGAATATGACTAAATTTTTTCTTAATAGCTGCATCATCTCTGAATGAACAGCCGCGTCTTTAACGAAAAGTTTACTCCGGTTTTTATTCTTATTTTCATTAAAAATCTTATAGTCAATATTTTTCAATTTAGCTGTGAAACTAAGTTTCCAATGCTGACATTAAATAAGAATATGGGCAGAAAAATTTCTTCTTTGGAGGGCTAGCTTTTTCTGAAAATAGCTTATTTCTTTTAAAGTTACCTTTATCCTTTTCAAAATCATTTTCTCCTAATATAGAAAACCTATTTTCTTTATTTATTATTCAGTTAATGAACAACTTAAAGTTGGTTAAGTCTACCTCTCTCTTGCGTTTCTTCACTGGGATGAAGGTATTGATAATAGTGATTTTTCATAACCTATAGGATTCTTCATATCATTTGCAGATTCAGGAATAACAGAATTGAGACCTCTCTTCAAAGTACAATTGTCAGGAAGTTGTATTTTGCCAATAACCTTGCCAATGGAATTCTTTGTCTGATTTAATATTCGGGTAATCAGATCAAAATTATTTTTGATTGCGCCACAAGGAGATTGAACATTGGCGTTTTTGTACATATCAGGCTTTGGGAAAAATTTATTATCCTTAGATGAACATTTCGCAGAAGGGAAGACTTCACACGGATCAATGTTCTTAATAGGTGGAATGCAATCCATATACGAAAAATAAACTTAATCAAATTTTATATTTTATTTTAATTGACAAAAAAGCAACCTCTCCTCAGCCAAGTTGAAAACCGAATCTACAAACAAATAAACAAACACTAATTTCTTTATATATATCTATATATATATATAGATATAGATGTGCAACTGAATAACTTTTCAAATGTTCCCAATTTACCAAATCGAATTGTATTCGACGATTCATGTAAAGTTTGTCCCCTGACGATTAATTTCCTAAGCGAGAAAGTCTTGCATATTATCCTCTTTTAAACGCTTTTAAAGAGAACGCTGCCCAGCAAAACTAAATTTGGTACAAGTAGGTACTAAAATATACTAATGTCCTCTAGAAGGGCTTCGCAAAAACACCAACTCACAAATTCGTCTTTTCTGCATGTAAGCGAATGAAGAAATTTACTGTACAAACTTTTTCAACGCAAACATCAATACAATTAACGTCTTAGAACAAAAGCTTCATTTAGTAGCTTCACAAAGTATACAGAGATATAAACATTGACGCTTAAAAATCTGAACAATGAGTTTAAAGGCAATATATGTATATTATATATAATATACAAAATGCTACAATATTAAGATATAAATTACATCCAACAACTTGCAACAATATTAACGAATTTATATAAATTTAATGTTTCCAATTAGCTATAGCTTTATTTTTACTGTGCTAATTGATAATTTTGTTTGGGGTTGTTGTAACGCGCTTTTTTTGTTTCATATTTTGGCACACAGAAACGACTATTTTTTCAAACACTCGTTTGTTCTGTCCTTCATTATTATTTTATTTGCTTTCATAAAGTCTTTCTGTCAATTAATAAAAAGTGTTAATTTGAATTTACTTCTTTCTTAACAATTAAAGTGTTTGCTTTTGGGAATTCTCTGTAGCGGTCCTATTTCAATAAAAAAAACTTACTTGAATTTATTAATAAATTTTCAAATTAAAAATTTTTTTTATTTGAACAACATTTTTTTTGATAGAACTAGCAAAAAGCAAAGGTACATGTTTTTTTCTTTTAATTCTTTTTTTTTAATTTGAAAAATTTATTTTGATTTTTTTAAATAAAAATTCTTTATAATATGTAATACCAAAGCAGGTGAGTAACTCTGAGTTACGCTCTCTCTCTATCTTTAGTAGACAACCATGCTTGTATTCTATCAAACATTGTCTTGACGAAAGTCTTTTGTATTCGGTTCATTACAGGTTTCGTCTTCAATCCAAAGCGAATATATTCATTCTCCGCTGTTGATACTTTAGATTTTGATATACATACATATCTTAGGTTGTCCGTATAGGTTAGTATTGCAGTCTCAACTTCGATTAAAAAATAAACTCAGGTAAAAATATTGCATTACACTTTATTGCATTGCGTCTTACTATGGTCTTGGAACCGCCGTTAAAGATGTCTCAAAAACGTGGCTAACTGGGTACTTGCATAAGTTTGTTTGCGTGTGTGTATGTGAATATATATTTTACATGCTATAGAAACGAATTCCGCTGCCAAACACATTCTCTTATACACTAGATATGCATACTTACATTTACATGAGCCCGACAAAGGCACTAAACTAACAGCGTACAATTTTTAGTGGTAACCAACAAAGTGTTACTCATACCTTTTAACTACCAACTTACTTCACAATATATTCCCATTCTTCGCAACGACTACAGAAAACACACACACAAATGCACATTCTTAATGCTATTCACTTTTCGCAAGTCGTATGCAAACAACATTTCACAACGACAGTCTAGAATTCCTTTTCCTTGGTCTTCGTTTCATCTTCATATGCACAAGTCCTTACAATTCTTCTTCGTTCATTTGAATCTAAATCTAATGTTGAAAATGTTTCTATGGCTTGGTACGAGCATTAGGACGCACACATCCGTATGAGATTGTATGCGAAGAAGATATTTTCATATGTATGTATGTTCATGTGAATATTAGGATACTTTCTGCACACACATGAAAACTTTAACATTTTACAGTAAAGGTATGTGTATGTGTGCGCGTACAAATGTCCGCTTCGTTTCTCAGCAGACACACTCAGAGTGGTCATCTATGGAAATTATCGATCGACTTTCCTTTGTGGCCAGTTGGAAAGGGGTAACTTGAAGTGTGTTTTTGTAGAGTGCTGATATTATAGAAATTGAATTGAAGAGAACGATGTATTAATGTATGTATGTACACACATACATACATACATACATACACACATACATACATACATACATATATACATACATACATACATACATACATACATACATACATACATACATACATACATACATACATACATACATACATACATACATACATACATACATACATACATACATACATACATACATACATACATACATACATACATACATACATACATACATACATACATACATACATACATACTACATATGTACGTATGCATGTATATTGTAAAAGAATGTCAAACACAAATGATGATGGGAAGAGAAAAGGGCTGATATTCCCAACATTTGAAGAACATTAAACGGCCTTAGACTATTGCAACAAAACTAAAGTAAACTGTCAGACGGCCTATGTCCTGAGTGTGGGGAGTAAATGATTGAGCAGTGTACGAAGGTGAAGCTGGACGACTATGCAAATACAACAAAAACATTGAAACTGAAACGAAAAATACTAAAACAACAACAAGCCTGAAAAACAATAAAAAAACACATGCACTAAAGATTGTATTTCAGCTAAACGACAACACAAAACGACAAGAAATAAAACAAGAACAACAAATACAATAAAGAAAACTAGGAGATGACCAAACGGAATACATATTGCAGGTTTGCTTTCTCTACGCTTATTTGTATGCTTGATTTTCTTTTTAAGGTAGTTGTTGTTTTTTCATGTATTTTTTTTTTGTTATCGTTTTGTAATTCTCTGCCATGAGTCCAAACGAAATTAAACTAACTTAACAAAACTTAGCTAACTTTATTGTACCGAATGTGCGATTCTATCGCATGAGCTGCTGTGTTTTTATGTGCCTTAACCAAACTGTTCATTTTGTTCTGTGTGCTGTGGTTGAGACATTGCGTTGTTGTTGCTGTTGCTATTCTACTTAACGCTCTCCGGAAATCATAGTAGTCGTCGTCAAGTCAAGCATCGTGCAATCTCAGAATCGCCTTTGCCATTACAACATCTCTGCCTTATTGAATGTCCAGCTAGAACTTAAACCTCTTTCCAATGCGACTCGAATAATGTAGTTATTTTATTGTATGAGTATAAAGTGTACGTAGTCTGTTCGTTATATATATATATAATATATATATACATAAAGATTTGTAAGGATGAACGAAAAAACATTAATGCGACGTCAGATGGATGGAAGTATTGCCTGCCTGCTTGTCTGACTGACATCTATAGTTGTGTATAGTTTCTGAAGAGGTTTAATCTAGGATAGGGAAGAAGAAAGTCACACAAGTAATTTTGAATACGTAAAACAACGTTGTGGATACATTTTGGTACAGCTCCGTTAAGTTGAAATTCGCTGTTTCCGACAGCTTGGCTTGGACATGTTCTCAAGTCGAATGCTTATCGTCCGTTTTCATGTACCGCACTTACTAAATATAAATTTGTAAAGAACATGCAGATGGATATGAATGGAAAAAGTGTATACCACCGTTTCTACAACTGCTACTACCACCGCCATCACCTTTAAATAATCCCTACAAGCAAGCAGTCACAAATATTACAAAAGACCAAAAAAGCAATGCAAACGATGCACAAAACTACTAATATTCATTTGACCGTCTGAATAATGGGTATGAAAGCAGGAGCTGTTTTCAACGACGTTGATGGCTGGCTTATTTCGCTGATTGTGTCAAGGGGATGTTAAGGAATAAAAATTTTTTCTCTATATTCATCTTATTTTTGGGAATGGTATTGACTTGACTATTGACCGTATTTGTTGTACAACCAAACAACCCTTTTTCATAAGCCTTTAGCCTGTATATTTTCTACCTCCTTACATTTCCTCTTTACTAATGGTCGCATACATATTCATACGTACATACATAGTATGTATGTTTGTAGGTACAAAATCCATAGCCGCACAGAAAACGAATGCTGCTTGTCTTTTGTAGACATGAGAACAGCACACAAAAACTATTTTGTGCTTTCGTCTTAATATTATTTCGACGTGGAGTCAGAATAAAATCTAAACAAAGCTTTTTTAATGACGAAAAATATTTGATTCATAGTGACCTAAAAATTAAACGTGATCTGATTCTAATACAGATCTTTGTGGTTTTTATATTTATTTTTGCAATGAAATAGTTTTTAATCAATACCGTAAGTTTTCTACGGAATATAACATTTTGTATTGAACTTGCAATTATTTTAGTTTCTATTTTTTGATCTAAACCGTCATATATGTATGTATGTATATACATATGTATGTACATAATAATTGAACAGCATATATTTTTTCCATTCGCAAATGTTATATGTATGTACAAACATACATACAAATGTAGGAACGTTCATCAATAGAGCATAATTGTGAATTCAATATACTACATACATACGTGTTCAAGCCTTAGACAATTTTAAGTCAAAGATATTTCCTTACATGCATATTTTGGAGCGTTTGATCATGTAGAAAAACGTTATTCGTGAATTCAATAAAGCTTTTCAATAAATCACATCTCTTTGAAAATATAAAGTTAAGTGCCTTGGAGAGTTCACGAAGAAAATAGTTCTCTTGAACGATTCAATTAATTGAACGTGGTAAAATTCTCACCGCCACTAAATGCCTGTTTCTAGAAAATGAAAATGTGAGTGAAAACTTTTATTAAAAAAAATTTTTTTTCGTACTCTATTGTTTTTTTTTCAATATTAATTCCCACTTCCAATTTTTTATTCATTTGATATATCCGTTTATTTTTACCCATTAATTTTTACATTTATTTTGGCCACGGGTGCCAGATTTTACGATTTTGATAACATTGGATTGAGATTTGCCTTTATTTTTCAGAATAACTATTTTTATGCAAAATTTAACATAATTTTGCAAACATTTTTATGAAATGAAAGAAATGCATATATAATGCATAATGTCTTCCAAAATTGTCTACCATCTTTGAGAAGTGTTAAATGTATGAACGGTTATTTAAACGTGCATTTTTCTGGATGTTTAAATTTTGAATCTTGAAAGCTGTCGATTAATTAAAATTGTGGGTGGATCGATTGGGCCACTGTATACTAGGCATACAGGCTTCGCAGTTTCTTTTTTATAGATATAGTTTATTATATATATCCACATTTTGACTAGAGAGTTTGGAGCTAGTTTATTTTAAGGAATAAAGCGAATTCTAAATAAACTTCTATGAACACTATAGTTTTTACATTTACATTCCCATAAAAAATACATAATTAATTTATGAAAGTACCACAGAAAGTGTGAATTTGAAAGACCAGTTTTAAAAATGTTTACATGTAATATTACGATACTACGTTAATTCTTTAAATTTATTAGTTGAGATTACCCCGATATTTTTTTTCAAAGATTTTCAAAAAATTTTGTTTGTTGAGGGGTTTTTAGCTTGCATTTCATTGGTGCCAAATTATCAGTAGACCTTAAACCATATTTTTGAAAAGTTTTAAACCTCTTATCTTATACAAAAACTTTTAAAAATTCTCATTGGTTAATATTTAAATATGCTGCAATAAGATGCCTTTCTAGACAAGAAGTTCTAAATAGAATTCTAAAGCAATGGGAACCATTACAATACTACTTTAGCCTGAATGATTTCGAATAGAGTCAAGAAATGAAAGAAATCAAGGTTTTTGGATCCATTTTTTAAAATGACTTTTTTATTTATTCAATATGTTTCAAAAATCATAGATACGGTCAACTTAGAAATGCAGTTAGAATTAAATTTCTTTTTTAACAAATTTCACGAAAATGTATTAGTAAAGATATTTTAGATGAGTGTAAAATTTCCTTTTTTTAGGTCCCTTTTACGGCCGTAATACTGAACCGATTTTGAAAAGATTTATATGCTTTTAATGGGCTTTTTACATAGATGTGCACAATTTTTTTCAATCGGTTCGATATTGAGGGAACTATAAGCGTTTAAAGTTGTTACTATCACATGCACACTTATTACATGCACGCATGCATCAGTTTGCTTTTGCATAAAAATGAGACAGAGTTTCAAGTTGTTTATTTAGAACGTTTTTTGTTTTTGTATATTATCGTATGTATTTATGTTTGTAAATGTTTAATATTAATTTCTAGAATGCAGTCGATTGAGTCGACCGCTGGATGCACTAGTAAAATTTAAACGAAAACAAGATTCCACCTAATGATATTTTTTGTGACACAGAAGTTGATCTATATATAAATACAAATCATCCTGAGACAACTGTTTTAAACCAGTGTTAAGAAAATTGTAAAAAGTTTTATATTAAATTCTGTCAAGTTCTTAGGGCAAAAGTGAATTTTAACAATGAAATGCTAACTTGGTTAAGTGAATTTTCCCTTGAAAATGTTTTATCTGGTAAAACCAACAGCATTATACCACTTGTAATTAAAATTTTTAAAATATTAACAGCCAATATAGAGCATTGGCTGATATGGAAGAACTGAGACTATTAACCACAGAAAATATACGCATTAGATGTTTCCTGATATATCGAGAGTTGCTTGCGGAATTGTGTCCACACCTCACTCCTCTGCAAATGTAGAAGGAATTTTTTCTTACCAAAATCTCATAAAAACAAAACAAAGTAACAGGCTTTATGCTCCAACAGTATCAAGTCTTATCCAATCTAAAGATTTATTGAAGTCTTAAAACTCTTCTTGTTATAACTTTAACATTTCTAATAAGCTAATATCAAAAAACTTACATATATGTTCATATATTATTGCTTCAGATCTCATATTATAAATATTTGTGTTCCTTACAAAATACATATTTACATATCGCTCATTTACTCAAACGTCATAACTCAAAAAACATAATTTCTGAGTTAATAATGCAGAATTATTCACCATACCGTTCTTTATTTTGTGTAAAAAAGTCATACAAATATCTTGTATACAAACCTCTTGAGAGAAGAATATAATTTTTCCATTGAGTTGTATGTAAATTGAAAACTTTAAACGTGTTTTCTGCAAAACTAGTTTTTTTAAGTTATGACGTTGTTTGAGTAAATGAGCGATATGTATATGTTGTATCTATACATATGTACAAATTAGAGATGGGAGCGTGAGTGACTTTTCACTCACGATCATGCACGCTCACGATAATAAATTTCACTCATGCACGCTCACGCACGTCCTCATATTTTTGGATCACTTTCACTCACGCTCACGTAAGAGAAAAAAAGTTAATCACAATCACGAAACTCACGCTCACGAAATACTCACGAATAAATCAATTAAAATTAAAATTATACATTAAAATTTCTGAATGCAAATAGAAAAATTTAATATACAATTAGAAAATTCTGCAATAAAGGAGGAAAATTATGTTTAACTTATAAATACAATTTTCAAAAACAGTTTGTTAGTTTTGAAATAGAATTTTTAAATTTTGAAAGAAACAGTCCACCAAACAAAATTTTTTGAAATTGATCCAACTTATCTTTTATCTTTTTTTTATAAATAAAATAAATGTATTTCGACGATCATTAATGCACAATTTATTACCAAATCCTACTCTACTTCAGATCTTCTAATTTCATATCAGAAATTAACAATTTTTTAGTATTCATATTATTACTTTAGTGTTAGTGAAGATGGCCCGATCGAAAGCCATATTTTGTACATGGAATACACTTCAATTTTAGCAAAAAAATTTTGTGTTTACTGTTTTGGAAACATAGAAATTACCTATAAAAATTCATAATAGAATTATAATAGAAAAAATATAACGTGAGTCACGTAGGGTGCGTCACAAAGGGTTTATGTCTTCTGACAAAAAACGACAAAATTTTTTTCTCTTATATTCATATTTCTCTTAGAAACTATATTTTGTGTACTTTATTATGCAAAATTCTCAAAAAATTTACGAACACACTCTTTAACTTTCAAAGTTACTTCCGTTTTTGTAGCGTGCGTCACTAAACTTTGCGATCAATTATTTTGCAACAAATACCTGGTAAAAAATTTTTTGTATGCCATTCGAGCGTACACTTATGTATATGCTACTAAGCACCATCCATAAGTTGAAGGTACCTCTTGTGAAAGACCAAAAAATTTTTATATATTAATGTGAAAAAGCGTAAGAATGTAGGGTTCGTCACGCAGGACTTACACATATGTATGTATGTACATATATATGTATCTTGCGATTTGAAGCTTTGTAGTTAAAATTAAATTTGACAATTGAATACTATTGAAAATTCTTAAAGAATATATAAATTTTTTTTATTTTAAAGTTTTGAAGTGAAATTTAAAATTATGTACATACATATTTAAAATATTTTTATTAAAATCATTAATTTCCTAGCTCAAAAGCAATCTGTGTAAAATATTAAGATTAAGTAGGACCATGTACTTTAGCGTTAATAGATAAGCAGATTTATGCAGAAATAAAATTTTGTCATTATTTTGTCACATCATTTCAAATATTCTTCCTGGCGTTGAAAAAACTCCTTCGCTTGTAGCTGAGCTGGATGGTACATACAGTATTTGTTAAGTCATTTTTTGCAGAATTTGAAGATCTTTAGCTTTTTTCCAAAAACTAAAAATTTCTAGGTTTGTTCGTCTGTGTGAACGCGCATGAAAAAACAAAAAGAGCATTGCTGATCTTTTTCTTCCAAATATTCGCCAGTCGAAACTCGGACTTAACATCTACTTTGACTCGTTCAATCATATCAGTACATTAATATACACCGGCACAACGTTTTATTTCTTTATGACAAAATTGAAAACCGCGTAACTACTCGTATTAAAAATATGAAAAAAAAATTCCAAAATCGACAAAATCACGAAACAATCACGCAAAAAATGTACTCATGCACGCTCACTCACGTTAAGTTTTTTTATACTCACGCTTATGCACGCTCACGTGATTGAAACAAAAAACTGCTCACGATCATGCATGATCACGCAAATCACGTGAGCGGTGCCCATCTCTAGTACAAATGTATAAATTACTATTATTTTTTAAATCAAAAAAGTACAAATATATTTTTTTACTAATGAAGTTTGTACATACATATGTATGTATCTATCTACATATGCATATGATTTGTGTCGCTTTTTTATTTCTTTGTAAATTAATTTTGTATAATTTTTTGTTAATAAAGTTGAAATAAAAAAAAATATTTTTTTTGGTACTCTTAGAATGAAAAAAGTATTTGTCTCAGTTGATTCAATTAGTAAGAAATTCAACTAAAAAAGACAAAAAAATGGAAAACAGTTTGATCTCAGCTGCCAATAGTGCTAGAAAAAGCGAGAGAGTAATAACATATTGAATAATTAATCATTATATTGTTCTTAATAAGAATAATTTTAATTTATTAAAAAGTTTGTAAACTTAATAAAGAAATGAGTAAAGTCAAATTTGAACTTGAGCCAAAAAATTCCTTTTAACATAAACCTAAAAAAAATCAATTAATTACGTACAAATCTAATATATAAAAAAATGAATGTTTGAGTGTATGTACATATGTATGTATGTTTGTCAGGGTACGTTGCGGATGGTCTGTAGATGGTTTAGGTGAAATTACAATGAAATCGGCCTAGCGGATAGGGCAACCCCGATGCAAAGCAATTTTTAATTTCCCAATATCTGTATAACTACAATAGTGAGACTCTCCAAATTTACTGTGAGTGGTTCTTAGGGCCAGTTTATGACTTCGTATTTAAATGGTATTTATATTTAAGTTCTATTTAAATACAAAATTAAGTTTTGCAGTACAAACTTAAATAATATTTAAATGACCAACCTTGCTGGTTTAAGTTCTATTTAAGTTGTGCGCACATACTTACATACACAAACATATAGTTTAGCTCATATAGTTTAGGTCATAAACTGGCCATTAAAAGAAAGTAAAACTTCTTAAAAAGTCTCGAAACGAGTACCATCCGTAGGAGGTAATTATAAATTTTCTCTTATCTATACAACTATGAGAGTGAGGCTTTCTAAATTCAATAAGTTTTATTCTTAGAATAACGTGCGATTTGTGGGGTATTCTTAAGAAATATTGCAATATATAGCAAAATATTGAGGGTTTCAGTCGGCTGAGGTGGGTAGCCCCCATATAAGCTAATTATAAATTTTCATATACAAATTTCTATATATATATATACATATATTTATATATATATATAGGAGGGGGAGTCGTGTACACCGCATGAAAAGGAATTAATAATATTTCCATATCAGGTTAACTACAATGGTTGAGCTCTTAGAACAAATTAACATTTCGAGGGTAATTATTATTTTTCCGATATCTGTAAACATATATATCCATCAATCTCAGAACAGCGAGCAAATCTTCAACAAAATCCTGGTGGTATAGCAGCGGGGAAACTGGTACCACCCATATAAACTAATTATTAATAACATCACAACTACCAATACTCGTAATTTAACACGCAAATTTTTATATGGGTTACTCTTAGAACAAATTGCGACTTTCCGCAAAATACTTGTAGTATCACATGAGGTAGACGGATACTCCCTATATAAGGTAATGTGTTGCTTCTAGAGCCCAAGCAACCGACTTGAGTAGAAAATATTTATGGAAACTACTCGAAAAACTGGCTGCTTTTCGTAAAAATTGTTAACTAAATTCGATTGCTTGGGTTCTATAAACTGCACATAATTACTAATATTCTGCATCTGCAAACCTTTTAAAGTTATGCTCTCTAAATTATGCGAGTTACTCTTAGTATAACGTTCAATTCATCATAATTTCTATGGCGATATGTTTACGTTTTGAAATTAAGTACCAATATGCGTGTTCAGTTGCAAAATAATGCATTAGCTTCAACTACTAGACTTAGAGGATGGAAAGATGCCAGCCGAACCAACAACAAATTTCGTAACATATTCACTTGATTGTTGACTGTGTGTACCCAAATATGGAACAAAATTTCAGAAACACACAGTGGTTATCTAAACGTTCTTTACTAGCGGATTCGCTTGATTTGCCAAGCTTTCCACCACTGGTGCTTCTATTAAAAGTTGGTGTGCCTATAATCTTTTTACGTAATGTTGACCCACCACGACTTTGTAATGGGACTCGAATTGCTGTTAAAAAATTCTTGAACAATCTGATCGAAGCAACAACAATAACAGGAAAATATAGAGGAAGAGATGTATTGCTTCCATGCTTTCCAATGAAAACTACAGACATGTCGTTTGAATTCAAACGTTTGCGATTTCCTGTTTGCTTCACGTTTGCAATGACAATAAATAAATCTTAGGGACAACCTCTAAAAAGAAGGAGGTTATAAATTCGTGCATATTTTTTTTTACTTTTTTTCAAAATAATTTTTAAAGCTTAAAGTTTTGCATGCAGTTTGGTCCCATAATACTTTTTTCGGAAATCGGACAGGTGATTTGCACGACCGAAATAGTGATTATTGCATAATTCCTTTAATCGCTCGAAAGGGTTTGCTTCCAGTTTGCGTGTAATTCAAATAGGTGCCGAAATGTGTTCTAGGACTCAGTAGGTGGGCACATCGGCATCGTAGGAAATGAAGCAGCAGAACAAGTATATAATGCGACGTTTTGTGGCCCAAACCCAGAATTACAATAGGGTATAGTTTGATTAGGGCTGGAATACTCTAGTGGTTGAGTTTCATAAAAATGTAAAGGTGGTAGTACAAAACAGCATGCAGACAGCGTCGTATGTATGGGTGGGACAGCAAATAAGATTCTTCGGTATAACTGAAGCTCCTCAAGGTTCATAGCTGCGCCACCAATTAACTACTAAATGGAATAGATACCAATGAAGTAACTCCAAAATGAAATAATTCCCAAATGTGGAGTAATAAAGACAAAACTTGAATGAACTTCCCATTAAAAAGCTCAAAAGAATTGAAAGAATTGAATACAAAAAGACCCAACAGCAATGAAATAACTTTCAATAAAATAACATCCAGCAGTAATGAAATAATTTGTATTTCAAATTATCCAAACGTTTTTATTAATAGAGCTTATAAGAGGCAAAAATGTTCTTTAGGATATAACAAAAATTCTTATTGTATTACAACTTTTCTTTTGTCCTCTGAAGTATGACCAAAACTGTGTTCTCTTACTTAAGGTTTTTGAATTGCCGGCGTTTGAATTTGCGCAAGGATTTTCTCCTACGAGGTATGACCAGAACCGGGTTTTATATAATTTGGGAGCTATTTCGTGGTGCCTTAAATGCAGGACACGAAAACTGACCTAGCCAATATGAAGACTTTACAGAATGATATTTGTATACTGTACCAGGAAGAAGCTGATGCTGTATCACACGTTGTGTGTGAATGTCCATCATTGGCTAACATTAAACTGAGCACCATTAGCCGATATACCTTAGAAGTGGATGTGGCGATAGGGAACTCAGATGATAGCAATTGTTAAGGACTGCGTAATGATAATGCAAGTCGATAATTACCAGCCGACATCCAAAAATCACTAAATGCTGGTGGTTGTTTTGGCTCAGTCGAACTAATATTTTACTGATTCACCAACTAATGCGCATGTCAGGGATCCGTAACAGTTGTGGTCTGTTTCCATGTCGTCCGAGCCATTTGTGAGATATCCCCAGCAATCATCAACAAAGTCATGGGAAATTGAACGGAGAAGACAAGCTCTCTCAACCGTTGTTCCGATTTTTATCGAATTTGAAGCGATGGCCAAAAAATTTTTTCAAAATATTCTCAGTAGCGGGCGTGGTACAAAGAATTTCTGTTAACTAAAAAAAACTTGTCATATTTGATCTAAAATAAATTATGATTCGTCGAAAACTATTAACGATAACAACCTGCGGTGTTTTTGTTATAATGGGTAAACAGTTGTTTTTAATAAATGGTACACGGAGAAGGAAATAAATAACAAGAAAGAGAGGGAAAGCGGATGACTTAATTTTATTCGAAAATTGGGAATTTAAGTAGGTAACCTAGATTAGCTTTAACAATTTCATATTGAGTATATCAGGACAATAATTTGAAAATAAATTGTAAGTTGATACATATATATAATTCTAAATTATTGATAAATTTTTGCAAGTCTTATTTTACAGCACTTTAGCAAATATATTTCCTCCAGCTTGTTACAAATATGGAGAGTTTCAGCTATGATGAATTAGGTGAAGAATTATTAAATTTATATTAATCGAGATTGCCTCGATATCTTTTTTCAAAGATTTAAAAAACTTTTGCTTGTTGAGGGTTTTTAGCTAGTCTATATACATGCATTTTATTGGTGCTAAAGCCAAATCATCAGTAGACCTTAAACCTAATTTTTATATGTTTCAAACCTCTCTACTTATACAAAAACTTTTAAAAACTCAATGAGAGTTATAAAAATTACAATAGTATAAGCATAGTAGGCTTTGAAACTTATTCAAAATCCCAACAAACAAATTATTATATTCGATATGAATCTAGTTTATTTTCTTTACAACCTTTATACAATTAGACGCCCTTTGGGTGACAATAAAAGTATTTAATAAGGCAAAACGGAAAATAAAATCTTAACTAGGTAATTATTAAATTTATATAAATCGAGATTGCCTCGATATCTTTTTCCAAAGATTTAAAAAACTTATGTTTGTTGAGGGTTTTTAGCTAGTCTATATACATTAATTTCATTGGTGCTAAAGCCAAATCATCAGTAGACCTTAAACCTAATTTTTAAATGTTTCAAACCTCTCTACTTATACAAAAACTTTTAAAAACTCAATGAGAGTTATAAAAATTACAATATTATAAGCATAGTAGGCTTTGAAACTTATTCAAAATCCCAACAAACAAATTATTATATTCGATATGAATCTATTTTATTTTCTTTACAATCTTTATACAATTAGACGCCCTTTGGGTGACAATAAAAGTATTTAATAAGGCAAAACGGAAAATAAAATCTTAACTAGGTAATTATTAAATTTATATTAATCGAGATTGCCTCGATATCTTTTTTCAAAGATTTAAAAAACTTGTTTGTTGAGGGTTTTTAGGTAGTCTATATACATGCATTTCATTGGTGCTAAAGCCAAATCATCAGTAGACCTTAAACCTAATTTTTATATGTTTCAAACCTCTCTACTTATACAAAAACTTTTAAAAACTCAATGAGAGTTATAAAATTTACAATAGTATAAGCATAGTAGGCTTTGAAACTTATTCAAAATCCCAACAAACAAATTATTATATTCGATATGAATCTAGTTTATTTTCTTTACAACCTTTATGCAAATAGACGCCCTTTGGGTGACAATAAAAGTATTTAATAAGGCAAAACGGAAAATAAAATCTTAACTAGGTAATTATTAAATTTATATTAATCGAGATTGCCTCGATATCTTTTTTCAAAGATTTAAAAAACTTGTTTGTTGAGGGTTTTTAGGTAGTCTATATACATGCATTTCATTGGTGCTAAAGCCAAATCATCAGTAGACCTTAAACCTAATTTTTATATGTTTCAAACCTCTCTACTTATACAAAAACTTTTAAAAACTCAATGAGAGTTATAAAATTTACAATAGTATAAGCATAGTAGGCTTTGAAACTTATTCAAAATCCCAACAAACAAATTATTATATTCGATATGAATCTAGTTTATTTTCTTTACAACCTTTATGCAAATAGACGCCCTTTGGGTGACAATAAAAGTATTTAATAAGGCAAAACGGAAAATAAAATCTTAACTAGGTAATTATTAAACTTATATTAATCGAGATTGCCTTGATATCTTTTTTCAAAGATTTAAAAAACTTTTGCTTGTTGAGGGTTTTTAGCTAGTCTATATACATGCATTTCGTTGGTGCTAAAGCCAAATCATCAGTAGACCTTAAACCTAATTTTTATATGTTTAAAACCTCTCTACTTATACAAAAACTTTTAAAAACTCAATGAGAGTTATAAAAATTACAATAGTATAAGCAGAGTAGGCTTTGAAACTTATTCAAAATCCCAACAAACAAATTATTATATTCGATATGAATCTATTTTATTTTCTTTACAACCTTTATACAATTAGACGCCCTTTATGTGACAATAAAAGTATTTAATAAGGCAAAACGGAAAATAAAATCTTAACTAGGTAATTATTAAATTTATATTAATCGAGATTGCCTCGATATCTTTTTTCAAAGATTTAAAAAACTTTTGTTTGTTGAGGGTTTTTAGCTAGTCTATATACATGCATTTCATTGGTGCTAAAGCCAAATCATCAGTAGATTTTAAACCTAATTTTTATATGTTTAAAACCTCTCTACTTATACAAAAACTTTTAAAAACTCAATGAGAGTTATAAAATTTACAATAGTATAAGCAGAGTAGGCTTTGAAACTTATTCAAAATCCCAACAAACAAATTATTATATTCGATATGAATCTATTTTATTTTCTTTACAACCTTTATACAATTAGACGCCCTTTATGTGACAATAAAAGTATTTAATAAGGCAAAACGGAAAATAAAATCTTAACTAGGTAATTATTAAATTTATATTAATCGAGATTGCCTCGATATCTTTTTTCAAAGATTTAAAAAACTTGTTTGTTGAGGGTTTTTAGGTAGTCTATATACATGCATTTCATTGGTGCTAAAGCAAAATCATCAGTAGACCTTAAACCTAATTTTTATATGTTTCAAACCTCTCTACTTATACAAAAACTTTTAAAAACTCAATGAGAGTTATAAAATTTACAATAGTATAAGCATAGTAGGCTTTGAAACTTATTCAAAATCCCAACAAACAAATTATTATATTCGATATGAATCTAGTTTATTTTCTTTACAACCTTTATGCAAATAGACGCCCTTTGGGTGACAATAAAAGTATTTAATAAGGCAAAACGGAAAATAAAATCTTAACTAGGTAATTATTAAATTTATATTAATCGAGATTGCCTCGATATCTTTTTTCAAAGATTTAAAAAACTTGTTTGTTGAGGGTTTTTAGGTAGTCTATATACATGCATTTCATTGGTGCTAAAGCCAAATCATCAGTAGACCTTAAACCTAATTTTTATATGTTTCAAACCTCTCTACTTATACAAAAACTTTTAAAAACTCAATGAGAGTTATAAAGTTTACAATAGTATAAGCATAGTAGGCTTTGAAACTTATTCAAAATCCCAACAAACAAATTATTATATTCGATATGAATCTAGTTTATTTTCTTTACAACCTTTATGCAAATAGACGCCCTTTGGGTGACAATAAAAGTATTTAATAAGGCAAAACGGAAAATAAAATCTTAACTAGGTAATTATTAAACTTATATTAATCGAGATTGCCTTGATATCTTTTTTCAAAGATTTAAAAAACTTTTGCTTGTTGAGGGTTTTTAGCTAGTCTATATACATGCATTTCATTGGTGCTAAAGCCAAATCATCAGTAGACCTTAAACCTTATTTTTAAATGTTTCAAACATCTCTGTTTATACAAAAACTTTTAAAAACTCAATGAGAGTTATAAAAATTAAAATAGTATAAGCATAGTAGGCTTTGAAACTTATTCAAAAATCCCAACAAACAAATTATTATATTCGATATGAATCTATTTTATTTTCTTTACAACTTTTATACAATTAGACGCCCTTTGGGTGACAATAAAAGTATTTTATAAGGCAAAACGGAAAATAAAATCTTAACTAGGTAATTATTAAATTTATATTAATCGAGATTGCCTCGATATCTTTTTTCAAAGATTTGAAAAACTTTTGTTTGTTGAGGGTTTTTAGCTAGTCTATATACAAGCATTTCATTGGTGCTAAAGCCAAATCATCAGTAGATCTTAAACCTAATTTTTAAATGTTTCAAACCTCTCTACTTATACAAAAACTTTTAAAAACTCATTGAGAGTTATAAAAATTACAATAGTATAAGCATAGTAGGCTTTGAAACTTATTCAAAAATCCCAACAAACAAATTATTATATTCGATATGAATCTATTTTATTTTCTTTACATCCTTTATACAATTACACGCCCTTTGGGTGACAATAAAAGTATTTAATAAGGCAAAACGGAAAATAAAATCTTTACTAGGTAATTATTAAATTTATATTAATCGAGATTGCCTCGATATCTTTTTTCAAAAATTTAAAAAACTTTTGTTTGTTGAGGGTTGTTGGCTAGTCTACATGCATTTCATTGGTGCTAAAGCCAAATCATCAGTAGACCTTAAACCTAATTTTTAAATGTTTCAAACCTCTCTACTTATACAAAAACTTTTAAAAACTCAATGAGAGTTATAAAAATTACAATAGTATAAGCATAGTAGGCTTTAAAACTTATTCAAAAGTCCCAACAAACAAATTATTATATTCGATATGAATCTATTTTATTTTCTTTACAACCTTTATACAATTAGACGCCCTTCGGGTGACAATAAAAGTATTTAATAAGGCAAAACCGAAAATAAAATCTTAACTAGGTAATTATTAAATTTATATTAATCGAGATTGCCTCGATATCTTTTTTCAAAGATTTAAAAAACTTTTGTTTGTTGAGGGTTGTTAGCTAGTCTATATACATGCATTTCATTGGTGCTAAAGCCAAATCATCAGTAGACCTTAAACCTAATTTTTAAATGTTTCAAACATCTCTATTTATACAAAAACTTTTAAAAACTCAATGAGAGTTATAAAAATTGCAATAGTATAAGCATAGTAGGCTTTGAAACTTATTCAAAAATCCCAACAAACAAATTATTATATTCGATATGAATCTATTTTATTTTCTTTACAACCTTTATACAATTAGACGCCCTTTGGGTGACAATAAAAGTATTTTATAAGGCAAAACGGAAAATAAAATCTTAACTAGGTAATTATTAAATTTATATTAATCGAGATTGCCTCGATATCTTTTTTCAAAGATTTAAAAAACTTTTGTTTGTTGAAGGTTTTTAGCTAGTCTATATACATGCATTTCATTGGTGCTAAAGCCAAATCATCAGTAGATCTTAAATCTAATTTTTAAATGTTTCAAACCTCTCTACTTATACAAAAACTTTTTAAAACTCAATGAGAGTTATAAAAATTACAATAGTATAAGCATAGTAGGCTTTGAAAGTTATTCAAAAATCCCAACAAACAAATTATTATATTCGATATGAATCTATTTTATTTTCTTTACAACCTTTATACAATTAGTCGCCCTTTGGGTGACAATAAAAGTATTTAATAAGGCAAAACGGAAAATAAAATCTTAACTAGGTAATTATTAAATTTATATTAATCGAGATTGCCTCGATATCTTTTTTCAAAGATTTAAAAAACTTTTGTTTGTTGAAGGTTTTTAGCTAGTCTATATACATGCATTTCATTGGTGCTAAAGCCAAATCATCAGTAGATCTTAAATCGAATTTTTAAATGTTTCAAACCTCTCTACTTATACAAAAACTTTTAAAAACTCAATGAGAGTTATAAAAATTACAATAGTATAAGCATAGTAGGCTTTGAAACTTATTCAAAAATCCCAACAAACAAATTATTATATTCGATATGAATCTATTTTATTTTCTTTACAACCTTTATACAATTAGACGCCCTTTGGGTGACAATAAAAGTATTTAATAAGGCAAAACGGAAAATAAAATCTTAACTAGGTAATTATTAAATTTATATTAATCGAGATTGCCTCGATATAATGAGACAAATCATCAGTAGATCTTAAACCTAATTTTTAAATGTTTCAAACCTCTCTACTTATACAAAAACTTTTAAAAACTCAATGAGAGTTATAAAAATTACAATAGTATAAGCATAGTAGGCTTTGAAACTTATTCAAAAATCCCAACAAACAAATTATTATATTCGATATGAATCTATTTTATTTTCTTTACAACCTTTATACAATTAGACGCTCTTTGGGTGACAATAAAAGTATTTAATAAGGCAAAACGGAAAATAAAATCTTAACTGGGTAATTATTAAATTTATATTAATCGAGATTGCCTCGATATCTTTTTTCAAAGATTTAAAAAACTTTTGTTTGTTGAGGGTTTTTAGCTAGTCTATATACATGCATTTCATTGGTGCTAAAGCCAAATCATCAGTAGATCTTAAACCTAATTTTTAAATGTTTCAAACATCTCTACTTATACAAAAACTTTTAAAAACTCAATGAGAGTTATAAAAATTACAATAGTATAAGCATAGTAGGCTTTGAAACTTATTCAAAAATCCCAACAAACAAATTATTTAATTCGATATGAATCTATTTTATTTTCTTTACAACCTTTATACAATTAGACGCCCTTTGGGTGACAATAAAAGTATTTAATAAGGCAAAACGGAAAATAAAATCTTAACTAGGTAATTATTAAATTTATATTAATCGAGATTGCCTCGATATCTTTTTTCAAAGATTTAAAAAACTTTTGTTTGTTGAGGGTTTTTAGCTAGTCTATATACATGCATTTCGTTGGTGCTAAAGCCAAATCATCAGTAGACCTTAAACCTAATTTTTAAATGTTTCAAACATCTCTACTTATACAAAAACTTTTAAAAACTCAATGAGAGTTATAAAAATTACAATAGTATAAGCATAGTAGGCTTTGAAACTTATTCAAAAATCCCAACAAACAAATTATTTAATTCGATATGAATCTATTTTATTTTCTTTACAACCTTTATACAATTAGACGCCCTTTGGGTGACAATAAAAGTATTTAATAAGGCAAAACGGAAAATAAAATCTTAACTAGGTAATTATTAAATTTATATTAATCGAGATTGCCTCGATATCTTTTTTCAAATATTTAAAAAACTTTTGTTTGTTGAGGGTTTTTAGCTAGTCTATATACATGCATTTCACTGGTGCTAAAGCCAAATCATCAGTAGATCTTAAACCTAATTTTTAAATGTTTCAAACCTCTCTACTTATACAAAAACTTTTAAAAACTCATTGAGAGTTATAAAAATTACAATAGTATAAGCATAGTAGGCTTTAAAACTTATTCAAAAATCCCAACAAACAAATTATTATATTCGATATGACTCTATTTTATTTTCTTTACAACCTTTATACAATTAGACGCCCTTTGGGTGACAATAAAGTATTTTATAAGGCAAAACGGAAAATAAAATCTTAACTAGGTAATTATTAAATTTATATTAATCGAGATTGCCTCGATATCTTTTTTCAAATATTTAAAAAACTTTTGTTTGTTGAGGGTTTTTAGCTAGTCTATATACATGCATTTCATTGGTGCTAAAGCCAAATCATCTGTAGATCTTAAACCTAATTTTTAAATGTTTCAAACCTCTCTACTTATACAAAAACTTTTAAAAACTTCATGAGAGTTATAAAAATTACAATAGTATAAGCATAGTAGGCTTTGAAACTTATTCAAAAATCCCAACAAACAAATTATTATATTCGATATGAATCTATTTTATTTTCTTTACAACCTTTATACAATTAGACGCCCTTTGGGTGACAATAAAAGTATTTAATAAGGCAAAACGGAAAATAAAATCTTAACTAGGTAATTATTAAATTTATATTAATCGAGATTGCCTCGATATCTTTTTTCAAATATTTAAAAAACTTTTGTTTGTTGAGGGTTTTTAGCTAGTCTATATACATGCATTTCATTGGTGCTAAAGTCAAATCATCAGTAGATCTTAAACCTAATTTTTAAATGTTTCAAACATCTCTACTTATACAAAAACTTTTAAAAACTCAATGAGAGTTATAAAAATTACAATAGTATAAGCATAGTAGGCTTTGAAACTTATTCAAAAATCCCAACAAACAAATTATTATATTCGATATGAATCTATTTTATTTTCTTTACAACCTTTATACAATTAGACGCCCTTTGGGTGACAATAAAAGTATTTTATAAGGCAAAACGGAAAATAAAATCTTAACTAGGTAATTATTAAATTTATATTAAACGAGATTGCATCGATATCTTTTTTCAAATATTTAAAAAACTTTTGTTTGTTGAGGGTTTTTAGCTAGTCTATATACATGCATTTCATTGGTGCTAAAGTCAAATCATCAGTAGATCTTAAACCTAATTTTTAAATGTTTCAAACATCTCTACTTATACAAAAACTTTTAAAAACTCAATGAGAGTTATAAAAATTACAATAGTATAAGCATAGTAGGCTTTGAAACTTATTAAAAATCCCAACAAACAAATTATTATATTCGATATGAATCTATTTTATTTTCTTTACAACCTTTATACAATTAGACGCCCTTTGGGTGACAATAAAAGTATTTTATAAGGCAAAACGGAAAATAAAATCTTAACTAGGTAATTATTAAATTTATATTAAATGAGATTGCATCGATATCTTTTTTCAAATATTTAAAACACTTTTGTTTGTTGAGGGTTTTTAGCTAGTCTATATACATGCATTTCATTGGTGCTAAAGTCAAATCATCAGTAGATCTTAAACCTAATTTTTAAATGTTTCAAACATCTCTACTTATACAAAAACTTTTAAAAACTCAATGAGAGTTATAAAAATTACAATAGTATAAGCATAGTAGGCTTTGAAACTTATTCAAAAATCCCAACAAACAAATTATTATATTCGATATGAATCTATTTTATTTTCTTTACAACCTTTATACAATTAGACGCCCTTTGGGTGACAATAAAAGTATTTTATAAGGCAAAACGGAAAATAAAATCTTAACTAGGTAATTATTAAATTTATATTAAACGAGATTGCATCGATATCTTTTTTCAAATATTTAAAAAACTTTTGTTTGTTGAGGGTTTTTAGCTAGTCTATATACATGCATTTCATTGGTGCTAAAGTCAAATCATCAGTAGATCTTAAACCTAATTTTTAAATGTTTCAAACATCTCTACTTATACAAAAACTTTTAAAAACTCATTGAGAGTTATAAAAATTACAATAGTATAAGCATAGTAGGCTTTAAAACTTATTCAAAAATCCCAACAAACAAATTATTATATTCGATATGACTCTATTTTATTTTCTTTACAACCTTTATACAATTAGACGCCCTTTGGGTGACAATAAAGTATTTTATAAGGCAAAACGGAAAATAAAATCTTAACTAGGTAATTATTAAATTTATATTAATCGAGATTGCCTCGATATCTTTTTTCAAATATTTAAAAAACTTTTGTTTGTTGAGGGTTTTTAGCTAGTCTATATACATGCATTTCATTGGTGCTAAAGCCAAATCATCTGTAGATCTTAAACCTAATTTTTAAATGTTTCAAACCTCTCTACTTATACAAAAACTTTTAAAAACTTCATGAGAGTTATAAAAATTACAATAGTATAAGCATAGTAGGCTTTGAAACTTATTCAAAAATCCCAACAAACAAATTATTATATTCGATATGACTCTATTTTATTTTCTTTACAACCTTTATACAATTAGACGCCCTTTGGGTGACAATAAAGTATTTTATAAGGCAAAACGGAAAATAAAATCTTAACTAGGTAATTATTAAATTTATATTAATCGAGATTGCCTCGATATCTTTTTTCAAATATTTAAAAAACTTTTGTTTGTTGAGGGTTTTTAGCTAGTCTATATACATGCATTTCATTGGTGCTAAAGCCAAATCATCTGTAGATCTTAAACCTAATTTTTAAATGTTTCAAACCTCTCTACTTATACAAAAACTTTTAAAAACTTCATGAGAGTTATAAAAATTACAATAGTATAAGCATAGTAGGCTTTGAAACTTATTCAAAAATCCCAACAAACAAATTATTATATTCGATATGAATCTATTTTATTTTCTTTACAACCTTTATACAATTAGACGCCCTTTGGGTGACAATAAAAGTATTTTATAAAGCAATACGGAAAATAAAATCTTAACTAGATAATTATTAAATTTATATTAATCGAGATTGCCTCGATATCTTTTTTCAAAGATTTAAAAAACTTTTGTTTGTTGAGGGTTTTTAGCTAGTCTATATACATGCATTTCATTGGTGCTAAAGCCAAATCATCAGTAGACCTTAAACCTAATTTTTAAATATTTCAAACATCTCTACTTATACAAAAACTTTTAAAAACTCAATGAGAGTTATAAAAATTACAATAGTATAAGCATAGTAGGCTTTGAAACTTATTCAAAAATCCCAACAAACAAATTATTATATTCTATATGAATCTATTTTATTTTCTTTACAACCTTTATACAATTAGACGCCCTTTGGGTGACAATAAAAGTATTTAATAAGGCAAAACGGAAAATAAAATCTTAACTAGGTAATTATTAAATTTATATTAATCGAGATTGCCTCGATATCTTTTTTCAAATATTTAAAAAACTTTTGTTTGTTGAGGGTTTTTAGCTAGTCTATATACATGCATTTCATTGGTGCTAAAGTCAAATCATCAGTAGATCTTAAACCTAATTTTTAAATGTTTCAAACATCTCTACTTATACAAAAACTTTTAAAAACTCAATGAGAGTTATAAAAATTACAATAGTATAAGCATAGTAGGCTTTGAAACTTATTCAAAAATCCCAACAAACAAATTATTATATTCGATATGAATCTATTTTATTTTCTTTACAACCTTTATACAATTAGACGCCCTTTGGGTGACAATAAAAGTATTTTATAAGGCAAAACGGAAAATAAAATCTTAACTAGGTAATTATTAAATTTATATTAAACGAGATTGCATCGATATCTTTTTTCAAATATTTAAAAAACTTTTGTTTGTTGAGGGTTTTTAGCTAGTCTATATACATGCATTTCATTGGTGCTAAAGTCAAATCATCAGTAGATCTTAAACCTAATTTTTAAATGTTTCAAACATCTCTACTTATACAAAAACTTTTAAAAACTCAATGAGAGTTATAAAAATTACAATAGTATAAGCATAGTAGGCTTTGAAACTTATTAAAAATCCCAACAAACAAATTATTATATTCGATATGAATCTATTTTATTTTCTTTACAACCTTTATACAATTAGACGCCCTTTGGGTGACAATAAAAGTATTTTATAAGGCAAAACGGAAAATAAAATCTTAACTAGGTAATTATTAAATTTATATTAAATGAGATTGCATCGATATCTTTTTTCAAATATTTAAAACACTTTTGTTTGTTGAGGGTTTTTAGCTAGTCTATATACATGCATTTCATTGGTGCTAAAGTCAAATCATCAGTAGATCTTAAACCTAATTTTTAAATGTTTCAAACATCTCTACTTATACAAAAACTTTTAAAAACTCAATGAGAGTTATAAAAATTACAATAGTATAAGCATAGTAGGCTTTGAAACTTATTCAAAAATCCCAACAAACAAATTATTATATTCGATATGAATCTATTTTATTTTCTTTACAACCTTTATACAATTAGACGCCCTTTGGGTGACAATAAAAGTATTTTATAAGGCAAAACGGAAAATAAAATCTTAACTAGGTAATTATTAAATTTATATTAAACGAGATTGCATCGATATCTTTTTTCAAATATTTAAAAAACTTTTGTTTGTTGAGGGTTTTTAGCTAGTCTATATACATGCATTTCATTGGTGCTAAAGTCAAATCATCAGTAGATCTTAAACCTAATTTTTAAATGTTTCAAACATCTCTACTTATACAAAAACTTTTAAAAACTCATTGAGAGTTATAAAAATTACAATAGTATAAGCATAGTAGGCTTTAAAACTTATTCAAAAATCCCAACAAACAAATTATTATATTCGATATGACTCTATTTTATTTTCTTTACAACCTTTATACAATTAGACGCCCTTTGGGTGACAATAAAGTATTTTATAAGGCAAAACGGAAAATAAAATCTTAACTAGGTAATTATTAAATTTATATTAATCGAGATTGCCTCGATATCTTTTTTCAAATATTTAAAAAACTTTTGTTTGTTGAGGGTTTTTAGCTAGTCTATATACATGCATTTCATTGGTGCTAAAGCCAAATCATCTGTAGATCTTAAACCTAATTTTTAAATGTTTCAAACCTCTCTACTTATACAAAAACTTTTAAAAACTTCATGAGAGTTATAAAAATTACAATAGTATAAGCATAGTAGGCTTTGAAACTTATTCAAAAATCCCAACAAACAAATTATTATATTCGATATGAATCTATTTTATTTTCTTTACAACCTTTATACAATTAGACGCCCTTTGGGTGACAATAAAAGTATTTTATAAAGCAATACGGAAAATAAAATCTTAACTAGATAATTATTAAATTTATATTAATCGAGATTGCCTCGATATCTTTTTTCAAAGATTTAAAAAACTTTTGTTTGTTGAGGGTTTTTAGCTAGTCTATATACATGCATTTCATTGGTGCTAAAGCCAAATCATCAGTAGACCTTAAACCTAATTTTTAAATATTTCAAACATCTCTACTTATACAAAAACTTTTAAAAACTCAATGAGAGTTATAAAAATTACAATAGTATAAGCATAGTAGGCTTTGAAACTTATTCAAAAATCCCAACAAACAAATTATTATATTCGATATGAATCTATTTTATTTTCTTTACAACCTTTATACAATTAGACGCCCTTTGGGTGACAATAAAAGTATTTTATAAGGCAAAACGGAAAACAAAATCTTAACTAGGTAATTATTAAATTTATATTAAACGAGATTGCCTCGATATCTTTTTTCAAATATTTAAAAAACTTTTGTTTGTTGAGGGTTTTTAGCTAGTCTATATACATGCATTTCATTGGTGCTAAAGTCAAATCATCAGTAGATCTTAAACCTAATTTTTAAATGTTTCAAACATCTCTACTTATACAAAAACTTTTAAAAACTCAATGAGAGTTATAAAAATTACAATAGTATAAGCATAGTAGGCTTTGAAACTTATTCAAAAATCCCAACAAACAAATTATTATATTCGATATGAATCTATTTTATTTTCTTTACAACCTTTATACAATTAGACGCCCTTTGGGTGACAATAAAAGTATTTTATAAGGCAAAACGGAAAATAAAATCTTAACTAGGTAATTATTAAATTTATATTAAACGAGATTGCATCGATATCTTTTTTCAAATATTTAAAAAACTTTTGTTTGTTGAGGGTTTTTAGCTAGTCTATATACATGCATTTCATTGGTGCTAAAGTCAAATCATCAGTAGATCTTAAACCTAATTTTTAAATGTTTCAAACATCTCTACTTATACAAAAACTTTTAAAAACTCAATGAGAGTTATAAAAATTACAATAGTATAAGCATAGTAGGCTTTGAAACTTATTCAAAAATCCCAACAAACAAATTATTATATTCGATATGAATCTATTTTATTTTCTTTACCACCTTTATACAATTAGACGCCCTTTGGGTGACAATAAAAGTATTTTATAAGGCAAAACGGAAAATAAAATCTTAACTAGGTAATTATTAAATTTATATTAAATGAGATTGCATCGATATCTTTTTTCAAATATTTAAAACACTTTTGTTTGTTGAGGGTTTTTAGCTAGTCTATATACATGCATTTCATTGGTGCTAAAGTCAAATCATCAGTAGATCTTAAACCTAATTTTTAAATGTTTCAAACATCTCTACTTATACAAAAACTTTTAAAAACTCAATGAGAGTTATAAAAATTACAATAGTATAAGCATAGTAGGCTTTGAAACTTATTCAAAAATCCCAACAAACAAATTATTATATTCGATATGAATCTATTTTATTTTCTTTACAACCTTTATACAATTAGACGCCCTTTGGGTGACAATAAAAGTATTTTATAAGGCAAAACGGAAAATAAAATCTTAACTAGGTAATTATTAAATTTATATTAAACGAGATTGCATCGATATCTTTTTTCAAATATTTAAAAAACTTTTGTTTGTTGAGGGTTTTTAGCTAGTCTATATACATGCATTTCATTGGTGCTAAAGTCAAATCATCAGTAGATCTTAAACCTAATTTTTAAATGTTTCAAACATCTCTACTTATACAAAAACTTTTAAAAACTCAATGAGAGTTATAAAAATTACAATAGTATAAGCATAGTAGGCTTTGAAACTTATTCAAAAATCCCAACAAACAAATTATTATATTCGATATGAATCTATTTTATTTTCTTTACAACCTTTATACAATTAGACGCCCTTTGGGTGACAATAAAAGTATTTTATAAGGCAAAACGGAAAATAAAATCTTAACTAGGTAATTATTAAATTTATATTAAACGAGATTGCATCGATATCTTTTTTCAAATATTTAAAAAACTTTTGTTTGTTGAGGGTTTTTAGCTAGTCTATATACATGCATTTCATTGGTGCTAAAGTCAAATCATCAGTAGATCTTAAACCTAATTTTTAAATGTTTCAAACATCTCTACTTATACAAAAACTTTTAAAAACTCAATGAGAGTTATAAAAATTACAATAGTATAAGCATAGTAGGCTTTGAAACTTATTCAAAAATCCCAACAAACAAATTATTATATTCGATATGAATCTATTTTATTTTCTTTACAACCTTTATACAATTAGACGCCCTTTGGGTGACAATAAAAGTATTTTATAAGGCAAAACGGAAAATAAAATCTTAACTAGGTAATTATTAAATTTATAATTAACGAGATTGCCTCGATATCTTTTTTCAAATACTTAAAAAACTTTTGTTTGTTGAGGATTTTAGCTAGTCTATATACATGCATTTCATTGGTGCTAAAGCCAAAACATCAGTAGATCTTAAACCTAATTTTTAAATGTTTCAAACCTCTCTACTTATACAAAAAGTTTTAAAAACTCAATGAGAGTTATAAAAATTACAATAGTATAAGCATAGTAGGCTTTGAAACTTATTCAAAAATCCCAACAAACAAATTATTATATTCGATATGAATCTATTTTATTTTCTTTACAACCTTTATACAATTAGACGCCCTTTGGGTGACAATAAAAGTATTTTATAAGGCAAAACGGAAAATAAAATCTTAACTAGGTAATTATTAAATTTATATTAATCGAGATTGCCTCGATATCTTTTTTCAAAGATTTAAAAAACTTTTGTTTGTTGAGGGTTATTAGCTAGTCTATATACATGCATTTCATTGGTGCTAAAGCCAAATCATTAGTAGACCTTAAACCTAATTTTTAAATGTTTCAAACATCTCTACTTATACAAAAACTTTTTAAAACTCAATGAGACTTATAAAAATTACAATAGTATAAGCATAGTAGGCTTTGAAACTTATTCAAAAATCCCAACAAACAAATTATTATATTCGATATGAATCTATTTTATTTTCTTTACAACCTTTATACAATTAGACGCCCTTTGGGTGACAATAAAAGTATTTTATAAGGCAAAACGGAAAACAAAATCTTAACTAGGTAATTATTAAATTTATATTAATCGAGATTGCCTCGATATCTTTTTTCAAATATTTAAAAAACTTTTGTTTGTTGAGGGTTTTTAGCTAGTCTATATACATGCATTTCATTGGTGCTAAAGCCAAATCATCAGTAGATCTTAAACCTAATTTTTAAATGTTTCAAACCTCTCTACTTATACAAAAAGTTTTAAGAACTCATTGAGAGTTATAAAAATTACAATAGGATAAGCATAGTAGGCTTTGAAACTTATTCAAAAATCCCAACAAACAAATTATTGTATTCGATATGAATCTATTTTATTTTCTTTACAACCTTTATATAATTAGACGCCCTTTGGGTGACAATAAAGTATTTTATAAGGCAAAACAAAAAATAAAATCTTAACTAGGTAATTATTAAATTTATATTAATCGAGATTGCATCGATATCTTTTTTCAAATATTTAAAAAACTTTTGTTTGTTGAGGGTTTTTAGCTAGTCTATATACATGCATTTCATTGGTGCTAAAGCCAAATCATCTGTAGATCTTAAACCTAATTTTTAAATGTTTCAAACCTCTCTACTTATACAAAAACTTTTAAAAACTCCATGAGAGTTATAAAAATTACAATAGTATAAGCATAGTAGGCTTTGAAACTTATTCAAAAATCCCAACAAACAAATTATTATATTCGATATGAATCTATTTTATTTTCTTTACAACCTTTATACAATTAGACGCCCTTTGGGTGACAATAAAAGTATTTTATAAAGCAATACGGAAAATAAAATCTTAACTAGATAATTATTAAATTTATATTAATCGAGATTGCCTCGATATCTTTTTTCAAAGATTTAAAAAACTTTTGTTTGTTGAGGGTTTTTAGCTAGTCTATATACATGCATTTAATTGGTGCTAAAGCCAAATCATCAGTAGACCTTAAACCTAATTTTTAAATGTTTCAAACATCTCTACTTATACAAAAACTTTTAAAAACTCAATGAGAGTTATAAAAATTACAATAGTATAAGCATAGTAGGCTTTGAAACTTATTCAAAAATCCCAACAAACAAATTATTATATTCGATATGAATCTATTTTATTTTCTTTACAACCTTTATACAATTAGACGCCCTTTGGGTGACAATAAAAGTATTTTATAAGGCAAAACGGAAAATAAAATCTTAACTAGGTAATTAATAAATTTATATTAATCGAGATTGCCTCGATATCTTTTTTCAAATATTTAAAAAACTTTTGTTTGTTGAGGGTTTTTAGCTAGTCTATATACATGCATTTCATTGGTGCTAAAGCCAAATCATCAGTAGATCTTAAACATAATTTTTAAATGTTTCAAACCTCTCTACTTATACAAAAACTTTTAAAAACTCAATGAGAGTTATAAAACTTACATTAGTATAAGCATAGTAGGCTTTGAAACTTATTCAAAAATCCCAACAAACAAATTATTATATTCGATATGAATCTATTTTATTTTCTTTACAACCTTTATACAATTAGACGCCCTTTGGGTAACAATAAAAGTATTTTAAAAGGCAAAACGGAAAATAAAATCTTAACTAGGTAATTATTAAACTTATATTAATCGAGATTGCCTCGATATCTTTTTTCAAATATTTAAAAAACTTTTGTTTGTTGTGGGTTTTAGCTAGTCTATATACATGCATTTCATTGGTGCTAAAGCCAAATCATCAGTAGATCTTAAACCTAATTTTTAAATGTTTCAAACCTCTCTACTTATACAAAAAGTTTTAAAAACTCATTGAGAGTTATAAAAATTACAATAGTATAAGCATAGTAGGCTTTGAAACTTATTCAAAAATCCCAACAAACAAATTATTATATTCGATATGAATCTATTTTATTTTCTTTATAACCTTTATACAATTAGACGCCCTTTGGGTGACAATAAAAGTATTTTATAAGGCAAAACGGAAAATAAAATCTTAACTAGGTAATTATTAAATTTATATTAATCGAGATTGCCTCGATATCTTTTTTCAAATATTTAAAAAACTTTTGTTTGTTGAGGGTTTTTAGCTAGTCTATATACATGCATTTCATTGGTGCTAAAGCCAAATCATCAGTAGATCTTAAACCTAATTTTTAAATGTTTCAAACCTCTCTACTTATACCAAAACTTTTAAAAACTCAATGAGAGTTATAAAAACTACAATAGTATAAGCATAGTAGGCTTTGAAACTTATTCAAAAATCCCAACAAACAAATTATTATATTCGATATGAATCTATTTTATTTTCTTTACAACCTTTATACAATTAGACGCCCTTTGGGTGACAATAAAAGTATTTTATAAAGCAACACGGAAAATAAAATCTTAACTAGATAATTATTAAATTTATATTAATCGAGATTGCCTCGATATCTTTTTTCAAAGATTTAAAAAACTTTTGTTTGTTGAGGGTTTTAGCTAGTCTATATACATGCATTTCATTGGTGCTAAAGCCAAATCATCAGTAGATCTTAAACCTAATTTTTAAATGTTTCAAACCTCTCTACTTATACCAAAACTTTTAAAAACTCAATGAGAGTTATAAAAATTACAATAGTATAAGCATAGTAGGCTTTGAAACTTATTCAAAAATCATAACAAACAAATTATTATATTCGATATGAATCTATTTTATTTTCTTTACATCCTTTATACAATTAGACGCCCTTTGGGTGACAATAAAAGTATTTTATAAGGCAAAACGGAAAATAAAATCTTAACTAGGTAATTATTAAATTTATATTAATGGAGATTGCCTCGATATCTTTTTTAAAATATTTAAAAAACTTTTGTTTGTTGAGGGTTTTTAGCTAGTCTATATACATGCATTTCATTGGTGCTAAAGCCAAATCATCAGTAGATCTTAAACCTAACTTTTAAATGTTTCAATCCTCTCTACTTATACAAAAACTTTTCAAAACTCAATGAGAGTTATACAAATTACAATAGTATAAGCATAGTAGGCTTTGAAACTTATTCAAAAATCATAACAAACAAATTATTATATTCGATATGAATCTATTTTATTTTCTTTACATCCTTTATACAATTAGACGCCCTTTGGGTGACAATAAAAGTATTTTATAAGGCAAAACGGAAAATAAAATCTTAACTAGGTAATTATTAAATTTATATTAATGGAGATTGCCTCGATATCTTTTATAAAATATTTAAAAATTTTTGTTTGTTGAGGGTTTTTAGCTAGTCTATATACACGCATTTCATTGGTGCTAAAGCCAAATCATCAGTAGATCTTAAACCTAATTTTTAAATGTTTCAAACCTCTCTACTTATACAAAAACTTTTAAAAACTCAATGAAAGTTATAAAACTTACATTAGTATAAGCATAGTAGGCTTTGAAACTTATTCAAAAATCCCAACAAACAAATTATTATATTCGATATGAATCTATTTTATTTTCTTTACAACCTTTATACAATTAGACGCCCTTTGGGTAACAATAAAAGTATTTTAAAAGGCAAAACGAAAAATAAAATCTTAACTAGGTAATTATTAAATTTATATTAATCGAGATTGCCTCGATATCTTTTTTCAAATATTTAAAAAACTTTTGTTTGTTGAGGGTTTTTAGCTAGTCTATATACATGCATTTCATTGGTGCTAAAGCCAAATCATCAGTAGATCTTAAACCTAATTTTTAAATGTTTCAAACCTCTCTACTTATACAAAAACTTTTAAAAACTCAATGAGAGTTATAAAAATTACAATAGTATAAGCATAGTAGGCTTTGAAACTTATTCAAAAATCCCAACAAACAAATTATTATATTCGATATGAATCTATTTTATTTTCTTTACAACCTTTATACAATTAGACGCCCTTTGGGTGGCAATAAAAGTATTTTATAAGGCAAAACGGAAAATAAAATCTTAACTAGGTAATTATTAAATTTATATTAATGGAGATTGCCTCGATATCTTTTTTAAAATATTTAAAAAACTTTTGTTTGTTGAGGGTTTTTAGCTAGTCTATATACATGCATTTCATTGGTGCTAAAGCCAAATCATCAGTAGATCTTAAACCTAATTTTTAAATGTTTCAAACCTCTCTACTTATACAAAAACTTTTAAAAACTCAATGAGAGTTATAAAAATTACAATAGTATAAGCATAGTAGGCTTTGAAACTTATTTAAAAATCCCAACAAACAAATTATTATATTCGATATGAATCTATTTTATTTTCTTTACAACCTTTATACAATTAGACGCCCTTTGGGTGGCAATAAAAGTATTTTATAAGGCAAAACGGAAAATAAAATCTTAACTAGGTAATTATTAAATTTATATTAATCGAGATTGCCTCGATATCTTTTTTCAAATATTTAAAAAACTTTTGTTTGTTGAGGGTTTTTAGCTAGTCTATATACATGCATTTCATTGGTGCTAAAGCCAAATCATCAGTAGATCTTAAACCTAATTTTTAAATGTTTCAAACCTCTCTACTTATACAAAAACTTTTAAAAACTCCAAGAGAGTTATAAAAATTACAATATTATAAGCATAGTAGGCTTTGAAACTTATTCAAAAATCCCAACAAACAAATTATTATATTCGATATGAATCTATTTTATTTTCTTTACAACCTTTATACAATTAGACGCCCTTTGGGTGACAATAAAAGTATTTTATAAAGCAATACGGAAAATAAAATCTTAACTAGGTAATTATTAAATTTATATTAATCGAGATTGCCTCGATATCTTTTTTCAAAGATTTAAAAAACTTTTGTTTGTTGAGGGTTTTTAGCTAGTCTATATACATGCATTTCATTGGTGCTAAAGCCAAATCATCAGTAGACCTTAAACCTAATTTTTAAATGTTTCAAACATCTCTACTTATACAAAAACTTTTAAAAACTCAATGAGAGTTATAAAAATTACAATAGTATAAGCATAGTAGGCTTTGAAACTTATTCAAAAATCCCAACAAACAAATTATTATATTCGATATGAATCTATTTTATTTTCTTTACAACCTTTATACAATTAGACGCCCTTTGGGTGACAATAAAAGTATTTTATAAGGCAAAACGGAAAATAAAATCTTAACTAGGTAATTATTAAATTTATATTAATCGAGATTGCCTCGATATCTTTTTTCAAATATTTAAAAAACTTTTGTTTGTTGAGGGTTTTTAGCTAGTCTATATACATGCATTTCATTGGTGCTAAAGCCAAATCATCACTAGATCTTAAACCTAATTTTTAAATGTTTCAAACCTCTCTACTTATACAAAAACTTTTAAAAACTCAATGAGAGTTATAAAACTTACATTAGTATAAGCATAGTAGGCTTTGAAACTTATTCAAAAATCCCAACAAACAAATTATTATATTCGATATGAATCTATTTTATTTTCTTTACAACCTTTATACAATTAGACGCCCTTTGGGTGACAATAAAAGTATTTTATAAGGCAAAACGGAAAATAAAATCTTAACTAGGTAATTATTAAATTTATATTAATCGGGATTGCCTCGATATCTTTTTTCAAATATTTAAAAAACTTTTGTTTGTTGAGGGTTTTTAGCTAGTCTATATACATGCATTTCATTGGTGCTAAAGCCAAATCATCACTAGATCTTAAACCTAATTTTTAAATGTTTCAAACCTCTCTACTTATACAAAAACTTTTAAAAACTCAATGAGAGTTATAAAACTTACATTAGTATAAGCATAGTAGGCTTTGAAATTTATTCAAAAATCCCAACAAACAAATTATTATATTCGATATGAATCTATTTTATTTTCTTTACAACCTTTATACAATTAGACGCCCTTTGGGTGACAATAAAAGTATTTTATAAGGCAAAACGGAAAATAAAATCTTAACTAGGTAATTATTAAATTTATATTAATCGAGATTGCCTTGATATCTTTTTTCAAATATTTAAAAAACTTTTGTTTGTTGAGGGTTTTTAGCTAGTCTATATACATGCATTTCATTGGTGCTAAAGCCAAATCATCACTAGATCTTAAACCTAATTTTTATATGTTTCAAACCTCTCTACTTATACAAAAACTTTTAAAAACTCAATGAGAGTTATAAAACTTACATTAGTATAAGCATAGTAGGCTTTGAAACTTATTCAAAAATCCCAACAAACAAATTATTATATTCGATATGAATCTATTTTATTTTCTTTACAACCTTTATACAATTAGACGCCCTTTGGGTGACAATAAAAGTATTTTGAAAGGCAAAACGGAAAATAAAATCTTAACTAGGTAATTATTAAATTTATATTAACCGAGATTGCCTCGATATCTTTTTTAAAATATTTAAAAAACTTTTGTTTGTTGAGAGTTTTTAGCTAGTCTATATACATGCATTTCATTGGTGCTAAAGCCAAATCATTAGTAGATCTTAAACCTAATTTTTAAATGTTGCAAACCTCTCTACTTATACAAAAACTTTTAAAAACTCAATGATAGTTATCAAAATTACAATAGTATAAGCATAGTAGGCTTTGAAACTTATTCAAAAATCCCAACAAACAAATTATTATATTCGATATGAATCTATTTAATTTTCTTTACAACCTTTATACAATTAGACGCCCTTTGGGTGACAATAAAAGTATTTTATAAGGCAAAACGGAAAATAAAATCTTAACTAGGTAATTATTAAATTTATATTAATCGAGATTGCCTCGATATCTTTTTTCAAATATTTAAAAAACTTTTGTTTGTTGAGGGTTTTTAGCTAGTCTATATACATGCATTTCATTGGTGCTAAAGCCAAATCATCAGTAGATCTTAAACCTAATTTTTAAATGTTTAAAGGTTTAAAGGTTTAAATTAATTTTTCCAAAAATCATTATAAAATTTAGTTAAATATTAAAAAACTAAAAACATTAAATAAAATTCCTTACATACTAACGTATTTATCAAAGACTATAACATTATAACAATAAAAAATTTGTACATTTAAAAATACATCCATCATACCAATAAAACAAAAATCTTAAAATATATTCCCCAAAAAAGGAAATAAAAAAGGGAAGCTCTTAGAATAATACTTACTGAACTAAAGAACTTAAGACTAACTACTCACTAATAACTTAAAACTAAACAACAAAATAACAAAAACAAAAAAACAAAGTAAATTCACAATAAAAAGGAAATAAGAAATTAACTAAAACTATTGAGTAGTGTTATATACCGTATCAACTATATTGAGACTACGAATCCTTCGATGATAAAAAAGAAGGTCTGCACTTTCGTAAAGGAGTCCAGCTCCCCTGAGAGTCAACAAATCCACGGGCGAATAATACCGAGACATCTGAACAGCCTCCAGATCCCTATTCCTGCAAAAGCACTCACTCACCAAAAGATTCTCAGAGGAACGCGCCCCTTCTAAAAATTTGATCGCACCCTCCACCATATAAACGTCTATACGACCAAAATCAATTGCCTCATAAATGGAGCTACACGATGGCCTACGGAAATCACCGTTCTGCCCAATGTAAGGTCTAAAACCAAGGCAAACAACCAAGATCTTTCGCTCCCATCTTCTAAGCCTTTCCATTTGGGATGAAGAAATTCCAAACCAAACTGGAAAGGCATAGGAGACGAGCGGACGAATGATCTGGCGATACACTAAGAGGCGAACTCTTCTGACAAGACCACCCCTACGCTTGAGTACACCCTGATAAGTACCATAAGAACGTTTTGTTTTCTCCAAAACATCATCAATATGACGATAATACTCAAAGTTCTCATGAAAGGTGACCCCGAGGTACTTCATCCTGTCAGACACCAAAACCATTTCCCCTCCGACCGTAAACATGGCACACAAGACCTACAATTTTTACATATGAATTTGCGTCTACCCTTGAGCATCATAGCAACTGTCTTCCGCAAATTCAAATTAAGGTCCCACCTCGTAAAATAGCAGGCCAGCTCAGACAAATAACAGTTAACCCGATCATTAACAGCGCGTGCCCTAGCCCCTGCTGATGCAATTAGGATGTCATCAGCATACACCAACAAAAGATCCCCTTGAGGAGGGGGTGAAATATCCGAAACAAAAATGTTGAACAAGACCGGCCCAAGCAACGACCCCTGAGGTACTCCCGCAGAGATTGAACGCTCACAAGAGAGAACATCACCAACCCTAACTCTAAACAATCGGTTCCTTAGGAAGCTATCAGTCAAACGGCAGATGCCCCTGCCAAATCCCACATCCATCATTTTATACACTAGGCCATCATGCCAAACCGTATCAAATGCCTTGGCAACATCTAAGCTCACAGCCATAGTTGGGCATCTCCTATTCAGCCCCTGGCAACATAATCCGTAAAAACCATCAGCGCATGCGAAGTCGAAAGTCGGCTCCTAAAACCAAATTGAAAATCTTTCAAAATGTTTCTGTCTATTACCACGCCATTTATTGCTGCCAGGAGAAAGTATTCAAATAGCTTCCCAAAGGCCGACAGCAAAGAAATCGGTCTGTAACTTCTACTCTCACTTGGGTTCAATTTCGGTTTCAATATAGGTACCACAAGAGCAGCTTTCCATGCTCTTGGAAAATATCCGATGTTCAAACAGTGATTAAACACAATTGCCAAAAATCGCCACGTCACAACACCTGTCTTTCTCAAAACGAAGTCAGGTACACCATCCATCCCAGAGGATCTTTTGTTCGACCTCCTTTTCAACGCATTTCCCACTGCCACAGCATCAATAAAACCGAGTCCGTCAATACGCGCACTATAATTCGCCCCGTCCGCTGTAAAGCTCGCGCAAAATGTCGTCAAAGGTTCCGTCCTGTCCAAAGATGCGACTACCTCACGTGCCCTCACACCAAATAAATCCATACGCACCGATTGTCCACCATGTGACACCTGGGCAAAGCTGTTCGCAAGTATATTTGCCATTCCAGCACCATTGGAAACAGTTGTCCCACTAGCATCCACCAAACTCCGAACAACAGGGCGAGCCTGCAAGCCAGCCGCTGACTTCACATTCTTAAATGTCCGGTTATTCAGTCGAATAGTCTGTAAAAAATTTGTCCAATTATCACATTCGAATGTGGCTATGGCACCCTGTATTATTCTGTCCAGATTCCGTATTTCCGCCTTCAGTATATTTCGTCTGCCCGGATCCTCACACCTGTTCAGTGTTCGTCGTAGTCGTTTCTTTTGGCCAATAAAATTCAAAATATGCCGCGGGAGCTTCAGCAAACCTCTGCCTCCTGTGGATACCTTCGGTATGGAATACTCCATAGCATCCTGAAAAGCAGTATCCAATGTCCCAATACATCCATCAATCTCTATCTCAGTCACGTTCCTGTCCAACGGCAGCCCACAAGTAGCAAGATTACTTGAAAATCTATTCGCAAATATGCGCCTGTTAATTCTGTCATAGTCATACCTGGTAGAACGTTCTACTGTCAAACAGGGGTTCGCAAAGAAAACTATCTCTATTGCCTTGTGGTCCGATTCATAGTCAAGTGTCATCAGTCGGTTCGAGTTCACTGTGTCAATATCTACAGATGTCAGAAAAAAGTCAATGTTGGTCCTTCAGTTTCTCGTACTTCCAAGTCCGGATTAGAGAGTAAAAATTCCCTTAAATTACGTCCACTAACATTCGTGTACGGATCTCCCCAATAGGGATGCCTTGCATTGAGATCAGCGCCAATTACTACACTGCAGTCACGTGCCAGCGCCTGCACCGAATCAAAATCATTGGCATTGAAAGCAGACCCCGGTATAAGGTACATTGATATAGCAATCAAATCAATACCGTTCGATCTTCGAATACACACAGCCGAATTCTCAATAGATCCAGTATATAGAATTATTTCATCACAGTGGAAGGCATCCCTAACGAGGACAGCAGTACCACCTCCACGTCCACCCTGTCGGTCATGTCTAAAAATTTTGTATCCAGTTATGTTAAGTTTATGGCGGGAGTTAAGACAATGCTCAGCCACCAGCAGTACGTCGGGTCTATGTCTAATCAAAAATAAGTTCAAGTAATGTCTTCTGTGTCTTGAGACAATCGAGTTTGTATTAATAAAAATAGTCTTAAGTGTATTAGCCATTGCGTGTCAACGTCATAAGCATGCCAAGCAAGGCACGAGATCTGTCTTCGTCATTGTCCAATCCACGATACTTGCTCGCAAATCCACCTATCCTTCCTAAACATCCCAATAACCCGCCTCCAAAGAAACGCCGACAGTCCTTGTCAATGTGATCATATTGATCCATCGCAACGCCCAGAGAAACGTCAGATTTACCGAGATCCCGGCGTTTAATGGAAGTAGTTCCAGATGCAGCTGCCTTCTCCCCACGAGCAGAGCCGGCCGCTGCAGCATAGGAAATACCTACTTTAACATTACTCTGACCAGGAGTTCCAACATAAGGACGGGAAACGCCCTTCGAAAATTTCCTTGCTTCAAACTTACGAAGAAGTTCCACCCTACGCGGACACTCCTTCGAGCTGGCCGCATGCCCCTCAACACCACAATTGATGCACCTAACTGGCAAACCGACTCTTCTAGAAACCTGGCCAGTGACAGGATCCGTAACAAGAGTCTCCTCTATATTCTCCCCCTTAGGAGGAATCTCACACTTACCTGGGCCATGAGACCCACCACACTTCACGCACCTATAAGGCATGCGACAATTCGAACTTACGTGGCCATAACGCTGGCAGTTAAAACATTGCGTAACGCCCGTGCGCCTAAATTTCCTAATATGGATTCTACAGCGCAAAATATACCGCAGAGCATAAAAGCCCCGAAGGTCAGAGTCCCTAGTCATCCGGACCACCCATTTATATCCTCCCAATCTGATCATCCCAATTACATTAACATTAATCTGGAGGCCGCTCAGATACTCAACTATTTCCTCCGATTCATAAGAATCAGGAAGACCCTCAATAACCGCCGTAAACGCACGAAGACTCTTTGGGGTGTAGGTATAAAAATTGACCCACTCCTTCTCAAGAAGCACCTTAACCTTCTGGAAATCATCCAGAGTGCAGACCTCTATATTAGCAACCCCCTTACCCAATATCTTAATATTAAAATTCCTATGTCCTAAAGCCTTATCAATAGAACTAATAATAAACTTAACATTATTGTCATAAGTTGTTATGACAGGAACAGACTTACTCTCCCCACTAAAAAGTTTTTTGGGTGCTTGACTGGTCTCCTTCACACCCGCTCTTGAGCCAACATCATCAATAGCAATTCTTTTTGTTCGAGTATTAGCTGCAGACTCGCCCTCACTTTTTTTAGCATCTTGAATTTCAATCTCACCAAGTGATTCAAGGCTTTCGGCATCTTGCAAAAGCCTTTCGTCTTGAAATTTAACAAAATCCTCCAATTTATTTTTAAGTAAGCCATTCTCATGAACTAAAAGGCCAATTTTCCGCCCAGCATCATCCAGCTTGCCCATTAAGACTGCGTTAAGCTTACGCAGATCCTCCATGTCTCTCTTTTCATTCGATTTCTCACTCGACTTCTTCCTCTTCTTAACAGAGGATGCGTCATCCTCTTCATCCATTTTAAAGGGTTTAAAAAACCACTTGTTGTAGAAAGCATTTGTTTGCCTCCCATACGCTTCTCAAAATATTTTACGATTGTAATTAAATTGAAACAAATAAATAACAATTTATGCTCCTCCCCTTGGAGTTACAAAAACACGAAAAATAAACACACGAAATACCACAAAACCAAAGAGTAGAAACGAAAACTTAATCCGAGAGATCTTAACAGTTTGAAAGCTCACACACGACTCACTACCAATTTTTAAATGTTTCAAACCTCTGTACTTATACCAAAACTTTTAAAAACTCAATGAGAGTTATAAAAATTACAATAGTATAAGCATAGTAGGCTTTGAAACTTATTCAAAAATCCCAACAAATAAATTATTATATTCGATATGAATCTATTTTATTTTCTTTACAACCTTTATACAATTAGACTCCCTTTGGGTGACAATAAAAGTATTTTATAAGGCAAAACGGAAAATAAAATCTTAACTAGGTAATTATTAAATTTATATTAATCGAGATTGCCTCGATATCTTTTTTCAAATATTTAAAAAACTTTTGTTTGTTGAGGGTTTTTGGCTAGTCTATATACATGCATTTCATTGGTGCTAAAGCCAAATCATCAGTAGATCTTAAATCTAATTTTTAAATGTTTCAAACCTCTCTACTTATACCAAAACTTTTAAAAACTCAATGAGAGTTATAAAAATTACAATAGTATAAGCATAGTAGGCTTTGAAACTTATTCAAAAATCCCAACAAACAAATTATTATATTCGATATGAATCTATTTTATTTTCTTTACAACCTTTATACAATTAGACGCCCTTTGGGTGACAATAAAAGTATTTTATAAGGCAAAACGGAAAATAAAATCTTAACTAGGTAATTATTAAATTTATATTAATCGAGATTGCCTCGATATCTTTTTTCAAATATTTAAAAAACTTTTGTTTGTTGAGGGTTTTTAGCTAGTCTATATACATGCATTTCATTGGTGCTAAAGCCAAATCATTAGTAGATCTTAAACCTAATTTTTAAATGTTGCAAGCCTCTCTACTTATACAAAAACTTTTAAAAACTCAATGAGAGTTATGAAAATTATAATAGCATAAGGATAGTAGGCTTTGAAACTTATTCAAAAATCCCAACAAACAAATTATTATATTCGATATGAATCTATTTTATTTTCTTTACAACCTTTATACAATTAGACGCCCTTTGGGTGACAATAAAAGTATTTTATAAGGCAAAACGGAAAATAAAATCTTAACTAGGTAATTATTAAATTTATATTAATCGAGATTGCCTCGATATCTTTCTTCAAATATTTAAAAAACTTTTGTTTGTTGAGGGTTTTTAGCTAGTCTACATACATGCATTTCATTGGTGCTAAAGCCAAATCATTAGTAGATCTTAAACCTAATTTTTAAATGTTGCAAACCTCTCTACTTATACCAAAACTTTTAAAAACTCAATGAGAGTTATAAAAATTACAATAGTATAAGCATAGTAGGCTTTGAAACTTATTCAAAAATCCCAACAAACAAATTATTATATTCGATATGAATCTATTTTATTTTCTTTATAACCTTTATACAATTAGACGCCCTTTGGGTGACAATAAAAGTATTTTATAAGGCAAAACGGAAAATAAAATCTTAACTATGTAATTATTAAATTTATATTAATCGAGATTGCCTCGATATCTTTCTTCAAATATTTAAAAAACTTTTGTTTTTTGAGGGTTTTTAGCTAGTCTACATACATGCATTTCATTGGTGCTAAAGCCAAATCATTAGTAGATCTTAAACCTAATTTTTAAATGTTGCAAACCTCTCTACTTATACAAAAACTTTTAAAAACTCAATGAGAGTTATAAAAATTACAATAGTATAAGCATAGTAGGCTTTGAAACTTATTCAAAAATCCCAACAAACAAATTATTATATTCGATATGAATCTATTTTATTTTCTTTACAACCTTTATACGATTAGACGCCCTTTGGGTGACAATAAAAGTATTTTATAAGGCAAAACGGAAAATAAAATCTTAACTAGGTAATTATTAAATTTATATTAATCGAGATTGCCTCGATATCTTTTTTCAAATATTTAAAAAACTTTTGTTTGTTGAGGGTTTTTAGCTAGTCTATATACATGCATTTCATTGGTGCTAAAGCCAAATCATCAGTAGATCTTAAACCTAGTTTTTAAATGTTTCAAACCTCTCTACTTATACCAAAACTTTTAAAAACTCAATGAGAGTTATAAAAATTACAATAGTATAAGCATAGTAGGCTTTGAAACTTATTCAAAAATCCCAACAAACAAATTATTATATTCGATATGAATCTATTTTATTTTCTTTACAACCTTTATACAATTAGACGCCCTTTGGGTGACAATAAAAGTATTTTATAAGGCAAAACGGAAAATAAAATCTTAACTAGGTAATTATTAAATTTATATTAATCGAGATTGCCTCGATATCTTTTTTCAAATATTTAAAAAACTTTTGTTTGTTGAGGGTTTTTAGCTAGTCTATATACAAGCATTTCATTGGTGCTAAAGCCAAATCATTAGTAGATCTTAAACCTAATTTTTAAATGTTGCAAACCTCTCTACTTATACAAAAACTTTTAAAAACTCAATGAGAGTTATGAAAATTACAATAGCATAAGCATAGTAGGCTTTGAAACTTATTCAAAAATCCCAACAAACAAATTATTATATTCGATATGAATCTATTTTATTTTCTTTACAACCTTTATACAATTAGACGCCCTTTGGGTGACAATAAAAGTATTTTACAAGGCAAAACGGAAAATAAAATCTTAACTAGGTAATTATTAAATTTATATTAATCGAGATTGCCTCGATATCTTTCTTCAAATATTTAAAAAACTTTTGTTTGTTGAGAGTTTTTAGCTAGTCTACATACATGCATTTCATTGTTGCTAAAGCCAAATCATTAGTAGATCTTAATCCTAATTTTTAAATGTTGCAAACCTCTCTACTTATACCAAAACTTTTAAGAACTCAATGAGAGTTATAAAAATTAGAATAGTATAAGCATAGTAGGCTTTGAAACTTATTCAAAAATCCCAACAAACAAATTATTATATTCGATATGAATCTATTTTATTTTCTTTACAACCTTTATACAATTAGACGCCCTTTGGGTGACAATAAAAGTATTTTATAAGGCAAAACGGAAAATAAAATCTTAACTAGGTAATTATTAAATTTATATTAATCGAGATTGCCTCGATATCTTTTTTCAAATATTTAAAAAACTTTTGTTTGTTGAGGGTTTTTAGCTAGTCTATATACAAGCATTTCATTGGTGCTAAAGCCAAATCATTAGTAGATCTTAAACCTAATTTTTAAATGTTGCAAACCTCTCTACTTATACAAAAACTTTTAAAAACTCAATGAGAGTTATGAAAATTACAATAGCATAAGCATAGTAGGCTTTGAAACTTATTAAAAAATCCCAACAAACAAATTATTATATTCGATATGAATCTATTTTATTTTCTTTACAACCTTTATACAATTAGACGCCCTTTGGGTGACAATAAAAGTATTTTATAAGGCAAAACGGAAAATAAAATCTTAACTAGGTAATTATTAAATTTATATTAATCGAGATTGCCTCGATATCTTTCTTCAAATATTTAAAAAACTTTTGTTTGTTGAGGGTTTTTAGCTAGTCTACATACATGCATTTCATTGGTGCTAAAGCCAAATCATTAGTAGATCTTAAACCTAATTTTTAAATGTTGCAAACCTCTCTACTTATACAAAAAATTTTAAAAACTCAATGAGAGTTATAAAAATTACAATAGTATAAGCATAGTAGGCTTTGAAACTTATTCAAAAATCCAAACAAACAAATTATTATATTCGATATGAATCTATTTTATTTTCTTTACAACCTTTATACAATTAGACGCCCTTTGGGTGACAATAAAAGTATTTTATAAGGCAAAACGAAAAATAAAATCTTAACTAGGTAATTATTAAATTTATATTAATCGAGATTGCCTCGATATCTTTTTTCAAATATTTAAAAAACTTTTGTTTGTTGAGGGTTTTTAGCTAGTCTATATATATACAAGCATTTCATTGGTGCTAAAGCCAAATCATTAGTAGATCTTAAACCTAATTTTTAAATGTTGCAAACCTCTCTACTTATACAAAAACTTTTAAAAACTCAATGAGAGTTATGAAAATTACAATAGCATAAGCATAGTAGGCTTTGAAACTTATTCAAAAATCCCAACAAACAAATTATTATATTCGATATGAATCTATTTTATTTTCTTTACAACCTTTATACAATTAGACGCCCTTTGGGTGACAATAAAAGTATTTTATAAGGCAAAACGAAAAATAAAATCTTAACTAGGTAATTATTAAATTTATATTAATCGAGATTGCCTCGATATCTTTTTTCAAATATTTAAAAAACTTTTGTTTGTTGAGGGTTTTTAGCTAGTCTATATACATGCAGTTCATTGGTGCTAAAGCCAAATCATCAGTAGATCTTAAACCTAATTTTTAAATGTTTCAAACCTCTCTACTTATACCAAAACTTTTAAAAACTCAATGAGAGTTATAAAAATTACAATAGTATAAGCATAGTAGGCTTTGAAACTTATTCAAAAATCCCAACAAACAAATTATTATATTCGATATGAATCTATTTTATTTTCTTTACAACCTTTATACAATTCGACGCCCTTTGGGTGACAATAAAAGTATTTTATAAGGCAAAACGGAAAATAAAATCTTAACTAGGTAATTATTAAATTTATATTAATCGAGATTGCCTCGATATATTTTTTCAAAGATTTAAAAAACTTTTGTTTGTTGAGGGTTTTTAGCTAGTCTATATACATGCATTTCATTGGTGCTAAAGCCAAATCAGCAGTAGATCTTAAACCTAATTTTTAAATGTTTCAAACCTCTCTACTTATACAAAAACTTTTAAAAACTCAATGAGAGTTATAAAAATTACAAAAGTATAAGCATAGTAGGCTTTGAAACTTATTCAAAAATCCCAACAAACAAATTATTATATTCGATATGAATCTATTTTATTTTCTTTACAACCTTTATACAATTAGACGCCCTTTGGGTGACAATAAAAGTATTTAATAAGGCAAAACGGAAAATAAAATCTTAACTAGATAATTATTAAATTTAAAAAACTTTTGTTTGTTGAGGGTTGTTAGCTAGTCTATATACATGCATTTCATTGGTGCTAAAGCCAAATCATCAGTAGACCTTAAACCTAATTTTTAAATGTTTCAAACCTCTCTACTTATACAAAAACTTCTACAAACTCAATGAGAGGTTTAAAAATTGCAATAGTATAAGCATAGTAGGCTTTGAAACTTATTCAAAAATCCCAACAAACAAATTATTATATTCGATATGAATTTATTTTATTTTCTTTACAACCTTTATACAATTAGACGCCCTTTGGGTGACAATAAAAGTATTTTATAAGGCAAAACGGAAAATAAAATCTTAACTAGGTAATTATTAAATTTATATTAATCGAGATTGCCTCGATATCTTTTTTCAAAGATTTAAAAAACTTTTGTTTGTTGAGGGTTTTTAGCTAGTCTATATACATGCATTTCATTGGTGCTAAAGCCAAATCATCAGTAGATCTTAAACCTAATTTTTAAATGTTTCAAACCTCTCTACTTATACAAAAACTTCTAAAAACTCAATGAGAGTTGTAAAAATTACGTAGGCATAGTAGGCTTTGAAACTTATTCAAAAATCCCAACAAACAAATTATTATATTCGATATGAATCTATTTTATTTTCTTTACAACCTTCATACAATTAGACGCCCTTTGGGTGACAATAAAAGTATTTAATAAGGCAAAACGGAAAATAAAATCTTAACTAGGTAATTATTAAATTTATATTAATCGAGATTGCCTCGATAACTTTTTTCAAAGATTTAAAAAACTTTTGTTTGTTGAGGGTTTTTAGCTAGTCTATATACATGCATTTCATTGGTGCTAAAGCCAAATCATCAGTAGATCTTAAACCTAATTTTTAAATGTTTCAAACCTCTCTACTTATACAAAAACTTCTAAAAACTCAATGAGAGTTATAAAAATTACATAGGCATAGTAGGCTTTGAAACTTATTCAAAAATCCCAACAAACAAATTATTATATTCGATATGAATCTATTTTATTTTCTTTACAATCTTTATACAATTAGACGCCCTTTGGGTGACAATAAAAGTATTTAATAAGGCAAAACGGAAAATAAAATCTTAACTAGGTAATTATTAAATTTATATTAATCGAGATTGCCTCAAAATCTTTTTTCAAAGATTTAAAAAACTTTTGTTTGTTGAGGGTTTTTAGCTAGTCTATATACATGCATTTCATTAGTGCTAAAGCCAAATCATCAGTAGATCTTAAACCTAATTTTTAAATGTTTCAAACCTCTCTACTTATACAAAAACTTCTAAAAACTCAATGAGAGTTATAAAAATTACATAGGCATAGTAGGCTTTGAAACTTATTCAAAAATCCCAACAAACAAATTATTATATTCGATATGAATCTATTTTATTTTCTTTACAACCTTTATACAATTAGACGCCCTTTGGGTGACAATAAAAGTATTTAATAAGGCAAAACGGAAAATAAAATCTTAACTAGGTAATTATTAAATTTATATTAATCGAGATTGCCTCGATAACTTTTTTCAAAGATTTAAAAAACTTTTGTTTGTTGAGGGTTTTTAGCTAGTCTATATACATGCATTTCATTTGTGCTAAAGCCAAATAATCAGTAGATCGTAAACCTAATTTTTAAATGTTTCAAACATTTCTACTTATACAAAAACTTCTAAAAACTCAATGAGAGTTATAAAAATTACAATAGTATAAGCATAGTAGGCTTTGAAACTTATTCAAAAATCCCAACAAACAAATTATTATATTCGATATGAATCTATTTTATTTTCTTTACAACCTTTATACAATTAGACGCCCTTTGGGTGACAATAAAAGTATTTTATAAGGCAAAACGGAAAATAAAATCTTAACTAGTTAATTATTAAATTTATATTAATCGAGATTGCCTCGATATCTTTTTTCAAATGTTTATAAAACTTGTGTTTGTTGAGGGTTTTTAGCTAGTCTATATACATGCATTTCATTGGTGCTAAAGCCAATTAATCAGTAGATCTTAAACCTAATTTTTAAATGTTTCAAACGTCTCTACTTATACCAAAACTTTTAAAAACTCAATGAGAGTTATAAAAATTACAATAGTATAAGCATAGTAGGCTTTGAAACTTATTCAAAAATCCCAACAAACAAATTATTATATTCGATATGAATCTATTTTATTTTCTTTACAACCTTTATACAATTAGACGCCCTTTGGGTGACAATAAAAGTATTTAATAAGGCAAAACGGAAAATAAAATCTTAACTAGGTAATTATTAAATTTATATTAATCGAGATTGCCTCGATAACTTTTTTCAAAGATTTAAAAAACTTTTGTTTGTTGAGGGTTTTTAGCTAGTCTATATACATGCATTTCATTGGTGCTAAAGCCAAATCATCAGTAGATCTTAAACCTAATTTTTAAATGTTTCAAACCTCTCTACTTATACAAAAACTTCTAAAAACTCAATGAGAGTTATAAAAATTACATAGGCATAGTAGGCTTTGAAACTTATTCAAAAATCCCAACAAACAAATTATTATATTCGATATGAATCTATTTTATTTTCTTTACAATCTTTATACAATTAGACGCCCTTTGGGTGACAATAAAAGTATTTAATAAGGCAAAACGGAAAATAAAATCTTAACTAGGTAATTATTAAATTTATATTAATCGAGATTGCCTCAAAATCTTTTTTCAAAGATTTAAAAAACTTTTGTTTGTTGAGGGTTTTTAGCTAGTCTATATACATGCATTTCATTAGTGCTAAAGCCAAATCATCAGTAGATCTTAAACCTAATTTTTAAATGTTTCAAACCTCTCTACTTATACAAAAACTTCTAAAAACTCAATGAGAGTTATAAAAATTACATAGGCATAGTAGGCTTTGAAACTTATTCAAAAATCCCAACAAACAAATTATTATATTCGATATGAATCTATTTTATTTTCTTTACAACCTTTATACAATTAGACGCCCTTTGGGTGACAATAAAAATATTTAATAAGGCAAAACGGAAAATAAAATCTTAACTAGGTAATTATTAAATTTATATTAATCGAGATTGCCTCGATAACTTTTTTCAAAGATTTAAAAAACTTTTGTTTGTTGAGGGTTTTTAGCTAGTCTATATACATGCATTTCATTGGTGCTAAAGCCAAATAATCAGTAGATCGTAAACCTAATTTTTAAATGTTTCAAACATTTCTACTTATACAAAAACTTCTAAAAACTCAATGAGAGTTAAAAAATTACAATAGTATAAGCATAGTAGGCTTTGAAACTTATTCAAAAATCCCAACAAACAAATTATTATATTCGATATGAATCTATTTTATTTTCTTTACAACCTTTATACAATTAGACGCCCTTTGGGTGACAATAAAAGTATTTTATAAGGCAAAACGGAAAATAAAATCTTAACTAGTTAATTATTAAATTTATATTAATCGAGATTGCCTCGATATCTTTTTTCAAATGTTTAAAAAACTTGTGTTTGTTGAGGGTTTTTAGCTAGTCTATATACATGCATTTCATTGGTGCTAAAGCCAATTAATCAGTAGATCTTAAACCTAATTTTTAAATGTTTCAAACGTCTCTACTTATACCAAAACTTTTAAAAACTCAATGAGAGTTATAAAAATTACAATAGTATAAGCATAGTAGGCTTTGAAACTTATTCAAAAATCCCAACAAACAAATTATTATATTCGATATGAATCTATTTTATTTTCTTTACAACCTTTATACAATTAGACGCCCTTTGGGTAACAATAAAAGTATTTTATAAGGCAAAACGGAAAATAAAATCTTAACTAGGTAATTATTAAATTTATATTAATCGAGATTGCCTCGATATCTTTTTTCAAATATTAAAAAAACTTTTGTTTGTTGAGGGTTTTTAGCTAGTCTATATACATGCATTTCATTGGTGCTAAAGCCAAATCATTAGTAGATCTTAAACCTAATTTTTAAATGTTGCAAACTTCTCTACTTATACAAAAACTTTTAAAAACTCAATGAGAGTTATAAAAATTACAATAGTATAAGCATAGTAGGCTTTGAAACTTATTCAAAAATCCCAACAAACAAATTATTATATTCGATATGAATCTATTTTATTTTCTTTACAACCTTTATACAATTAGACGCCCTTTGGGTGACAATAAAAGTATTTTATAAGGCAAAACGGAAAATAAAATCTTAACTAGGTAATTATTAAATTTATATTAATCGAGATTGCCTCGATATCTTTTTTCAAATATTTAAAAAACTTTTGTTTGTTGAGGGTTTTCAGCTAGTCTATATATATGCATTTCATTGGTGCTAAAGCCAAATCATTAGTATATCTTAAACCTAATTTTTAAATGTTGCAAACCTCTCTACTTATACAAAAACTTTTAAAAACTCAATGAGAGTTATAAAAATTACAATAGTATAAGCATAGTAGGCTTTGAAACTTATTCAAAAATCCCAACAAACAAATTATTATATTCGATATGAATCTATTTTATTTTCTTTACAACCTTTATACAATTAGACGCCCTTTGGGTGACAATAAAAGTATTTTATAAGGCAAAACGGAAAATAAAATCTTAACTAGGTAATTATTAAATTTATATTAATCGAGATTGCCTCGATATCTTTTTTCAAAGATTTAAAAAACTTTTGTTTATTGAGGGTTTTAAGCTAGTCTATATACATGCATTTCATTGGTGCTAAAGCCAAATCATCAGTCGACCTTAAACCTAATTTTTAAATGTTTCAAACATCTCTACTTATACAAAAACTTTTAAAAACTCAATGAGAGTTATAAAAATTACAATAGTATAAGCATAGTAGGCTTTGAAACTTATTCAAAAATCCCAACAAACAAATTATTATATTCGATATGAATCTATTTTATTTTCTTTACAACCTTTATACAATTAGACGCCCTTTGGGTGACAATAAAAGTATTTTATAAGGCAAAACGGAAAATAAAATCTTAACTAGGTAATTATTAAATTTATATTAATCGAGATTACCTCGATATCTTTTTTCAAAGATTTAAAAAACTTTTGTTTATTGAGGGTTTTAAGCTAGTCTATATACATGCATTTCATTGGTGCTAAAGCCAAATCATCAGTCGACCTTAAACCTAATTTTTAAATGTTTCAAACATCTCTACTTATACAAAAACTTTTAAAAACTCAATGAGAGTTATAAAAATTACAATAGTATAAGCATAGTAGGCTTTGAAACTTATTCAAAAATCCCAACAAACAAATTATTATATTCGATATGAATCTATTTTATTTTCTTTACAACCTTTATACAATTAGACGCCCTTTGGGTGACAAAAAAAGTATTTTATAAGGCAAAACGGAAAATAAAATCTTAACTAGTTAATTATTAAATTTATATTAATCGAGATTGCCTCGATATCTTTTTTCAAATGTTTAAAAAACTTGTGTTTGTTGAGGGTTTTTAGCTAGTCTATATACATGCATTTCATTGGTGCTAAAGCCAAATCATTAGTAGATCTTAAACCTAATTTTTAAATGTTGCAAACTTCTCTACTTATACAAAAACTTTTAAAAACTCAATGAGAGTTATAAAAATTACAATAGTATAAGCATAGTAGGCTTTGAAACTTATTCAAAAATCCCAACAAACAAATTATTATATTCGATATGAATCTATTTTATTTTCTTTACAACCTTTATACAATTAGACGCCCTTTGGGTGACAATAAAAGTATTTTATAAGGCAAAACGGAAAATAAAATCTTAACTAGGTAATTATTAAATTTATATTAATCGAGATTGCCTCGATATCTTTTTTCAAAGATTTAAAAAACTTTTGTTTATTGAGGGTTTTAAGCTAGTCTATATACATGCATTTCATTGGTGCTAAAGCCAAATCATCAGTCGACCTTAAACCTAATTTTTAAATGTTTCAAACATCTCTACTTATACAAAAACTTTTAAAAACTCAATGAGAGTTATAAAAATTACAATAGTATAAGCATAGTAGGCTTTGAAACTTATTCAAAAATCCCAACAAACAAATTATTATATTCGATATGAATCTATTTTATTTTCTTTACAACCTTTATACAATTAGACGCCCTTTGGGTGACAATAAAAGTATTTTATAAGGCAAAACGGAAAATAAAATCTTAACTAGGTAATTATTAAATTTATATTAATCGAGATTGCCTCGATATCTTTTTTCAAAGATTTAAAAAACTTTTGTTTATTGAGGGTTTTAAGCTAGTCTATATACATGCATTTCATTGGTGCTAAAGCCAAATCATCAGTCGACCTTAAACCTAATTTTTAAATGTTTCAAACATCTCTACTTATACAAAAACTTTTAAAAACTCAATGAGAGTTATAAAAATTACAATAGTATAAGCATAGTAGGCTTTGAAACTTATTCAAAAATCCCAACAAACAAATTATTATATTCGATATGAATCTATTTTATTTTCTTTACAACCTTTATACAATTAGACGCCCTTTGGGTGACAATAAAAGTATTTTATAAGGCAAAACGGAAAATAAAATCTTAACTAGGTAATTATTAAATTTATATTAATCGAGATTACCTCGATATCTTTTTTCAAAGATTTAAAAAACTTTTGTTTATTGAGGGTTTTAAGCTAGTCTATATACATGCATTTCATTGGTGCTAAAGCCAAATCATCAGTCGACCTTAAACCTAATTTTTAAATGTTTCAAACATCTCTACTTATACAAAAACTTTTAAAAACTCAATGAGAGTTATAAAAATTACAATAGTATAAGCATAGTAGGCTTTGAAACTTATTCAAAAATCCCAACAAACAAATTATTATATTCGATATGAATCTATTTTATTTTCTTTACAACCTTTATACAATTAGACGCCCTTTGGGTGACAATAAAAGTATTTTATAAGGCAAAACGGAAAATAAAATCTTAACTAGTTAATTATTAAATTTATATTAATCGAGATTGCCTCGATATCTTTTTTCAAATGTTTAAAAAACTTGTGTTTGTTGAGGGTTTTTAGCTAGTCTATATACATGCATTTCATTGGTGCTAAAGCCAAATCATTAGTAGATCTTAAACCTAATTTTTAAATGTTGCAAACTTCTCTACTTATACAAAAACTTTTAAAAACTCAATGAGAGTTATAAAAATTACAATAGTATAAGCATAGTAGGCTTTGAAACTTATTCAAAAATCCCAACAAACAAATTATTATATTCGATATGAATCTATTTTATTTTCTTTACAACCTTTATACAATTAGACGCCCTTTGGGTGACAATAAAAGTATTTTATAAGGCAAAACGGAAAATAAAATCTTAACTAGGTAATTATTAAATTTATATTAATCGAGATTGCCTCGATATCTTTTTTCAAAGATTTAAAAAACTTTTGTTTATTGAGGGTTTTAAGCTAGTCTATATACATGCATTTCATTGGTGCTAAAGCCAAATCATCAGTCGACCTTAAACCTAATTTTTAAATGTTTCAAACATCTCTACTTATACAAAAACTTTTAAAAACTCAATGAGAGTTATAAAAATTACAATAGTATAAGCATAGTAGGCTTTGAAACTTATTCAAAAATCCCAACAAACAAATTATTATATTCGATATGAATCTATTTTATTTTCTTTACAACCTTTATACAATTAGACGCCCTTTGGGTGACAATAAAAGTATTTTATAAGGCAAAACGGAAAATAAAATCTTAACTAGGTAATTATTAAATTTATATTAATCGAGATTACCTCGATATCTTTTTTCAAAGATTTAAAAAACTTTTGTTTATTGAGGGTTTTAAGCTAGTCTATATACATGCATTTCATTGGTGCTAAAGCCAAATCATCAGTCGACCTTAAACCTAATTTTTAAATGTTTCAAACATCTCTACTTATACAAAAACTTTTAAAAACTCAATGAGAGTTATAAAAATTACAATAGTATAAGCATAGTAGGCTTTGAAACTTATTCAAAAATCCCAACAAACAAATTATTATATTCGATATGAATCTATTTTATTTTCTTTACAACCTTTATACAATTAGACGCCCTTTGGGTGACAATAAAAGTATTTTATAAGGCAAAACGGAAAATAAAATCTTAACTAGTTAATTATTAAATTTATATTAATCGAGATTGCCTCGATATCTTTTTTCAAATGTTTAAAAAACTTGTGTTTGTTGAGGGTTTTTAGCTAGTCTATATACATGCATTTCATTGGTGCTAAAGCCAAATCATTAGTAGATCTTAAACCTAATTTTTAAATGTTGCAAACTTCTCTACTTATACAAAAACTTTTAAAAACTCAATGAGAGTTATAAAAATTACAATAGTATAAGCATAGTAGGCTTTGAAACTTATTCAAAAATCCCAACAAACAAATTATTATATTCGATATGAATCTATTTTATTTTCTTTACAACCTTTATACAATTAGACGCCCTTTGGGTGACAATAAAAGTATTTTATAAGGCAAAACGGAAAATAAAATCTTAACTAGTTAATTATTAAATTTATATTAATCGAGATTGCCTCGATATCTTTTTTCAAATGTTTAAAAAACTTGTGTTTGTTGAGGGTTTTTAGCTAGTCTATATACATGCATTTCATTGGTGCTAAAGCCAAATCATTAGTAGATCTTAAACCTAATTTTTAAATGTTGCAAACTTCTCTACTTATACAAAAACTTTTAAAAACTCAATGAGAGTTATAAAAATTACAATAGTATAAGCATAGTAGGCTTTGAAACTTATTCAAAAATCCCAACAAACAAATTATTATATTCGATATGAATCTATTTTATTTTCTTTACAACCTTTATACAATTAGACGCCCTTTGGGTGACAATAAAAGTATTTTATAAGGCAAAACGGAAAATAAAATCTTAACTAGGTAATTATTAAATTTATATTAATCGAGATTGCCTCGATATCTTTTTTCAAAGATTTAAAAAACTTTTGTTTATTGAGGGTTTTAAGCTAGTCTATATACATGCATTTCATTGGTGCTAAAGCCAAATCATCAGTCGACCTTAAACCTAATTTTTAAATGTTTCAAACATCTCTACTTATACAAAAACTTTTAAAAACTCAATGAGAGTTATAAAAATTACAATAGTATAAGCATAGTAGGCTTTGAAACTTATTCAAAAATCCCAACAAACAAATTATTATATTCGATATGAATCTATTTTATTTTCTTTACAACCTTTATACAATTAGACGCCCTTTGGGTGACAATAAAAGTATTTTATAAGGCAAAACGGAAAATAAAATCTTAACTAGGTAATTATTAAATTTATATTAATCGAGATTACCTCGATATCTTTTTTCAAAGATTTAAAAAACTTTTGTTTATTGAGGGTTTTAAGCTAGTCTATATACATGCATTTCATTGGTGCTAAAGCCAAATCATCAGTCGACCTTAAACCTAATTTTTAAATGTTTCAAACATCTCTACTTATACAAAAACTTTTAAAAACTCAATGAGAGTTATAAAAATTACAATAGTATAAGCATAGTAGGCTTTGAAACTTATTCAAAAATCCCAACAAACAAATTATTATATTCGATATGAATCTATTTTATTTTCTTTACAACCTTTATACAATTAGACGCCCTTTGGGTGACAATAAAAGTATTTTATAAGGCAAAACGGAAAATAAAATCTTAACTAGTTAATTATTAAATTTATATTAATCGAGATTGCCTCGATATCTTTTTTCAAATGTTTAAAAAACTTGTGTTTGTTGAGGGTTTTTAGCTAGTCTATATACATGCATTTCATTGGTGCTAAAGCCAAATCATTAGTAGATCTTAAACCTAATTTTTAAATGTTGCAAACTTCTCTACTTATACAAAAACTTTTAAAAACTCAATGAGAGTTATAAAAATTACAATAGTATAAGCATAGTAGGCTTTGAAACTTATTCAAAAATCCCAACAAACAAATTATTATATTCGATATGAATCTATTTTATTTTCTTTACAACCTTTATACAATTAGACGCCCTTTGGGTGACAATAAAAGTATTTTATAAGGCAAAACGGAAAATAAAATCTTAACTAGGTAATTATTAAATTTATATTAATCGAGATTGCCTCGATATCTTTTTTCAAAGATTTAAAAAACTTTTGTTTATTGAGGGTTTTAAGCTAGTCTATATACATGCATTTCATTGGTGCTAAAGCCAAATCATCAGTCGACCTTAAACCTAATTTTTAAATGTTTCAAACATCTCTACTTATACAAAAACTTTTAAAAACTCAATGAGAGTTATAAAAATTACAATAGTATAAGCATAGTAGGCTTTGAAACTTATTCAAAAATCCCAACAAACAAATTATTATATTCGATATGAATCTATTTTATTTTCTTTACAACCTTTATACAATTAGACGCCCTTTGGGTGACAATAAAAGTATTTTATAAGGCAAAACGGAAAATAAAATCTTAACTAGTTAATTATTAAATTTATATTAATCGAGATTGCCTCGATATCTTTTTTCAAATGTTTAAAAAACTTGTGTTTGTTGAGGGTTTTTAGCTAGTCTATATACATGCATTTCATTGGTGCTAAAGCCAATTAATCAGTAGATCTTAAACTTAATTTTTAAATGTTTCAAACGTCTCTACTTATACCAAAACTTTTAAAAACTCAATGAGAGTTATAAAAATTACAATAGTATAAGCATAGTAGGCTTTGAAACTTATTCAAAAATCCCAACAAACAAATTATTATATTCGATATGAATCTATTTTATTTTCTTTACAACCTTTATACAATTAGACGCCCTTTGGGTAACAATAAAAGTATTTTATAAGAAAAAACGGAAAATAAAATCTTAACTAGGTAATTATTAAATTTATATTAATCGAGATTGCCTCGATATCTTTTTTCAAATATTAAAAAAACTTTTGTTTGTTGAGGGTTTTTAGCTAGTCTATATACATGCATTTCATTGGTGCTAAAGCCAAATCATTAGTAGATCTTAAACCTAATTTTTAAATGTTGCAAACTTCTCTACTTATACAAAAACTTTTAAAAACTCAATGAGAGTTATAAAAATTACAATAGTATAAGCATAGTAGGCTTTGAAACTTATTCAAAAATCCCAACAAACAAATTATTATATTCGATATGAATCTATTTTATTTTCTTTACAACCTTTATACAATTAGACGCCCTTTGGGTGACAATAAAAGTATTTTATAAGGCAAAATGGAAAATAAAATCTTAACTAGGTAATTATTAAATTTATATTAATCGAGATTGCCTCGATATCTTTTTTCAAAGATTTAAAAAACTTTTGTTTATTGAGGGTTTTAAGCTAGTCTATATACATGCATTTCATTGGTGCTAAAGCCAAATCATTAGTAGATCTTAAACCTAATTTTTAAATGTTGCAAACCTCTCTACTTATACAAAAACTATTAAAAACTCAATGAGAGTTATAAAAATTACAATAGTATAAGCATAGTAGGCTTTGAAACTTATTCAAAAATCCCAACAAACAAATTATTATATTCGATATGAATCTATTTTATTTTCTTTACAACCTTTATACAATTAGACGCCCTTTGGGTGACAATAAAAGTATTTTATAAGGCAAAACGGAAAATAAAATCTTAACTAGGTAATTATTAAATTTATATTAATCGAGATTGCCTCGATATCTTTTTTCAAAGATTTAAAAAACTTTTGTTTATTGAGGGTTTTAAGCTAGTCTATATACATGCATTTCATTGGTGCTAAAGCGAAATCATCAGTCGACCTTAAACCTAATTTTTAAATGTTTCAAACATCTCTACTTATACAAAAACTTTTAAAAACTCAATGAGAGTTATAAAAATTACAATAGTATAAGCATAGTAGGCTTTGAAACTTATTCAAAAATCCCAACAAACAAATTATTATATTCGATATGAATCTATTTTATTTTCTTTACAACATTTATACAATTAGACGCCCTTTGGGTGACAATAAAAGTATTTTATAAGGCAAAACGGAAAATAAAATCTTAACTAGGTAATTATTAAATTTATATTAATCGAGATTGCCTCGATATCTTTTTTCAAAGATTTAAAAAACTTTTGTTTATTGAGGGTTTTAAGCTAGTCTATATACATTCATTTCATTGGTGCTAAAGCCAAATCATCAGTCGACCTTAAACCTAATTTTTAAATGTTTCAAACATCTCTACTTATACAAAAACTTTTAAAAACTCAATGAGAGTTATAAAAATTACAATAGTATAAGCATAGTAGGCTTTGAAACTTATTCAAAAATCCCAACAAACAAATTATTATATTCGATATGAATCTATTTTATTTTCTTTACAACCTTTATACAATTAGACGCCCTTTGGGTGACAATAAAAGTATTTTATAAGGCAAAACGGAAAATAAAATCTTAACTAGGTAATTATTAAATTTATATTAATCGAGATTACCTCGATATCTTTTTTCAAAGATTTAAAAAACTTTTGTTTATTGAGGGTTTTAAGCTAGTCTATATACATGCATTTCATTGGTGCTAAAGCCAAATCATCAGTCGACCTTAAACCTAATTTTTAAATGTTTCAAACATCTCTACTTATACAAAAACTTTTAAAAACTCAATGAGAGTTATAAAAATTACAATAGTATAAGCATAGTAGGCTTTGAAACTTATTCAAAAATCCCAACAAACAAATTATTATATTCGATATGAATCTATTTTATTTTCTTTACAACCTTTATACAATTAGACGCCCTTTGGGTGACAATAAAAGTATTTTATAAGGCAAAACGGAAAATAAAATCTTAACTAGTTAATTATTAAATTTATATTAATCGAGATTGCCTCGATATCTTTTTTCAAATGTTTAAAAAACTTGTGTTTGTTGAGGGTTTTTAGCTAGTCTATATACATGCATTTCATTGGTGCTAAAGCCAAATCATTAGTAGATCTTAAACCTAATTTTTAAATGTTGCAAACTTCTCTACTTATACAAAAACTTTTAAAAACTCAATGAGAGTTATAAAAATTACAATAGTATAAGCATAGTAGGCTTTGAAACTTATTCAAAAATCCCAACAAACAAATTATTATATTCGATATGAATCTATTTTATTTTCTTTACAACCTTTATACAATTAGACGCCCTTTGGGTGACAATAAAAGTATTTTATAAGGCAAAACGGAAAATAAAATCTTAACTAGTTAATTATTAAATTTATATTAATCGAGATTGCCTCGATATCTTTTTTCAAATGTTTAAAAAACTTGTGTTTGTTGAGGGTTTTTAGCTAGTCTATATACATGCATTTCATTGGTGCTAAAGCCAATTAATCAGTAGATCTTAAACTTAATTTTTAAATGTTTCAAACGTCTCTACTTATACCAAAACTTTTAAAAACTCAATGAGAGTTATAAAAATTACAATAGTATAAGCATAGTAGGCTTTGAAACTTATTCAAAAATCCCAACAAACAAATTATTATATTCGATATGAATCTATTTTATTTTCTTTACAACCTTTATACAATTAGACGCCCTTTGGGTAACAATAAAAGTATTTTATAAGGCAAAACGGAAAATAAAATCTTAACTAGGTAATTATTAAATTTATATTAATCGAGATTGCCTCGATATCTTTTTTCAAAGATTTAAAAAACTTTTGTTTATTGAGGGTTTTAAGCTAGTCTATATACATGCATTTCATTGGTGCTAAAGCCAAATCATTAGTAGATCTTAAACCTAATTTTTAAATGTTGCAAACCTCTCTACTTATACAAAAACTTTTAAAAACTCAATGAGAGTTATAAAAATTACAATAGTATAAGCATAGTAGGCTTTGAAACTTATTCAAAAATCCCAACAAACAAATTATTATATTCGATATGAATCTATTTTATTTTCTTTACAACCTTTATACAATTAGACGCCCTTTGGGTGACAATAAAAGTATTTTATAAGGCAAAACGGAAAATAAAATCTTAACTAGGTAATTATTAAATTTATATTAATCGAGATTACCTCGATATCTTTTTTCAAAGATTTAAAAAACTTTTGTTTATTGAGGGTTTTAAGCTAGTCTATATACATGCATTTCATTGGTGCTAAAGCCAAATCATCAGTCGACCTTAAACCTAATTTTTAAATGTTTCAAACATCTCTACTTATACAAAAACTTTTAAAAACTCAATGAGAGTTATAAAAATTACAATAGTATAAGCATAGTAGGCTTTGAAACTTATTCAAAAATCCCAACAAACAAATTATTATATTCGATATGAATCTATTTTATTTTCTTTACAACCTTTATACAATTAGACGCCCTTTGGGTGACAATAAAAGTATTTTATAAGGCAAAACGGAAAATAAAATCTTAACTAGTTAATTATTAAATTTATATTAATCGAGATTGCCTCGATATCTTTTTTCAAATGTTTAAAAAACTTGTGTTTGTTGAGGGTTTTTAGCTAGTCTATATACATGCATTTCATTGGTGCTAAAGCCAAATCATTAGTAGATCTTAAACCTAATTTTTAAATGTTGCAAACTTCTCTACTTATACAAAAACTTTTAAAAACTCAATGAGAGTTATAAAAATTACAATAGTATAAGCATAGTAGGCTTTGAAACTTATTCAAAAATCCCAACAAACAAATTATTATATTCGATATGAATCTATTTTATTTTCTTTACAACCTTTATACAATTAGACGCCCTTTGGGTGACAATAAAAGTATTTTATAAGGCAAAACGGAAAATAAAATCTTAACTAGTTAATTATTAAATTTATATTAATCGAGATTGCCTCGATATCTTTTTTCAAATGTTTAAAAAACTTGTGTTTGTTGAGGGTTTTTAGCTAGTCTATATACATGCATTTCATTGGTGCTAAAGCCAATTAATCAGTAGATCTTAAACTTAATTTTTAAATGTTTCAAACGTCTCTACTTATACCAAAACTTTTAAAAACTCAATGAGAGTTATAAAAATTACAATAGTATAAGCATAGTAGGCTTTGAAACTTATTCAAAAATCCCAACAAACAAATTATTATATTCGATATGAATCTATTTTATTTTCTTTACAACCTTTATACAATTAGACGCCCTTTGGGTAACAATAAAAGTATTTTATAAGGCAAAACGGAAAATAAAATCTTAACTAGGTAATTATTAAATTTATATTAATCGAGATTGCCTCGATATCTTTTTTCAAAGATTTAAAAAACTTTTGTTTATTGAGGGTTTTAAGCTAGTCTATATACATGCATTTCATTGGTGCTAAAGCCAAATCATTAGTAGATCTTAAACCTAATTTTTAAATGTTGCAAACCTCTCTACTTATACAAAAACTATTAAAAACTCAATGAGAGTTATAAAAATTACAATAGTATAAGCATAGTAGGCTTTGAAACTTATTCAAAAATCCCAACAAACAAATTATTATATTCGATATGAATCTATTTTATTTTCTTTACAACCTTTATACAATTAGACGCCCTTTGGGTGACAATAAAAGTATTTTATAAGGCAAAACGGAAAATAAAATCTTAACTAGGTGATTATTAAATTTATATTAATCGAGATTGCCTCGATATCTTTTTTCAAAGATTTAAAAAACTTTTGTTTATTGAGGGTTTTAAGCTAGTCTATATACATGCATTTCATTGGTGCTAAAGCCAAATCATCAGTCGACCTTAAACCTAATTTTTAAATGTTTCAAACATCTCTACTTATACAAAAACTTTTAAAAACTCAATGAGAGTTATAAAAATTACAATAGAATAAGCATAGTAGGCTTTGAAACTTATTCAAAAATCCCAACAAACAAATTATTATATTCGATATGAATCTATTTTATTTTCTTTACAACCTTTATACAATTAGACGCCCTTTGGGTGACAATAAAAGTATTTTATAAGGCAAAACGGAAAATAAAATCTTAACTAGGTAATTATTAAATTTATATTAATCGAGATTGCCTCGATATCTTTTTTCAAAGATTTAAAAAACTTTTGTTTATTGAGGGTTTTAAGCTAGTCTATATACATGCATTTCATTGGTGCTAAGCCAAATTGAGGGTGGCGTTGGCTCAGGTAGTAAGCACGTTGACTACAAACCGAAGGACCTGGGTTCAAACCCAGTGTCAGACAGAGTCATGAAATAAAAACACCACGCATTTCTCTGATGTGCATTGGTGTGCCTTTGTGTCAGTTGTTGGCGGAAGATTTCAGTGGTGAAGGCATGGTCACTGGTCACTGAACAGTACCAACTTCAGCTGATACTAATCCCAATGTAACATCAGAGCGCCCTCCTTCGTTGGTACTGAGTAGCACAATCAACGGCGAAGTAAAATAAAATTAATAAAAAGAAGTGGCTACTAAAATAAACACAGCTTCAAACCTCGTAATGTCCTCCTCGCCACCAGAGGCGCTGCAACACTGCTCTACGAATAAACGTGCAAAAAAAAAAAAAAAAAAAAAAAAAAAAACAGAGTTGTAAAGAACGAATGAAGCTTCACCTCCTCTCATATCTATCACTATCCCTTTCCACTAGTTCCAGCACAATGCATTGCATGTGTAGGGGTCATCCCCTGAGTGCTGGTCCAAGATAAAAAAAAAAAAAAAAAAAAATCATCAGTCCTAAACCTAATTTTTAAATGTTTCAAACATCTCTACTTATACAAAAACTTTTAAAAACTCAATGAGAGTTATAAAAATTACAATAGTATAAGCATAGTAGGCTTTGAAACTTATTCAAAAATCCCAACAAACAAATTATTATATTCGATATGAATCTATTTTATTTTCTTTACAACCTTTATACAATTAGACGCCCTTTGGGTGACAATAAAAGTATTTTATAAGGCAAAACGGAAAATAAAATCTTAACTAGGTAATTATTAAATTTATATTAATCTAGATTGCCTCGATATCTTTTTTCAAAGATTTAAAAAACTTTTGTTTATTGAGGGTTTTAAGCTAGTCTATATACATGCATTTCATTGGTGCTAAAGCCAAATCATCAGTCGACCTTAAACCTAATTTTTAAATGTTTCAAACATCTCTACTTATACAAAAACTTTTAAAAACTCAATGAGAGTTATAAAAATTACAATAGTATAAGCATAGTAGGCTTTGAAACTTATTCAAAAATCCCAACAAACAAATTATTATATTCGATATGAATCTATTTTATTTTCTTTACAACCTTTATACAATTAGACGCCCTTTGGGTGACAATAAAAGTATTTTATAAGGCAAAATGGAAAATAAAATCTTAACTAGGTAATTATTAAATTTATATTAATCGAGATTGCCTCGATATCTTTTTTCAAAGATTTAAAAAACTTTTGTTTATTGAGGGTTTTAAGCTAGTCTATATACATGCATTTCATTGGTGCTAAAGCCAAATCATTAGTAGATCTTAAACCTAATTTTTAAATGTTGCAAACCTCTCTACTTATACAAAAACTATTAAAAACTCAATGAGAGTTATAAAAATTACAATAGTATAAGCATAGTAGGCTTTGAAACTTATTCAAAAATCCCAACAAACAAATTATTATATTCGATATGAATCTATTTTATTTTCTTTACAACCTTTATACAATTAGACGCCCTTTGGGTGACAATAAAAGTATTTTATAAGGCAAAACGAAAAATAAAATCTTAACTAGGTAATTATTAAATTTATATTAATCGAGATTGCCTCGATATCTTTTTTCAAAGATTTAAAAAACTTTTGTTTATTGAGGGTTTTAAGCTAGTCTATATACATGCATTTCATTGGTGCTAAAGCCAAATCATCAGTCGACCTTAAACCTAATTTTTAAATGTTTCAAACATCTCTACTTATACAAAAACTTTTAAAAACTCAATGAGAGTTATAAAAATTACAATAGTATAAGCATAGTAGGCTTTGAAACTTATTCAAAAATCCCAACAAACAAATTATTATATTCGATATGAATCTATTTTATTTTCTTTACAACCTTTATACAATTAGACGCCCTTTGGGTGACAATAAAAGTATTTTATAAGGCAAAACGGAAAATAAAATCTTAACTAGGTAATTATTAAATTTATATTAATCGAGATTGCCTCGATATCTTTTTTCAAAGATTTAAAAAACTTTTGTTTATTGAGGGTTTTAAGCTAGTCTATATACATGCATTTCATTGGTGCTAAAGCGAAATCATCAGTCGACCTTAAACCTAATTTTTAAATGTTTCAAACATCTCTACTTATACAAAAACTTTTAAAAACTCAATGAGAGTTATAAAAATTACAATAGTATAAGCATAGTAGGCTTTGAAACTTATTCAAAAATCCCAACAAACAAATTATTATATTCGATATGAATCTATTTTATTTTCTTTACAACATTTATACAATTAGACGCCCTTTGGGTGACAATAAAAGTATTTTATAAGGCAAAACGGAAAATAAAATCTTAACTAGGTAATTATTAAATTTATATTAATCGAGATTGCCTCGATATCTTTTTTCAAATATTTAAAAAACTTTTGTTTGTGGAGGGTTTTTAGCTGGTCTATATACATGCATTTCATTGGTGCTAAAGCCAAATCATCAGTAGATCTTAAACCTAATTTTTAAATGTTTCAAACCTCTCTACTTATACAAAAACTTTTAAAAACTCAATGAGAGTTATAAAAATTACAATAGTATAAGCATAGTAGGCTTTGAAACTTATTCAAAAATTCCAACAAACAAATTATTATATTCGATATGAATCTATTTTATTTTCTTTACAACCTTTATACAATTAGACGCCCTTTGGGTGACAATAAAAGTATTTAATAAGGCAACACGGAAAATAAAATCTTAACTAGGTAATTATTAAATTTATATTAATCGAGATTGCCTCGATATCTTTTTTCAAAGATTTAAAAACCTTTTGTTTGTTGAGGGTTTTTAGCTAGTCTATATACATGCATTTCATTGGTGCTAAAGCCAAATCATCAGTAGATCTTAAATCTAATTTTTAAATGTTTCAAACCTCTCTACTTATACAAAAACTTCTAAAAACTCAATGAGAGTTATAAAAATTACAATAGTATAAGCATAGTAGGCTTTGAAACTTATTCAAAAATCCCAACAAACAAATTATTATATTCGATATGAATCTATTTTATTTTCTTTACAACCTTTATACAATTAGACGCCCTTTGGGTGACAATAAAAGTATTTTATAAGGCAAAACGGAAAATAAAATCTTAACTAGGTAATTATTAAATTTATATTAATCGAGATTGCCTCGATATCTTTTTTCAAATATTTAAAAAACTTTTGTTTGTGGAGGGTTTTTAGCTGGTCTATATACATGCATTTCATTGGTGCTAAAGCCAAATCATCAGTAGATCTTAAACCTAATTTTTAAATGTTTCAAACCTCTCTACTTATACAAAAACTTTTAAAAACTCAATGAGAGTTATAAAAATTACAATAGTATAAGCATAGTAGGCTTTGAAACTTATTCAAAAATTCCAACAAACAAATTATTATATTCGATATGAATCTATTTTATTTTCTTTACAACCTTTATACAATTAGACGCCCTTTGGGTGACAATAAAAGTTTTTAATAAGGCAACACGGAAAATAAAATCTTAACTAGGTAATTATTAAATTTATATTAATCGAGATTGCCTCGATATCTTTTTTCAAAGATTTAAAAAACTTTTGTTTGTTGAGGGTTTTTAGCTAGTCTATATACATGCATTTCATTGGTGCTAAAGCCAAATCATCAGTAGATCTTAAATCTAATTTTTAAATGTTTCAAACCTCTCTACTTATACAAAAACTTCTAAAAACTCAATGAGAGTTATAAAAATTACAATAGTATAAGCATAGTAGGCTTTGAAACTTATTCAAAAATCCCAACAAAAAAATTATTATATTCGATATGAATCTATTTTATTTTCTTTACAACCTTTATACAATTAGACGCCCTTTGGGTGACAATAAAAGTATTTTATAAGGCAAAACGGAAAATAAAATCTTAACTAGGTAATTATTAAATTTATATTAATCGAGATTGCCTCGATATCTTTTTTCAAAGATTTAAAAAACTTTTGTTTGTTGAGGGTTTTTAGCTAGTCTATATACATGCATTTCATTGGTGCTAAAGCCAAATCATCAGTAGATCTTAAACCTAATTTTTAAATGTTTCAAACCTCTCTACTTATACAAAAACTTTTAAAAACTCAATGAGAGTTATAAAAATTACAATAGTATAAGCATAGTAGGCTTTGAAACTTATTCAAAAATTCCAACAAACAAATTATTATATTCGATATGAATCTATTTTATTTTCTTTACAACCTTTATACAATTAGACGCCCTTTGGGTGACAATAAAAGTATTTAATAAGGCAACACGGAAAATAAAATCTTAACTAGGTAATTATTAAATTTATATTAATCGAGATTGCCTCGATATCTTTTTTTCAAAGATTTAAAAACCTTTTGTTTGTTGAGGGTTTTTAGCTAGTCTATATACATGCATTTCATTGGTGCTAAAGCCAAATCATCAGTAGATCTTAAATCTAATTTTTAAATGTTTCAAACCTCTCTACTTATACAAAAACTTCTAAAAACTCAATGAGAGTTATAAAAATTACAATAGTATAAGCATAGTAGGCTTTGAAACTTATTCAAAAATCCCAACAAACAAATTATTATATTCGATATGAATCTATTTTATTTTCTTTACAACCTTTATACAATTAGACGCCCTTTGGGTGACAATAAAAGTATTTTATAAGGCAAAACGGAAAATAAAATCTTAACTAGGTAATTATTAAATTTATATTAATCGAGATTGCCTCGATATCTTTTTTCAAATATTTAAAAAACTTTTGTTTGTGGAGGGTTTTTAGCTGGTCTATATACATGCATTTCATTGGTGCTAAAGCCAAATCATCAGTAGATCTTAAACCTAATTTTTAAATGTTTCAAACCTCTCTACTTATACAAAAACTTTTAAAAACTCAATGAGAGTTATAAAAATTACAATAGTATAAGCATAGTAGGCTTTGAAACTTATTCAAAAATTCCAACAAACAAATTATTATATTCGATATGAATCTATTTTATTTTCTTTACAACCTTTATACAATTAGACGCCCTTTGGGTGACAATAAAAGTATTTAATAAGGCAACACGGAAAATAAAATCTTAACTAGGTAATTATTAAATTTATATTAATCGAGATTGCCTCGATATCTTTTTTCAAAGATTTAAAAAACTTTTGTTTGTTGAGGGTTTTTAGCTAGTCTATATACATGCATTTCATTGGTGCTAAAGCCAAATCATCAGTAGATCTTAAATCTAATTTTTAAATGTTTCAAACCTCTCTACTTATACAAAAACTTCTAAAAACTCAATGAGAGTTATAAAAATTACAATAGTATAAGCATAGTAGGCTTTGAAACTTATTCAAAAATCCCAACAAAAAAATTATTATATTCGATATGAATCTATTTTATTTTCTTTACAACCTTTATACAATTAGACGCCCTTTGGGTGACAATAAAAGTATTTTATAAGGCAAAACGGAAAATAAAATCTTAACTAGGTAATTATTAAATTTATATTAATCGAGATTGCCTCGATATCTTTTTTCAAAGATTTAAAAAACTTTTGTTTGTTGAGGGTTTTTAGCTAGTCTATATACATGCATTTCATTGGTGCTAAAGCCAAATCATCAGTAGATCTTAAACCTAATTTTTAAATGTTTCAAACCTCTCTACTTATACAAAAACTTTTAAAAACTCAATGAGAGTTATAAAAATTACAATAGTATAAGCATAGTAGGCTTTGAAACTTATTCAAAAATTCCAACAAACAAATTATTATATTCGATATGAATCTATTTTATTTTCTTTACAACCTTTATACAATTAGACGCCCTTTGGGTGACAATAAAAGTATTTAATAAGGCAACACGGAAAATAAAATCTTAACTAGGTAATTATTAAATTTATATTAATCGAGATTGCCTCGATATCTTTTTTCAAAGATTTAAAAAACTTTTGTTTGTTGAGGGTTTTTAGCTAGTCTATATACATGCATTTCATTGGTGCTAAAGCCAAATCATCAGTAGATCTTAAATCTAATTTTTAAATGTTTCAAACCTCTCTACTTATACAAAAACTTCTAAAAACTCAATGAGAGTTATAAAAATTACAATAGTATAAGCATAGTAGGCTTTGAAACTTATTCAAAAATCCCAACAAACAAATTATTATATTCGATATGAATCTATTTTATTTTCTTTACAACCTTTATACAATTAGACGCCCTTTGGGTGACAATAAAAGTATTTTATAAGGCAAAACGGAAAATAAAATCTTAACTAGGTAATTATTAAATTTATATTAATCGAGATTGCCTCGATATCTTTTTTCAAAGATTTAACAAACTTTTGTTTGTTGAGGGTTTTTAGCTAGTCTATATACATGCATTTCATTGGTGCTAAAGCCAAATCATTAGTAGATCTTAAACCTAATTTTTAAATGTTGCAAACCTCTCTACTTATACAAAAACTTTTAAAAACTCAATGAGAGTTATAAAAATTACAATAGTATAAGCATAGTAGGCTTTGAAACTTATTCAAAAATCCCAACAAACAAATTATTATATTCGATATGAATCTATTTTATTTTCTTTACAACCTTTATACAATTAGACGCCCTTTGGGTGACAATAAAAGTATTTTATAAGGCAAAACGGAAAATAAAATCTTAACTAGGTGATTATTAAATTTATATTAATCGAGATTGCCTCGATATCTTTTTTCAAAGATTTAAAAAACTTTTGTTTATTGAGGGTTTTAAGCTAGTCTATATACATGCATTTCATTGGTGCTAAAGCCAAATCATCAGTCGACCTTAAACCTAATTTTTAAATATTTCAAACATCTCTACTTATACAAAAACTTTTAAAAACTCAATGAGAGTTATAAAAATTACAATAGTATAAGCATAGTAGGCTTTGAAACTTATTCAAAAATCCCAACAAACAAATTATTATATTCGATATGAATCTATTTTATTTTCTTTACAACCTTTATACAATTAGACGCCCTTTGGGTGACAATAAAAGTATTTTATAAGGCAAAACGGAAAATAAAATCTTAACTAGGTAATTTTAAATTTATATTAATCGAGATTGCCTCGATATCTTTTTTCAAATATTTAAAAAACTTTTGTTTGTTGAGGGTTTTTAGCTAGTCTATATACATGCATTTCATTGGTGCTAAAGCCAAATCATCAGTAGATCTTAAACCTAATTTTTAAATGTTTCAAACCTCTCTACTTATACAAAAACTTTTAAAAACTCAATGAGAGTTATAAAAATTACAATAGTATAAGCATAGTAGGCTTTGAAACTTATTCAAAAATCCCAACAAACAAATTATTATATTCGATACGAATCTATTTTATTTTCTTTACAACCTTTATACAATTAGACGCCCTTTGGGTGACAATAAAAGTATTTAATAAGGCAACACGGAAAATAAAATCTTAACTAGGTAATTATTAAATTTATATTAATCGAGATTGCCTCGATATCTTTTTTCAAAGATTTAAAAAACTTTTGTTTGTTGAGGGTTTTTAGCTAGTCTATATACTTGCATTTCATTGGTGCTAAAGCCAAATCATCAGTAGATCTTAAATCTAATTTTTAAATGTTTCAAACCTCTCTACTTATACAAAAACTTCTAAAAACTCAATGAGAGTTATAAAAATTACAATAGTATAAGCATAGTAGGCTTTGAAACTTATTCAAAAATCCCAACAAACAAATTATTATATTCGATATGAATCTATTTTATTTTCGTTACAACCTTTATACAATTAGACGCCCTTTGGGTGACAATAAAAGTATTTAATAAGGCAAAACGAAAAATAAAATCTTAACTAGGTAATTATTAAATTTATATTAATCGAGATTGCCTCGATATCTTTTTTCAAAGATTTAACAAACTTTTGTTTGTTGAGGGTTTTTAGCTAGTCTATATACATGCATTTCATTGGTGCTAAAGCCAAATCATCAGTAGATCTTAAACCTAATTTTTAAATGTTTCAAACCTCTCTACTTATACAAAAACTTCTAAAAACTCAATGAGAGTTATAAAAATTACATAGGCATAGTAGGCTTTGAAACTTATTCAAAAATCCCAACAAACAAATTATTATATTCGATATGAATCTATTTTATTTTCTTTACAACCTTTATACAATTAGACGCCCTTTGGGTGACAATAAAAGTAATTAATAAGGCAAAACGGAAAATAAAATCTTAACTAGATAATTATTAAATTTAAAAAACTTTTGTTTGTTGAGGGTTGTTAGCTAGTCTATATACATGCATTTCATTGGTGCTAAAGCCAAATCATCAGTAGACCTTAAACCTAACTTTTAAATGTTTCAAACCTCTCTACTTATACAAAAACTTCTACAAACTCAATGAGAGTTATAAAAATTGCAATAGTATAAGCATAGTAGGCTTTGAAACTTATTCAAAAATCCCAACAAACAAATTATTATATTCGATATGAATCTATTTTATTTTCTTTACAACCTTTATACAATTAGACGCCCTTTGGGTGACAATAAAAGTATTTACTAAGGCAAAACGGAAAATAAAATCTTAACTAGGTAATTATTAAATTTATATTAATCGAGATTGCCTCGATATCTTTTTTCAAAGATTAAAAAAACTTTTGTTTGTTGAGGGTTTTTAGCTAGTCTATATACATGCATTTCATTGGTGCTAAAGCCAAATCATCAGTAGACCTTAAACCTAATTTTTAAATGTTTCAAACATCTCTACATATACAAAAACTTTTAAAAACTCAATGAGAGGTTTAAAAATTACAATAGTATAAGCATAGTAGGCTTTGAAACTTATTCAAAAATCCCAACAAACAAATTATTATATTCGATATGAATCTATTTTATTTGCTTTACAACCTTTATACAATTAGACGCCCTTTGGGTGACAATAAAAGTATTTAATAAGGCAAAACGGAAAATAAAATCTTAACTAGGTAATTATTAAATTTATATTAATCGAGATTGCCTCGATATCTTTTTTCAAAGATTTAAAAAACTTTTGTGTGTTGAGGGTTTTTAGCTAGTCTATATACATGCATTTCATTGGTGCTAAAGCCAAATCATCAGTAGATCTTAAACCTAATTTTTAATTGTTTCAAACCTCTCTACTTATACAAAAACTGTTAAAAACTCAATGAGAGTTATAAAAATTACAATAGTATAAGCATAGTAGGCTTTGAAACTTATTCAAAAATCCCAACAAACAAATTATTATATTCGATATGAATCTATTTTATTTTCTTTACAACCTTTATACAATTAGACGCCCTTTGGGTGACAATAAAAGTATTTAATAAGGCAAAACGGAAAAAAAACTTAACTAGGTAATTATTAAATTTATATTAATCGAGATTGCCTCGATATCTTTTTTCAAAGATTTAAAAAACTTTTGTTTGTTGAGGGTTTTTAGCTAGTCTATATACATGCATTTCATTGGTGCTAAAGCCAAATCATCAGTAGATCTTAAACCTAATTTTTAAATGTTTCAAACCTCTCTACTTATACAAAAACTATTAAAAACTCAATGAGAGTTATAAAAATTACAATAGTATAAGCATAGTAGGCTTTGAAACTTATTCAAAAATCCCAACAAACAAATTATTATATTCGATATGAATCTATTTTATTTTCTTTACAACCTTTATACAATTAGACGCCCTTTGGGTGACAATAAAAGTATTTAATAAGGCAAAACGGAAAATAAAATCTTAACTAGGTAATTATTAAATTTATATTAATCGAGATTGCCTCAAAATCTTTTTTCAAAGATTTAAAAAACTTGTTTGTTGAGGGTTTTTATCTAGTCTATATACATGCATTTCATTGGTGCTAAAGCCAAATCATCAGTAGATCGTAAACCTAATTTTTAAATGTTTCAAACCTCTCTACTTATACTAAAACTTCTAAAAACTCAATGAGAGTTATAAAAATTACAATAGTATAAGCATAGTAGGCTTTGAAACTTATTCAAAAATCCCAACAAACAAATTATTATATTCGATATGAATCTATGTTATTTTCTTTACAACCTTTATACAATTAGACGCCCTTTAGGTGACAATAAAAGTATTTAATAAGGCAAAACGGAAAATAAAATCTTAACTAGGTAATTATTAAATTTATATTAATCGAGATTGCCTCGATATCTTTTTTCAAAGATTTAAAAAACTTTTGTTTGTTGAGGGTTTTTAGCTAGTCTATATACATGCATTTCATTGGTGCTAAAGCCAAATCATCAGTAGATCTTAAACCTAATTTTTAAATGTTTCAAACCTCTCTACTTATACAAAAACTTCTAAAAACTCAGTGAGAGTTATAAAAATTACAATAGTATAAGCATTAAAAACTCAATGAGAGTTATAAAAATTACATAGGCATAGTAGGCTTTGAAACTTATTCAAAAATCCCAACAAACAAATTATTATATTCGATATGAATCTATTTTATTTTCTTTACAACCTTTATACAATTAGACGCCCTTTGGGTGACAATAAAAGTATTTAATAAGGCAAAACGGAAAATAATATGTTAACTAGGTAATTATTAAATTTATATTAATCGAGATTGCCTCAAAATCTTTTTTCAAAGATTTAAAAAACTTTTGTTTGTTGAGGGTTTTTAGCTAGTCTATATACATGCATTTCATTGGTGCTAAAGCCAAATCATCAGTAGATCTTAAACCTAATTTTTAAATGTTTCAAACCTCTCTACTTATACAAAAACTTTTAAAAACTCAATGAGAGTTATAAAAATTACAATAGTATAAGCATAGTAGATTAGTCCGGTGAATGTACCAGGCCGGGCAAATCTGCAAGTTACTGGTAACAAACTCAACACAGGAGGGGGCAAGGGGAAACCTGAGCCCACCAAATGTAATAAACCCGCTGGAGGGGGCAAGGGGAAACCTGAGCTCGCCAAAGGCAGCGTTGTAGCACCTAAGGGCTCAACGAATAAACCAACGCTTAGTGTTGGCAACAAACCCGGCAGTGGAGTACCTCTGGACTTCAAACCAAGTACTTCAAAATCTGCAATGGCCCAGGTCTCAAAAAAGGTGACCAAAACCCCCTGTTTGGGAGCTACCAATAAGAAGGTGGTAAACCCAGTGCCATTTGTGAGAAAGGGTACTGCGACCATGACGTCGGGTCACTCGGACTCACACCCCTCTGCCCGCAAGGAAGCCGCGACCTCGAAGTCGGGTTCCGACGCTCGGCATCAAGCCACTCAAGGTAAACCCCACAGGCACATTACACCTGCAAGAAGGGCCTTTACGCAACGGCGGTCCGCCGAAAGACTTTCGACGCAGCTAGGCAAACGGCCAGCTGAGTCCCTCACCCCGGAAGAACGGGCAAAGCTTAAATGGGCTCAAAATTTTTTGGCCAATCTGCAAAAGACCCCTCCGTCGTCTGCGGACGCGCCTAAACGGCAACGTTCAGAGGAGGAGGCCCAGACGCAGAGCCAACAGCCCGCTATGAAACGTCACAGGCCGATGAACAAATCGTTCAGCGAGATGGCTAAAGGCTATCTTGTGCAAGCTGTCATCGACCGTAGTGACGCAGACGGTGGCATGTCCTACGCTCAGTGGGACATTGTCCGTAAGAAACTGATGGGGGAGTTCTGGAAAGTCTTCAAAAGCAATCCAGGACCAACCCCCAAATGTGATGATGCCGCATGGCTTCGCCGGAGGGTAAAGCTTATAGCCTTTTCGGATGAGCGATCAATCTCTTTATATAAGAAGGCGATCGTTAATCTGGAAGGGCTGTGGGAGGGTGCTAGGCTCGACGTGGTACCTATTAATGAGGTGCCTCGGCGACCTAGAGCCTCTGCTCGAGTCCCAGACGAGCCATCAAAACCCGAGGAAATTCTGGAACTCCTACAGGTCTGCAACAGTGACGTTCTAACCAATGGTTGGTTGGTCGCCAAGGTTTCGGAACCTGCAGGAGCCTACAGAAGGATCATCGTGGTCCTGAACCATGAATCCTTGCCATCGCTGAAGGAGAAACAAGGGAAGATGTATTACGGCTTACGAATCCATCTTCCTAAGTATCTACAAAGGCGATGACAGGGAGGCTAGGGATCAGGAGGGCGATGATCCAGCCTCAGACGCTATGTCTATGTCGGTAGACGAAACTGCCAGTTTAACCTCTCAAGGGGATACCATATCCAACTCCGGCTGGGTAGGGGAATTCTTTGAGGGGATGGACGAGGTAGTTGACGAGGACGTTCTCCTGGACTCGGACCTGGAGGACGCCAACGTCACAGTTATGCCGTACCATGACCAAAATTACTAAGGTGAACCTTCACCACTGTAAAACAGCATCCGCTGCCATGCTCCTCCGCCTAGTAGAGAAAGGGGAGGACCTCGTCCTAGTCCAAGAACCCTGGCTTCACCAAGGTAGGGTTTGCGGACTTAATGCTAAAGGCTTCAGGCTTCTTTATGCCAATGGTCAAGGTAACACAAGAGCGTGTATTCTGGCCAAAGGCAATCTAAACATCTTCATTTTATCTGATTACAGTGATGAAGACACACTAACTGCAGCGCTGTAGACGGACGAGGGCACCATTATGGTCATCTCCAGCTACATGGCATATGAACGCGAATCTCCGCCCGAAAAGATTCGCAGCGCAGTCAGTATGGCAAACACAAAAAACTGGCCAGTCATAATTGGAGCAGACGCAAACGCGCATCACGTCGTTTGGGGTAGCTCGAACATAAATGGAAGGGGTGAGTCTTTATTTGATTTCATTCTTTGCCACAATCTTGATATTTCAAATCACGGGTCAGAACCCACTTTTATAACTGTAAATAGAAGGGAGGTTCTAGACATCACACTAGTAAGCGCTATGCACTCGAACATGATCAGAGAATGGAGGGTCTCTAACGACTGTACTTTTTCTGATCACAGATATATTGAATTTAGGATAGAAATTCCACTAAACAGGCCAGTGCCCATAATAAACAGGAAAAAGACAAATTGGGAGGAGCAAAAACAGCTCCTCTCTGAACTTATTCCACAACCACCTGTCATAAACGACAGGCACGATATTGATACTGCGGTTGAAAATCTAAATAATGCTTTCAACCTAGCAACATCAGAAGCTTGCAGAACTAGTGTCTGCCAGGGTGGGAGTAAACCACCATGGTGGTGGCCGTAGACTTTTCAATGAGGCCAAAAGACTAGGAAACTGGTCCGATTATAAGTCCTCCGTAAACAATTTCAAAAACCTGGTAAGAAACGCAAAACGCAAATCCTGGAGGTCCTTCTGTAGCAATATAGAAGGCGCTTCAGAGACCAGCAGACTGCGTAAAATCTTAACCACGATTCCTTCAACTCCCAGCTTCATAAAAAAATCTGATGGGAGTTGGACTACTAGTGGACATGAGACCCTCATGGTTCTGATGGACACGCACTTTCCCGGTTGCGCTCCGATTACAGGAGAACTCACGACAACCACACACAATCACACGTTAGCCCCATTTCCCATAAACAGGGAAAACATTACATGGGCCATAAACAGCTTTCATCCGTATAAATCAGCGGGTCCCGATAACATTATACCTGCTGACCTCCAGCGGAATGCAGACCTAATAGTCCCATGGCTTATTCGGATATTCTCGGCATGCCTTGCATGGTCATATATTCTGAAAGCATGGACCAAATGCACCGTGGTTTTTATACCTAAATGTGGAAAAACTACGCATACAAACGCAAAGGATTTTAGACCAATCAGTCTATCATCCTTTCTACTAAAAACACTAGAACGATTGATTGATCTGCATCTTAGATCGGTAATCAACTCGAACTTACTATCCACCGCTCAACATGCCTATACGAAGGGCAAATCGGTTGAAACGGCACTACACTCGCTTGTTGGTTACATTGAAAAATCCATAAAGCATAACGAATTTGCTCTGGCGGCCTTTCTAGACATAGAAGGTGCTTTCAACAACATCAACCCAGAAACCATCATCATGGCTCTGGAAAGACTGAACGTAAACCAGTCAATAACCAATCTCATCAAAGAATTATTGACTAATAGGGTCATCACATCTACGATGGGATCTTTAACAATCTATAAAGTTGCAAAGCGAGGAACTCCGCAAGGAGGGGTTTTATCTCCAATCCTGTGGAACCTTGCCATAAACACGGTACTGTTGGAGCTAGACTCAAACAGATTTAAAACAGTAGCCTACGCAGATGACGTTGCAGTAGTAGTGTCGGGTAAATACCCAGACACAATCTCGCATCGTCTACAGTCAGCCTTGAATCACATTACCGGATGGTGTATCAGTAATGGACTCAACCTTAACCCAATAAAAACGGAGCTCGTACTCTTCACGAGAAAATACAAAATACCGTACTTCACCTTACCAACTCTTAACGGAGTCACGCTAAGGTTACCCGATAATGCTAGGTATCTAGGTATCATCCTAGACTCTAAGTTATCGTGGAACCTAAACGTACAAGCAAGAGCAGCGAAAGCCGCTATTGCCCTCTATACCTGCAAAAAGGCCATAGGCAACAGATGGGGTATTAACCCCAAAACGGCCAACTGGCTCTTTGAAATGGTCGTCAAGCCCATATTAATGTATGGTGCAATCGTCTGGTGGCCGGCCCTAGGCAAATCCACCTATTCTAAAATCATTGACAGAATTCTAAGAACATCGGCCTTGATGATTACAGGCGCACCTCGCACCACCCCATCAAAAGCCTTGTTCACAATGTTACACTGGCTTCCTGCCGATCTAATGGTCAAACAACTGGCTATGAACTCGGCAATCAGGCTCAGTGCCGCCGGAGCATGGAAATCACTAGGTGATGGACATGCGAACATTATAGGACAGTTCGAAAACCTTCCCGAACTTTTTGACTACCGTTCTCCCTACCTTATGCCCGAGAAAAGATTCACAGTGTCAATCTCAGATACTCTCCCTCCATTCATTGATCCTAATTACCGAGGGGAAGTGCTTGAGGTTTACACTGACGGATCCAAATCAGGTGTAGGGGTGGGAGGGGGCATATACATTCCTCAATTTCAGCAGAGGATACGTTTCAAGCTACAGATCTTTGTAGCATTACTCAAGCCGAAATATCGGCCATAAAAAGGGCAGCTAACTGGTTAAGGTACAATAGGGTATATAGGCAGGATATTCGTATATGTACCGATAGTAAGGCTGCATTGAACGCTCTATCGGGTGTTTACACAACATCTGAACTGGTAAAGGAATGCCGGACATCCCTAAACGAGATGGCGTCACATTCCAACCTCGAGCTAATCTGGGTACCAGGGCATGCGAATGTGCCTGGCAATATAATTGCGGGCAAGCTAGCCAGGGAGGGATCTCGTTTACAAGAATGGGACACCGACCGGCTAGTGGGAGCCCCACTAAAAAGCTGTAAAATTCTTATTCAACAGAAACTTATAGGGTTAGCACAAGCTAGATGGTTCAATGAACCCACATGTGCTGTCTCCAGATTAACCTGGCCCCAATATGATCGAGCAAAATCAGCCATCATTCTGGGGATCCCTCGACATCAGCTACGTATACTTGTGGCTGTCCTAACAGGGCACTGCTTTATAGGTGCCCACGCAAATAGACTAAATCTCCCTTTCAACGACTTCTGTAGAAGTTGTCATAACGAGGAGGAGGAAGAAACCGTAAAGCACCTCCTCTGTCAATGTCCAGCTCTGTCTCATTACAGAGCCATGTATCTAGGTAACTCAACTTTACCCGAACTCGCAGACCTTACGGAATGCAATCTGAAGGGAATAAACAAGTTTATTCGGAAAACCGGTTGGTTCAATACTGACCAGAATATAGATAGCCAATATTTTTTATTTTTCTTCTCGCTATCCATAACGGGCATCACAAAGGGACCTATTCTTCTGGACCCAAGTGGGCCGGTTGCTTGAAATCGGCAGCCTGTGCAACCTAACCTAACCTTATACAATTAGACGCCCTTTGGGTGACAATAAAAGTATTTAATAAGGCAAAACGGAAAATAAAATCTTAACTAGGTAATTATTAAATTTATATTAATCGAGATTGCCCGATATCTTTTTTCAAAGATTTAAAAAACTTTTGTTTGTTGAGGGATTTTAGCTAGTCTATATACATGCATTTCATTGGTGCTAAAGCCAAATCATCAGTAGATCGTAAACCTAATTTTTAAATGTTTCAAACCTCTCTACTTATACTAAAACTTCTAAAAACTCAATGAGAGTTATAAAAATTACAATAGTATAAGCATAGTAGGCTTTGAAACTTATTCAAAAATCCCAACAAACAAATTATTATATTCGATATGAATCTATTTTATTTTCTTTACAACCTTTATACAATTAGACGCCCTTTGGGTGACAATAAAAGTATTTAATAAGGCAAAACGGAAAATAAAATCTTAACTAGGTAATTATTAAATTTATATTAATCGAGATTGCCTCGATATCTTTTGTCAAAGATTTAAAAAACTTTTGTTTGTTGAGGGTTTTTAGCTAGTCTATATACATGCATTTCATTGGTGCTAAAGCCAAATTATCAGTAGATCTTAAACCTAATTTTTAAATGTTTCAAACCTCTCTAGTTATACAAAAACTTCTAAAAACTCAATGAGAGTTATAAAAATTACATAGGCATAGTAGGCTTTGAAACTTATTCAAAAATCCCAACAAACAAATTATTATATTCGATATGAATCTATTTTATTTTCTTTACAACCTTTATACAATTAGACGCCCTTTGGGTGACAATAAAAGTATTTAATAAGGCAAAACGGAAAATAAAATCTTAACTAGGTAATTATTAAATTTATATTAATCGAGATTGCCTCGATATCTTTTTTCAAAGATTTAAAAAACTTTTGTTTGTTGAGGGTTTTTAGCTAGTCTATATACATGCATTTCATTGGTGCTAAAGCCAAATTATCAGTAGATCTTAAACCTAATTTTTAAATGTTTCAAACCTCTCTAGTTATACAAAAACTTCTAAAAACTCAATGAGAGTTATAATAATTACATAGGCATAGTAGGCTTTGAAACTTATTCAAAAATCCCAACAAACAAATTATTATATTCGATATGAATCTATTTTATTTTCTTTACAACCTTTATACAATTAGACGCCCTTTGGGTGACAATAAAAGTATTTAATAAGGCAAAACGGAAAATAAAATCTTAACTAGGTAATTATTAAATTTATATTAATCGAGATTGCCTCGATATCTTTTTTCAAAGATTTAAAAAACTTTTGTTTGTTGAGGGTTTTTAGCTAGTCTATATACATGCATTTCATTGGTGCTAAAGCCAAATTATCAGTAGATCTTAAACCTAATTTTTAAATGTTTCAAACCTCTCTAGTTATACAAAAACTTCTAAAAACTCAATGAGAGTTATAAAAATTACATAGGCATAGTAGGCTTTGAAACTTATTCAAAAATCCCAACAAACAAATTATTATATTCGATATGAATCTATTTTATTTTCTTTACAACCTTTATACAATTAGACGCCCTTTGGGTGACAATAAAAGTATTTAATAAGGCAAAACGGAAAATAAAATCTTAACTAGGTAATTATTAAATTTATATTAATCGAGATTGCCTCGATATCTTTTTTCAAAGATTTAAAAAACTTTTGTTTGTTGAGGGTTTTTAGCTAGTCTATATACATGCATTTCATTGGTGCTAAAGCCAAATTATCAGTAGATCTTAAACCTAATTTTTAAATGTTTCAAACCTCTCTAGTTATACAAAAACTTCTAAAAACTCAATGAGAGTTATAAAAATTACATAGGCATAGTAGGCTTTGAAACTTATTCAAAAATCCCAACAAACAAATTATTATATTCGATATGAATCTATTTTATTTTCTTTACAACCTTTATACAATTAGACGCCCTTTGGGTGACAATAAAAGTATTTAATAAGGCAAAACGGAAAATAAAATCTTAACTAGGTAATTATTAAATTTATATTAATCGAGATTGCCTCGATATCTTTTTTCAAAGATTTAAAAAACTTTTGTTTGTTGAGGGTTTTTAGCTAGTCTATATACATGCATTTCATTGGTGCTAAAGCCAAATTATCAGTAGATCTTAAACCTAATTTTTAAATGTTTCAAACCTCTCTAGTTATACAAAAACTTCTAAAAACTCAATGAGAGTTATAAAAATTACATAGGCATAGTAGGCTTTGAAACTTATTCAAAAATCCCAACAAACAAATTATTATATTCGATATGAATCTATTTTATTTTCTTTACAACCTTTATACAATTAGACGCCCTTTGGGTGACAATAAAAGTATTTAATAAGGCAAAACGGAAAATAAAATCTTAACTAGGTAATTATTAAATTTATATTAATCGAGATTGCCTCGATATCTTTTTTCAAAGATTTAAAAAACTTTTGTTTGTTGAGGGTTTTTAGCTAGTCTATATACATGCATTTCATTGGTGCTAAAGCCAAATTATCAGTAGATCTTAAACCTAATTTTTAAATGTTTCAAACCTCTCTAGTTATACAAAAACTTCTAAAAACTCAATGAGAGTTATAAAAATTACATAGGCATAGTAGGCTTTGAAACTTATTCAAAAATCCCAACAAACAAATTATTATATTCGATATGAATCTATTTTATTTTCTTTACAACCTTTATACAATTAGACGCCCTTTGGGTGACAATAAAAGTATTTAATAAGGCAAAACGGAAAATAAAATCTTAACTAGGTAATTATTAAATTTATATTAATCGAGATTGCCTCGATATCTTTTTTCAAAGATTTAAAAAACTTTTGTTTGTTGAGGGTTTTTAGCTAGTCTATATACATGCATTTCATTGGTGCTAAAGCCAAATTATCAGTAGATCTTAAACCTAATTTTTAAATGTTTCAAACCTCTCTAGTTATACAAAAACTTCTAAAAACTCAATGAGAGTTATAAAAATTACATAGGCATAGTAGGCTTTGAAACTTATTCAAAAATCCCAACAAACAAATTATTATATTCGATATGAATCTATTTTATTTTCTTTACAACCTTTATACAATTAGACGCCCTTTGGGTGACAATAAAAGTATTTAATAAGGCAAAACGGAAAATAAAATCTTAACTAGGTAATTATTAAATTTATATTAATCGAGATTGCCTCGATATCTTTTTTCAAATATTTAAAAAACTTTTGTTTGTGGAGGGTTTTTAGCTGGTCTATATACATGCATTTCATTGGTGCTAAAGCCAAATCATCAGTAGAGCTTAAACCTAATTTTTAAATGTTTCAAACCTCTCTACTTATACAAAAACTTTTAAAAACTCAATGAGAGTTATAAAAATTACAATAGTATAAGCATAGTAGGCTTTGAAACTTATTCAAAAATTCCAACAAACAAATTATTATATTCGATATGAATCTATTTTATTTTCTTTACAACCTTTATACTATTAGACGCCCTTTGGGTTTGTTTTTGTACTGATCCAGTACTGATTGGGGAAAATACGAAAATATGCAAAAAAATATGAAATACAAATATGTATGCATATAATATTTTTGGAAATTTTCCCCAAACATTCCGATCTAAAAATCAAAAGTTCATTTGTATGATATGTACGATAGGAACTGATTGTTTGAAAAATATTTGATGAATTGCGAACTATTCCTAAAATGCTTTTTAGTTAAGCCTACATTAAATTATTCAATTGGATAATGCAATCTAGAAGCTAAATATAAATTTGTGGAAAGTAGGTATTTGCAATACTTTTATTCAAAATACAAATGCATTTTAAAATTTTATTCCTACAAAATAGTTTTTACTAAAAGTTTAATTTTCACAATGGAAATGATATTTTTTAAGTTTTTTTACTCTATAATGATGCTGTTTTTTAATCAATATTAAATCAAACAATTTTACTGATGTTCGCATATTTTTAAGAATTTTTGGCATTTTAGAGATTTTTTCAAGATTTTTGGCTGCCGATTGCTAATTATATGATTTTTTTTAAATAAATTTTGGGAATAATTTTTAATATTGCAGTTGCAATTTTTAGAATATGCGCTTTTTTCGCGGGGTTTTCAATTTTTAAGTTTCTTTGCTAATTACATTTTGGAGCTTGATATCAAATTAAATTCTTACATCAAACTTTGTTTTTATTTTATAGAAAAGGCAATTAATTGATTTGCTTTTGAAGATTAACTCACTGATGTTACAGAATGTAAGAAACATTTCTTATTAAATTCTAGCCGGGAAGAGATTTTTCTGCTTTGTTATGTGTTATTAAGTATCCAAACAACATTTTAATTGTCAAAAGATTTTTTATCACACTGTAAAAATACTATAATATTACTGGGTTCTGATATACTGCAGGTACGCTCTGCACCTAAATATAGAAAATAATTAAAATTACACAAGTATAAAACAGGATATAAGCATCAATTTTGCCTTTCTTCTGAAATCACAAATAGTCATAAAAAAAGGAAAATTAATACATTTTCAAAGCAAAACTAAAAATCAATTTCATTGATTTTGTATATTTACTCGTACATAGTGTCTTGACGATCGATCCATTAAATTTCTTTAATATAAATAATAATTATGGTTATTTATATACGAAAAGAAAATGTAAGCGATAAAAAATACTGTAATATGCATGCATAATATTATACTAATAATAAACGTACAAAAAAAGTAAAGAAACAAACAAACACGCCCATTTTTACGAATAACACGTTCTTCGTTAAGAGCGCATCCATTTGTGGTTGATATGCCAGTGAATCGCACTACACATTACAGCGAAAATTCGTTCTTTAGCCGAACAGTTCGCATGTGGAATAAACTTCCTGCAGAGGTCTTTCCCGTCACTTTCAGTGTGGGAAGGTTCAAATCGCACGTCCACAATCCGTACTCCCTTTATCCTCCATCCCATAAGCAATTTTCCTAGTTCCGGCGCAGTGCATTGCATATGTAGGGGTCATACCCTGAGTGCTGGTCCAAGTTAAAAAAATAAAAAATTATTTTTGTTGTTTTTTGGTTTTGCCTGTTGTGGCTTTTGTCCACTGCCTTCCTTAAACCTTTCCTCTCGTTCATCATATTGCAAAGTGGTTGGCTAAAAATGGGAATAATGAATATAGGTTTACATTAACAATCAATATATATTTTAAAAGAAGTATTTTATTAAATTTATTAATCGAGATTGCTTCGATATATTTTTTCAAAGATTTTCATTTATTTTTGTTTGTTGAGGGTTTTTTAGCTAGTCTATATACATGCACTTCATTGGTGCTAATGCCAAATCATCAGTACAGTTTCAAAGCCTACTATGCTTATTTATACGTTTGTAATCTTTTAAATTCTCATTGGTTTTTTTAAAGTTTTTGTATAAGATAAGAGGTTTGAAACATTTCAAAACTATGGTTGAAGGTCTACTGATGATTTGGCATTAGCACCTATGAAATGCAAGACAAGCTAAAAAAACCCTGAACAAAAGTTTTTGAAAATCTTTTAAAAGTATTTTTTTCCTTGCCTTCTACAAGCTGCGAAAACTCAATAGCTTCTTCAAAAATGTCATCTGAAAGACCCATTGTTTTTTTTACATTTTTCTTTTAATTTATTTTGAAGTATTTTCACGAATATTTAATTTTCAATTTGACAATCTTATTTCAGTATTCGGAGATTTACAAAAATTAATATGAAATTAGAAAGTCAAACGGCAAAAAAACAACCCTGCACTACGGAATTTAAGATGCAGTTGTCTTTCTAATACTTATTAATTTTTCGCCTGTATAAATCAACGCTACCATTGCGTCATATTTTCATTAACAAAGTCTTGTTAAAAATTATCCCAAAAATTCCTTTATATTAATTACAAAAAAACTAAAGCTTTTTAAAAACCTACTCTAATGATCAAATACGTACATATATAAAAGTTTATGACAACGCCGATAGCAACAATTAAATACAAAATTGCTACAAGTGCGTTAGAATATATGTTTTGTATGTTTTAGTTTCCATCAGCAATTTCTTGTAGAGTTCCAGATAGCAACTTCGATCGTTGAAGAATCTTCCGCGATCGGAGCGGGCGATTAAATTAATTGTCCGCGATGTCGTATTCCGATCGCGCAAGTTCAGTACTACGGGAGAAACTACATAAAGACGGCGACTCTTCCATATGAGTCGTCTACAATGCGCCTGATAGAATCGTGTAAGGCTCTTTTATTCTTACTATAGACGAGCCTTGAATAAATTTAATAAAAAACGGTTAAATTCTACTAACTATGGCCAGAATGCGTAAACGGTGACTTTGAGGTAACATAAACAACAAAAAGACTCGCAAAAACATCATTTACAAGAGTAATACAAGATTTCGGTGATTTCTTTGAAAACGCACGCGGTGATGAAACTTTTCACGTGTCCTTTGTGAAATGCCCAATTCCAAAGATAGACTAGAAATTGACAAACCTGGGGTTTTTCCAACACAATGGGCTACCAGAGTTGTCAACTGGGTGCTTTTCGCACCATTTTCGGTGCTTTCTATCATTTTTTGTGCGAGAAATTCCTTAGTTGGTGCGCGGTTCGCTTTGTTAAAATTTTTAATTTTTGGTGGCACCAAAGCAAATTCAACACAACTTAATGTTTCAGTGTGAGCAAAAAATCTTTGTACAATAAAATACACCTCTTTAATTTAAAATAATTTATTTAATAAATGTTTCATCTTGTACAAATGAACGCAAACATATATACTATTGCCTTGTTTCCACGGTACGTGCTTCGCTCTCTATTCATGCTTCAAATCCCTAATCATGACTGAAGCAACTTGCTTCGCCATACAAAATTTTAAGAGCGAAGCATGTAGACTCAATATGAGTTTACTTGCGAAGCACAAAAAATTCTTGTTTTTACATACTACATACATCTGAACTTACAACAGTGTTCTCTAATTTTTATCGCAAGTTTATCTGAACTAGCTGTCTAAACCAAATATTATCAAAACAAAATTATCAATTAAAAAAAATTAATTAAAAAAGTTATTTTTTAACATAAATTAGCTAAAAGAAGCAATGGATACAAAGAAGAATTTAGTAAAGCTGTTGTTCTGGATACAACTTTACAATTTTAACGGACCACAGAAATAAACACCAAGATTCATAAACATGATTGAAAAAGCGAAGCAGGTGATTCAACTCATAGTGGAAAGAAACTATAAGTATGTACAAATTTGTTTATTTTTTTAAACTAAGGCCCAATAATTGACTACTCATTTAAGTGTCATTTATCTTTAAATGCCACTTAAGTACCAATTTCATTTTTTCAGTACAAAATTATGTGACATTTAACTGATATTTAAATGACCATTCTTCCGCATTTAAAGTCCATTTAAGTTTTGCACACATACATACACAAACATATGTTTTTGCTTGTGTATTGGTGTTTCGCGCAACAAAGTAAACAAAAAATTTGCGGCCATTGGAATATCAACATCTTTTGGAGTGAAATTTGGACTTCTTTTATTAATATTATTTTCTTTTAATGTTTTTAAAATTGTTTTAAACTTTTAAAACATTGCAGTAACCTATCATTGTTGTTATTTTCAGCCTGAAAAAGAATCCACATTAGAAATTTTTCTTTAATTTTGTTCAACAGCTGTTTCTCTAAGAAAATTGAGAGAATTTCGCGAGGCTGCCATATTTTTTTCGTAATTAAATACAAACAATAATTTCACACTGAAAAACTCAAACTGTATTTAAATGCAACTTAAATTTAAGTGGCAATTAGCTAAATGGCATTTACATGCGAAGTCAATTATTGGCCCTAAATTGTAAAAGGCTGTGTATTAGGGTGGGTCGATTTAGCAATCGATGTTGTGTCATCGATTTTTCGATAGCATTTGACATTCGGAAAAAAATTTATTTTTAAGTTTTTTTAGTAGGTAATAAAAAAAAAGAAAATCGGCTGATTTAACTATTTTTATATTTAAATTTTTCAAAGTGAAATTTATTTTTGAATTATTATTGAATTATTGTTAACGAAATTGAATTATTTATAAATGAAAATTTTCAATTTGAATTGAAATTTGGGCGCCCCAAAAGCTATTTTTTTGATATGTCGTAGTGAAACTTTTTTCATGGGAAAAGCTATCGAAAAATCGATGACACAATATCGAAAAATTTTTGTCCTTACTAGTCGGCCAACGCTACTGTATATATTATAAATTTTTAATAAGAAAATATCAAACTCAAAATAAAAAATAAATTTTTAAAAATATTTTAACAAAATGATAAATAGTGAACTATTATTATTTATTTTGAACCCTTACTATTAATCGTTGTCATCTTTTTAAAACTTAAGAATTTAAGAAACAAAAAATTATTTAGGGTTGTCCCAGAATCCAATGTAGTCGGAATTCGATTTTAAAAGACAAAAAAAACCTTTTGTAGGGTTAATGTTATCGCTTTTATGTTCAATCTAGGAATTACTGTATATTTTGAACATAAAATTTTAATAATTTCAAAGAAGTTACATGTTGAGCCGTGACAGCTCTTAAAACGTCGGTTTATGGAAAATGAAATGACTTATTGGTATTACCTTTCAGTAACGTTGAGGTTGAAAAACTTTTTAGTACAATGGAAATAATTTAATATATAGAAAGACATCGTACTAGAATTAAAATTCTTAATTCTTTATTACACATTCAATAATCTCTAAAAAGGTCATGACTTAGGAATTTCCGGTGATTTAATATAATTATTATACTCTCGTGATATTTATGCAAATAATAGTTCCGATTTAACTGGCGATGAGGAAATGATGATATCTGTTGTATGCATAAATAAAGAATGTACCAAAAAATATATAATATATTAAATATATGTATGTATGAATATTCATATACATACATAAATTTTTGTATGTTTTAAGACTGATATACCACTTGAATATTTTAAATAATGATAAATTAATTATTATTAGTGTATACAGCGGTCGACAGTGAATCGACCGCACTCTAGTAATTAAATATTACATTTACATAAATATATACAATAAAATACAAAATCAAAAAAACACTCTAAATAAACAACTTAAAACTCTACCTCATTTCTATTCATTTTTATGCAAAAGCAGATTGGACAAACACTCCTCCACAATTTGTTTATTTAACAACTTGAAGCTGATACATGCATGTTTCATAAGGGTGCATGTGTTAGGAGCAACTTTAAACGCTTATAGATCCCAAAAAACTAAACCGAATCAAATAAAACCACGATTGTACACATATATGTAAAATCCCCATTAAAAACATATAAATCTTTTCAAAATCACTTCAGTATTATTACGGCAGTAAAAGGGATCTAAAAAAACGTGTTTGCCTATTTATAATATAGATAGATAAGAAGATATACATATATAAAAATTAATCTGTGTTTTTAAGTCCCTTATAAGACGCCAAACGGTACAGCCGATCGTTTTGAAATTTCAGAACTGTCTTACCGATATCAGGGAGACTCTCCAAATTTACTGTGAGCGGTTCTTAAAAGCAAGTTAAACTTCCAAAAAATCTCGAAGGTATCGGACGGGGAAACGAGTAACCCCATAGGAGGTAACTATTATTTTCTTATATCTGTGCTTTATAGTTCTAAATTCGATGTTTATTATTCTTAGAATAACATGCAATTTTCAACAAAATATTACCGGCATAGGAGGAATAAATGGGTACCCCAATAGGAGGAAATTATTAATTTTCTTTTATCTGTACAACTATAAAAGCGCGGAATTCTAAATTCGGTGTGTTTGTTTGATTGTACCTTATAGGAGAGCATACTTTTAAACCAACCTATCTGAAATTTTTGGCAACACTTAGCTGGGACTCTGGAATGCATTATAGGCTACTTTTCCCCAACCAAGCCTAATTAATTTGGCGCCAACAAAATTATAGTACTCATTTCACATAGTTTTTAACAGTTTCTATAATATACACAACTTCGTCATTTGTAGACCAAATTTCAAAATTCTTTTTGCATGTGAAAAGTTCCATTCCTTTTTTTGTACCCTTCACCAAAAAATTTAGAAAGGGGATCTATAGGTTTGTCATTCCGCATGTAATTTTTTCATTATTCATTTAAGACCCCATAAAGTATATATATTATGGATCCTTATAGATAGAGAAGCCGAATGAGGGATATCCGTCTGTCCGTCTGCAACGTTTTGGTGTATTTAGAATTAAGGCCAAAACACAACATCAAGACATAAATTTTATACCATTCTTTTGGAATTTTTCATAAAATAGTTCGTTTTGAAAATAACAAAACTAGGTCCAATAATTAATAGATATAGCCAAAAGACTTTTTTTGTTATTTTTCCTATTCTTTTTTTTTCCTATTATTTTTTATGGCCCCGACTGTCCTACGGTAAATTTTATGAAGCAGATCTCTTGTATGGAGTTCTACGAAGGTTTATACTGAAAATAATTGAAGTCGGTCCATTAACGACTATAATATGAGCAAAAAAAATGGTATTCGAAATAATTTTACTTTTAAAATTTTGTGAAAAAGTTGCGTTGGGATTCAATCCAACAACCTACTGGTTGGTAGTCACAAGCGCTTCTTATACACCACAGAGCAGTTGTATTTTTCATAGTAGTTTACGGGTTTAAGAACATAATATATCTTATTTATTATAAAATACTAAAACTTCAAATTCTTGCTGGAGAGTGGTGTGGTTGTTGTAAATTGGCCCTTTTTGTCACACATCCATACATACTGAAATTCGTTCATGGGCACATGTACACATTTTGTGTATACATGTGCATATTTAAGCAGTCTTAAAGTAAAAATTTGTTGTGCGCGAAAATAGCGCATATTCTAAAAATTGAAACTGCAATATTGGAAATTATTCCCAAAATTTATTTAAAAAAATCATATATTTGGCAATCGGCAGCCAAAATCTTAAAAAATCTCTAAAATTCTTAAAAATATGAGAACATCAGAAAATTTGTATGATTCAATATTGATTAAAAAACAGCAATATTATAGAGTAAAAAAACTTAAAAAATATCATTTCCATTGTGAAAATTAAACTTTTATTAAAAACTATTTTGTATTTGGAATAAAAATTTAAAATACATTTGTATTATAAATAAAAGTATTGCAAATACCTACTTTCCACAAATTTATATTTAGCTTCTAGATTGCATTATCCAATTGAATAATTTAATGTGGGCTTAATTAAAATGTATTCTAAGAATAGTTCGCAATTCATCAAATATTTTTCAAACAACCAGTTCCTTATAGATACATATGAACTTTTGATTTTTAGATTGGAATGTTTAGCGAAAATTTTAAAAACATTTGTAAATTGTAGCGATAATAGTTCGCCAGCTGTAAAGCGTCTAAAAAAATAGTATATACATGCATACGTATTTGTATTTAATTTCTTTTTGCATATTTGCGTATTTTCCCCAATTCAACATATACAAAATGATAAGATAAGATCTTAGGAGATAAAAAAATTAATTTCTTTACAATCATATAAATTTAACTGGTCTTACATTTATTAAAAACAACTAAAAAATCATCGTTTTGCGGAGTATCGCATTGTCGATAGCACGCACGACAGAATTGGACGTGGATTAATGGTAAAATATTACGAAAATAAGCCGAATTATGGGTTGCATTAGAGAGCAAAAAGCTTTCTGTTTGCGATTTGATTGTAATTTTTCATATTTAGATCTCTGTCTTACTTAGTAAACGCAGAAGAAGATTTAAATAAAATTTATTTTTAATTAAATTCATCTGTTTTCTTAGCAGGCTGAATATGAATTAACGAAATCGTATTTTTTAAATCAATTGTGGTTGAAATTCCATTGTGTTTCTATATCAGAAATATACAGGTTATATTGAACCAAAACCTTTATCGTCTGGTCCAACCGCAATACAGATAAATAAATGAAAAAGTTAACAAAATTTTAAAAGGACAACTATCAGAATACCACTAGTTTACATACATACGTACATCATACGAGTTTCAAAGAAAAAATTAAATTAAAATAATGAATTAAAATATGTTGTTATATTTTATAATTTAAAATTTTTTCTTACACCGTCAAGTTATTTTTATTTTTGGTATTATTATTATATTATATCAAATAAAAACGTCGACAACGTACATAATTCATAATATAATTATTTATCACTGTTCAAAATCCTATCTGATAACATATTGGATATTTTTAAAAAATAAATCTTTTATCGCTCATAAAATTGGAAAAAAACCCGAAAATTAAAAAATATGACCTAGTTTTCTAAATAAATTGTGGAACAAACTTTTTCAAATAAAAAGTAAAAGTAATAAAAAAAACTAAAATGTATTAAAAATCCTAAAAAAAATTGCATTGGGTTGTGTTTAGGATTTGAAACCGTGCCACCGGGTAGGGTACGGTTTCAAATCCTGACCAACCATTTATTAATTTTTTATTTAATTTTTGATACATTTTAGTTATTTTTATTACTTTTACTTTTTATTTGAAATAGTGCGTTTTTTTAAAGAATTTTTGATAGCTTTAAATTATATTCAATATGAAGATAATATTGGAACATTTTAATCATTAGACTAACAGATTTATGTAATAGTTGGCGATTTTTTAAATCAATTTTGGGAGAAGTTCTTCATTATTAAACCTGTTCTTACGTTTCAAATCATTTCTCTGTTTAGTCGAAGACTTTTTGATAAAGACACTTCTTTTTGATTGAAACACTTCTTAGATGTGTGAAAAATTATATAAGTGGTAATAAGGGGATATTAATATTTTTATAATGCACCCCAGGCAAGAAAGTATTACAAATTTGTTACGGAATTCATAACTTTTGGCTGACTTCATAAACGCAATTTGCAAAGCAACACTAGAATGCCTTGTAAACTCAAGCTTCCAGTGTTGCTTTGCAAGCTGTGTTTATGAAATAGAGATTAGAAGCAATAATGCGTGATCGTGATTAATTTTTTGTTTCCACCACGTGGGGGTGCATCCGTGAGACGGTGAGTGGCAATTTTTTTTGCTTAAATGTAATTTTTCCCATTTCAATTATTATTTTTTAATATTTTTCGTGGGCGTGAATTTTTGTGATTGTGACTTCTTTCGTCACTCCATACTATGGTGAAGGGTATATAAGATTCGGCACAGCCGAATATATCTCTCTTACTTGTTTTCTTTTAAAATTGGGGGAGGGAAGTTGGTGCAAATTGCTCACTGCAATAGTTGATTATCAAATAACTTCGTAGTTTTCAAAGTGCTCTGTGCATATGGAAGAGGTCCGCTCAAATTTGTAAAATTTTTTCCATATGGAAATATTTTTAATTTGTGAATTTGGGAGGGAGGCGGTGGTGCAAATTGCTTGCCCAGTATTTGATTATCAAATAACATTATTATTTGTGGACCAATTTGCAAAATGCTTCATGCATATGGAAGAGGTCCACTATTATTTTTTTAAATTTGAAATGTGCTCATCAAAAACATAACTATCAAATTACTTTGTCATTTGTAGACCAATTTTCAAAATTATTTTTGCATAAGGAAAAAGTCCACAAATTTAATTTTAGGGAAATATATGAACCAATTTTCAAAAGAGAAAATTAAACATCTGAAGAAATACGCCTTAGAATTGAAGGATCTTGAGCAACACGATGCATGATTAGCATCTCAGCGATCTCGAACTTCAACCTCAAGGACCTCCGACGAAGGGACCATTATATCTTGCAAATATAATGGAACAACTGTGATGCTGCCTCGCATTCTCATGACACCAACAGATTTGCCATTTGACTTCAAAAGATTGAAATTTGCAGTTCGGTTAGTGTTAGTAATGACAATCAATAAAGCTCACGGTCAATTCCTGCAAGTTTAAAGCTTAAATTTGTCAAGTCCATGTCCCTCCCACGGACAGTTTTACGGTGCATGATTTGTTTATGCTCCGCATGAACAAACTACAATTGTTGTATATTCTAGAAAGTTATAATAGTTTTTTTATTATTATTAAAATATTTTATTCACGAATCTTATTAGCTAAATAAGGTACAATGTTATGAGATTTTACTTACGTACTACATCAACTAAATCTTATAATTGAATAAGGAAACTATTAATAATACTGTCTTGAGGAAAATTTGTCACAAAAGCCTCTTATAAACTTTGAAAATGTTATAACGAAATTTAGTAAAATTAGAATCTAATTAGATTTGGCCTCCTTATGGAAAAATACACGTATGGGCATTCTGACACACCAATTAGAATCTAATTAGATTTGGCATCCTCATGGAAAAAATACACGTAATGGGATTCTGGCACACCAATTAGAATCCCACTAGATTTGGCCTCCTTATGGAAAAAATACACGTATGGGTATTCTGACACACCAATTAGAATCCCAATAGATTTGGTCTTCTTATGGAAAAAAAATACACGTACGGGCATTCTGGCACACCAATTAGAATCCCACTAGATTTGACCTCCTTATGGGAAAAATTCACGTATGGGGAAAATACACGTATATAGATACTGAGTCATATAATGAGAAAAATATGATCATTCTGTTACACATGCATTCATATATTTTTCCATGATTCAAATGAGATATTTTTTTCGCACCATGTCAATGAGATTCTCATTTGAGTAGTTTTTATTAAAACCTAAAATAAGAGTTTTACTATCCAGCACAAATTGATATAAAAGAGCGTTCAGATTTTTTTGTTTATTATTGTTCTTCACAGTTACTTGAAATCATATTAAAGAAAAGTTAAAGCAGCTTTTCGCATTAAACAAAATGGTAAGTATACAGTTTTATAATATATAAAAAATTTATTATTTATTATGTATATTGATGCTGTAGAAAAAATACACAAATATTTATACATATTATATGATTGTTTTATTTGATTTCTTTTAGATCTATCAACAGTTAATTAACATAGCCCAAGGAATAAAATCAGAGTACACGAAAATTGATGATATTCCCTTAAATGAACCATTAAATTTTGAGTGGAAGGTTACACAATATGGATCAAAAGTCATAGCATATTTGGAGAACAATAAATGGTTTTATCTACCTCAAAGAATGGTTAAATATTTAAACAGAGAGGATCCTTACCTACTTAGCCAATATGAATGAAAAAATTTAGACAATTATTTACAAAGGACGACAATCGCCAAATGGTTCTGCAATATTCGAACTAAACTAAAGCTAATTTTTTTAATAAACATAACTAGTTTTGTAATGTTGTAAATCTGTATATTATAAAACAATAAATGTACATATGTGGTAATGTGAAATGAATCTCGATTATGTATTTATTTTTGCACATGCGTAGACCTGCATTTTATTCGCTTTATATATTTATTTTTCATTTTAAGACATGCGTAGGCTTGCATTTCAAGAAAAAGTATAGAACAATTCAAAATTAATTGAAAAGTTAAACATGCATGAGCAAGAAATAAGGTAAAAAAAATATGCTGCATTATTTCCTATTTTATTTTATTTGTTGTTTTTAATCTTTCTATGAAAAGGTAGTAAAATTTAAACATTTGTTTGTATGGAAAAACTCTTAAGAACGAAAGATATGCGTATGCTTGCTTTCACTTTTTTTTGTCGTAGTGTGTGGGTGCATTAACTATTTTTATTGAAGGACACAGTTTCAGTAAAATTCCGTAAGAACGAAACACATGCGTATGCTTGCTTTCACTTATTTTTGTCGTAGTGTGTGGGTGCATTAACTATTTTTATTGAAGGACACACATTTTTTTTCTACTTCAATGTTTAAATGCAATATTTTATGAGCCCATAAATGTGTTATGATGCTTTTGTTACCTAAGAAAAAATTTTATGGAAATTTTTCAAACAAGGGTGATTAACAGATTATGTGTATATAGTATTGCCTCTAGAAAAGTATAAAATCAGCTATTTTTTCGAACAAAATTCTAGTTCTGTGAAATTATTCAACATAGTAAGATTTCTGTGAAATTATTCGACGTAAAAAGATTTATAAAACTTTTAATTTGTGGTTTTTTATTATTCAATGTATTAAGATTGTTTCCAAAGAAAAGAAAAAAAAATTATATTTGTGTTTTAGTAAGACTTTTTAAAAATAAAAAACTTTAAATTTGTGTTTTATAATTCGAATTCATAACAGGTTAGTAAAAATGATTTTAATATTAATTTTTATCACTACGAATACACAAGAATTTGATCGACATTGTGATATAGACTGTTAAATAATTTTACTATACAAAAAAAATAATTTTTTAAACATCTTTAGTGAATTTCCAAAAAATTGTGATATTATGGAAAGAATAGCAACCAACCTAGAATGCTCAGAATGTCAAAGAGCTTTTCAAAGTGAGGAAAATTTCAGGGAGCATGAAAGATCTCATGCTTCGAACTCAAAAAAGTGTTGTAAAGCTAGTAAAAAGTGCTTTTAAAAAGAGGATTATAACACTAGAATATGAAAATAGTAATGAAGAATGTCTTCTACCGGAGATGCTTATGAAGGAAGCTGAGGAACCGTTAAAGAGAGAAGTTGACAACTTCTTAAAGGCTATTGATGCTCTTGCTATGGTTTATATGCTCGCCCCAATGTAAATGACTTAGAAAATACCCCAATAGAGGTGAAACATTTTCAAACGAAAATGAAGGAAATTTTCCATATAGAAGAGTTTGCCGATGAATATGGTTATAATATTCAAAGAATATTAACAAAAATGAAGACTTTCAAGAGCGGGATAGTGGTTGGACTCTAGTTCAACTTTTAAAACTTCATATAAACCTAAATAGATACCAACCACTAAAAGGTTCCAGTTTCATTCCTCTCCCAAATAAAATAAAGTTAAAAAAAGCATGCATAAATGTACAAAACAATGATGAATTTTGCTTCAAATGGGCAATACTATCAGCCTTAGCAACCCATAGAAATTCTCAAAGAACAAGCAGTTATGGCGTCAACATTGATGAACAACAAATTTTCTTTAACGGCTTTGGCTTTAATTTTAGTGGCTTATGCTTCCCACTAAAAATAAAAGATATAGAAATTTTTGAAACTAATAATCCGAATATTAGTGTAAATGTCTTTGCATATGACATGGAAAAAGACTTGATTGTGGGACCCTATTATAAAACAAAAGAAAAAAATTCAAACATATCCAACTTTTATTTATGCGGAAAAAAGTTGAGGGAAACATAGTTTCACACTATGTTTATATGAAAAATATATCAAGGTAGGTGTTACGATTATGAATAAAATTATAAATTTCTTTTTAGTTTTTTTTATTATACTATTTTGTTATTTATTCATACATCCATTTTGTAATTTTTTCAGAGTCATTAGAGCTCAACAGACAGCTCATCATGGAAGCATTATCCTATGTGATGACTGCCTACAGAATTTTCACCATGAACAACAATTAGAAATTCATAGGCAACATTGTAAAAAACAAATTGCATATACACCAGAAGCAGATAAGTCTACAATAGTGTTTAGTAATTATAGCAATAGTATAGATGTACCGTTCGTAATATACGCAGATTCGGAATGCATATTTGAAAATATTCAAACTTGCTTTCCGTGTGGTGATATTTCTTCAACAACATTAGTTGATAGACATGTCCCCTATGCTATATCATATTTCATTAAATGTACTTTCAACGACAATTTAAATAAGCTTTAAAGGTTTAGATTCAACTACACTGTTTATAGAGAGTTTAATTAAAGACGTAAAATATTTAAGTAATAATTATTTATCTATAGTAAAACCCATGCTACCCCTAACAGAAGATGAAAATTTAGATTACCATTCGACCAATATATGTCACATTTGTTCTAAAGTTATTTTAGATGATTCAAAAGTTAGGTATCATTGTCATATGAGTGGGAAAAATAGAGGCGCTGCACATAGTTTGTGTAATCTTAATTACAAAGTGCCAAAATTCTTTCCAGTAATTTTCCACAATTTTTCTGGTTATGACTGCCATTTATTTGTGAAGGAGCTAAATAATATAAATGATGGCCCTATAAATATTATTCCACTCAATAAAGAGCTTTATATATCTCTCTCTAAAACTATAACTGATGAGAATAGTGCTAACATTGAAATTCGATTTTTAGATTCCTATAGATTTTTACCAGCAAGCTTAAATGATTTGGTTGAAAATTTAGCTAAGCAAGATTTAAAAGTAGTAAAATCAATATTTGGAGAAAACGAAAGTAAATTTAATTTGCTTATTAGAAAAGGTGTCTTTCCATACAGCTATTCAAATACTATAGAAAAACTTAAAGAAACTTCTTTGCCGAATATAGAGAGCTTTTATAATAAATTAACTGATGAAGACTGTTCTCAAGAAGATTACACCCATGCTAAAGAAGTATGGAGTACGTTTGAGTGTGCAACTTTAGAAGATTATTTATTATTGTATTTGAAAACTGATGTTTTGTTGTTAACAGATGTTTTTGAAAACTTCAGATTTATTACCAAAAATATTTATAAATTAGACCCCTGCCATTACTATATAGCCCCAGGACTTTCTTGGGACGCGATGTTAAAAATAACAGATATTAAATTAGAGTTGTTGATATACATAGAAATGATTCATTTTATACAAAAGGGGATAAGAGGAGGAATAGTACAGTGCTCTCAACGGCATTCTATTGCAAACAACAAATACATGAATGATTACAATGAGAATCTACCATATAAGTATTTAATGTATTTAGATGCAAATAATTTGTATGGTTGGGCAATGTCTGAAGCGCTACCAGAAGGTAATTTTGAGTGGGAAACAGATATTGAAAACTTTTGTCTGGATAGTATACCAGAAGACTCAGCTACTGGATATATATTAGAAGTTGATTTGTTGTATCCATTACAAATTCATGATATTCATAATAATTTACCTTTTTGTAGCGAAAATAAAAATCCTCCAAATTCTAAAGAAAAGAAATTAATTGTTGATTTAAATAATAAATATGGATATGTAATATATTATAAAAATTTACAACAATGTTTAAAACATGGTTTAAAGTTAGTAAAAATTCATCGAATTTTGAAATTTAAGCAATCAGCCTGGTTAAAGCCATATATATCATTAAATAATTTACATAGAACTAACGCCCAAAACACGTTTGAAAAAAATTTCTTCAAATTATTAAATAATGCCGTATACGGTAAAACAATGGAAAACGTTGACAAGCGTAAAAATGTTAAAATTGTAAATGAGTGGGAAAGCGTCGGTAGGAAAATGGGTGCTCGTGTCCTTATTGCCAAACCAGAATGTCATTCATTCAGCATATTTGAGGAAAATATGATAGCTGTGGAGCTAAACAGAAGTTATTCGTTTTATAATAAACCAATTTATTTAGGATTTACAATACTAAACCTTTCAAAGTTTAAGATGTACAACTTTCATTATGGTTATATACTACCAAAATATAATATCAAAGCAGAGCTGAATTATATGGATACCGATTCGTTCATATACACAATCGAAACTGATGATTTTTATAAAGATATAATAAACGATATTGATGCAAAGTTTGATACATCAGATTATGAAGCGAATAATTAATATGGTATTCCACAAAAAAATAAAAAAATATTAGGTATGATGAAGGATGAAAATAATGGTAGGGTAATGAAGGAATTTGTGGGGTTGAGAGCGAAAATGACCTCATACAAAATGGAAGATATGAATGAAGTCAAGAAAGCAAAGGGTATAAAAAGTAATGTATCTAGAAATTTAAGTTTATTAGATTACAAAAACTGTCTGTATAATAAGAAAGTATATTAAAGAAGTATGTATACTTTTAAGTCAAAACTACATGTTTTATATACGTCTTTAATAAATAAGGTATCTTTAAGTTATTTAGACAACAAAAGATACGTGTGCAATAATAGTGTAAAAACCCTTGCTTGGGGGCATTATCAAGAATCATTTATAAACGATAGCAATGACGATTTTCTATTGGAAATCGATCATATAGACAATCAAAGGTCACCTGATTGTATAGACCAATGTATAAATGATTCTGCTGACGATAATTTGTTAATGGAAATTGATTGTTAATTTTTTTATATTTTTTATTTTTTTAGCTTTGGTTAGCACATGCATTTAAATTGTTTGGTTTTTCGTTTCTCAAGAGCTTTAGAGTATTTTTAACAGTTGTTGAAATCAATTTTCACATGCTTTTCCCTTTTTACATTTTTTCTTCTGTGATTTTCTGGATTTACGAGTTTTGATATGATTCATACCTAACCCCAACTTAACTTTTGATTTCATAGTGTTTGTTACGAGCCAAGCGTGCAAGCTGCGTCTAACAAATTTATCCCTTTATCACCCCTCGCTAAACGATTTTCAAGTTTTGTTCCAGGTCCACAAAACTGATAACCAGGTAAATGCAGTTCAACAGGTAATTTATTTATTAAGTTGTTTACAAAACCACTTCCAAAATTATACTGATTATTTTTAACTCCTTTGCTATAGTTTATACTAATTTTTTCTTTTAATTATATATAATATACGTTTAATACGATTGACACTAAAAATTTAAATGATTAGGTTTTGTTATATAACAGGAAATTTATATCAAAACCCATTTGGTTATCAAAATGAGACTAGTAAAGCAAGCTAAGCAAATTGTAATAAGAAATGCTGATGAAGCTCAAGACAAGAAATCTAAAATTAAACAAATTGTCAAATTGTGGTAAAACTAATGTTATGATTAGTTTAATAGAAAGTCCCAACGGTCTTAGTTTCAAAAACATTTACACATATTCAAAATCTTTGTATAAACCAAAATATTGTTATCTAAAGAAATTGATAGACCCAATAAACGGAATAAATATTTTTACATTTGCGGAAAATGAGCAAGTTCTAAGCCCGACTGAAGCCATCCCTCATTCAATAATAATCTTTGATGATGTTATATGTGGAGAACAGGGGGCTATAAGAGATTACTTTTTCATGGGTAGACATAAGAATATAGATTGTTTTTATTTATGTCAAACATATACGAAAATTCCCAAACATCTTATTCGGGATAATGAGAATATGATAATAATATTTAAACAGGACGAAATGAATTTGCGTCATATATATATAATGATCATATTATTGGAGATATGTCATTTAAAGAATTTACGGATATATGTAGTGAGTGTTGGAAAGATAAATATGGATTCATGGTTGTGAATAAGGACGATTTGATAAATAAAGGGCGATATAGGAAAGGTTTTGATGAATTCATACAACTGTAAGGAAGATATATAAATCACTTCATGAATAGTTAGAAAAGCAGTTCACAATAATATATGGAGTAGTTAACAAATAAATACATAACAGTTTATAATCAGATAAAAAGCAGGTCGATAGCAGATAGAAAGCAGTTCATATAAAACAGTTCACAATCAGATATAAATCAGTTCGAAATCAGATATAAGCCCGATTGATTTCAGATATAAATCAGATCGATATGAGTAATAATAAAATATTAAAAGATATTGTTAATACAAGGGCGATTTTAAAGGAAAAACTAAAAATTATTAAATTAAATGAAGTAGAGAGACTTAATTTATTGGAAGATACATTTACACCTATAACAAAACCTTTGAAAAAGATTATTAGAAAAATTGATGATTATCAATCAGACAATTTATTAGATGATACATTTAAATCTCTAACGAAACCTTTAAATACAAAAAATTAAAAAATTGCTGATTACCAATCAGATGATTTATTGCACGAGTCATTCAAAGATATAATAAAACCTTCAAATAAGAAAATTGAAAAAATTTATGATTATCAATCAGATGATTTTCAGTCAAATGATGATGACATAACAGATTCACAACTTCCATCACTACCATCCGATAATAGCTCTGATAATTATGACGATGCTGTAGCTTATGATCAAGAAGCGTTAAATGGTAGTAAAAAATCGTCACTAGCGGAAAATATATTGCTCCTGACTAACAAAACGATAGATAAAGTTTATGGTTTCAACATAGATGAAAGTGGAAAATGGCGGTATGCAAATAATGTGCTAAATTTTAATGTGGATAACTCAATTCAAATAGGGAATTTAACGTGGAAAATGACTCCAGGATTATTTGAATTATCATTTCATTCAAAACCCCTACATTACAATAAAAATGATTTAAAAAAATATAAAGAAATTTTAATAAGTACAAATGCACATAAACGACAATATCAATCAAAAGCTCAAATTAAAGGTACACGAGCGTTCGAATATGTTCGCATAATAAAAAATTTATTTAATACTAAAACAAATGTTTTTACGAAAGGTAGTGGATTATCGCTAAAATCTGTAGACAATCGTAAGCCTAGCTATATATATTGGGATGACCCAAATGAATTAGTTGACAGAATGCGTTTACTTATTTCATCGGAAAGTGCTGGTCATAATAATCACAGAAATGAAATAATTTCCATCATTGAAGAATTAAGAGAAGCTAACATAATATATTAAAAATGAGTTATATAAATAAATTTGGTGAAAGTTCAATTAAGCATAATCTAAATAACTCGAAGTTAAGGATATCCCAACATAATTTAGAAATCAATAACATAACAAAAGATATAGAAAAGATATATACTACGATAAAGATTATAAAGGATCAGTTCCATGATATAAATATGAACCTCTCCAATAAAATCGAAGATAGACTAAATGAGATTGAAGCCTATGTTTTTAAATGGATTAACGTAGAAGAACTTAAAAATGAATATGACTCACAATTAAATATTATTAGGAGTAATATAAAAATATTACAAGAAAACATAAAAAAAATATTGATGAAGCTGTTGCACTTATTGAAAAAGCTGTGAAGGGTCAAATATACTCTTCAAATAAAGACTTTATAAAAAATATAGAAGAAAGATTTAATAAAATTGGTGATTTTATTTTTAAACGGATTGATAAAAACACTAATGTGGATGATGTGAAAAATCGAAAACTTGAATGACCTAAAATTAAGACGGCTAAGTAAACAAAACTTTATATATAGTTATAATGAAAGGAATTGATGATTTATGGCAAGCTGATTTGGTTGAAATGGGGAATCATGCGTTATATAATAATGGATATCGTTATCTTCTAACAGTAATAGATACCTTCTCAAAAAAGCTTGGGTTGCAGCAGTAAAAAATAAAACTGCACTGAGTGTAGCGTATGCTATGAGGAGTATTTTCACTAATAACAATCGAAAACCAAGAAATTTACAAACAGATGATGGTAAAGAATTTTTCAATAATCAGTTTCATCAACTAATGCAATAAAACAAAATTAATCACTACTCAACATATAGTGTTCTAAAGGCATCCATAGTAGAACGATTTAATAGAACTTTAAAAGAAATGATGTGGAAAGAGTTTAGCTATCGGGGTTCATATAAATGGATAACCATATATCAAGACCTTGTTGACAAATATAATAACACATATCACAGAACAATAAAAATGTCACCTAATGAAGTGAATTCTTCAAAAGAAAAATTGTTATTGGATACCGTTTACAACAATTTAAAAATATTTAAAAAACCAAAGTTTAAAGTAAATGATAATGTTCGAATAAGTAAATATAAGCATACATTTGAAAAAGGTTACACACCAAATTGGACTACAGAAATATTTAAAATTAAAACTATTAAAAATACAAACCCTAATACTTATATATTACAAGACTATCAAGGTCATGAAATTAAAGGTGGTTTTTACGAGCCCGAGCTACACATATTTAGTAGAAAAAGTTTTAAAAGAAAAAGGAATAAGGTTTATGTAAAATGGCTAGGATTTACATCAGAACACAACTCTTGGATTAATATAAGCAATGAATCATAAAAATCATAACAGATGTTATTAATAATTCATTCATTCATCAGTCTTTAAAATGTCAATAACACTCACATTAAACGGAAACTCTTCATATCTTGTTGCAAACTATTTTCCACCGATGGAACTAAATGAAAATTATGTTTGTGGCTTAATAAGCTGTGACACATATCATTCAATTCCGAATGTTGATGTAGAAAACAATTTATTTCATATTGGCAATCATGAAATAGAAATTCCTGTTGGATCATATGAATTAGCTGATATAGCTGAATTACTAAGAAAGAAATATCATAATCTGAATGAGAAAGGAACCCTTTACCCAGGGTAAAGTTCCCTGATGATCTGCATTAGCAACAGTGAAATGCGCATAGGAACAAGCTATACCCCTCAATAATCAATTGCAATTAGTTTTTTAACAAAATTGTTAACGTTTTACTGAATAAGTAAAATGTTAATATTGGGAAAATTAGTGCGAATAAAAATTCTAAATACTAAAATTTTGCGATTCCCATAAAACAGCACCAAAACCATTTATTGTTCTCCAAATATGCTCTGAAGCTTTTTTGTATGGGTCTTAGCAGTTTTGTGAAACCATGCTGGACTGCCGTAAGTCAGAATCGGCCTAATACACATATTGTACAACAAAATCTTATTTTTGAGGTTGAGCTTGGACCTCCTATTATGTATGGGGTATAGAGCACGTCCACTTTTTATAGCTTTATTACAGATGTAATTCACATTTTGTTAAATTTAAGTTTTTTATCTAAAGTGATACCTAGATATTTAATATCGTCTTTGATGGAGATCACGTTTCCCCGACAGTACAAAATTTTAGCAGGAATACGTTTTGGTGATTTATTATATGGGCCTGCGTTTTATTATCATTTACTTTTATTTTCCACTTATTAAAATATTTTTGGCTTGTGGTAAGGCTCTCTTGCATTCTCTTGATTATTGCATTTGAAAGTTTTCCAGTGCATATAAAAGCACTGTCATCAGCATAAAATGCTGCTTCCTGATTTCTGTGCACCTCAACATCAGATGTATATAATGATTAGAGTGTAGGTGATAGTACTGACCCTTGTGGCAATCCCGCTGGGATTGTTCTTCCTGTTGAGAAGTCCCCGTATAATTTGTATATAATTTTTTTGTAAATACAATGGGAAACCTAATGAATGGAGTTTGTATAACATCCCATTGTGCCTGATGGTATTAAAAGCTTTTTCTATAACGAGAAAAACAACGCCAGTACTCTTGCGATTTCTTTTGTTATCTTCGATAAAATTGACAACTCGCTTTATTTAGTGTACGGTAAAGTGTTCCTTACGGAATCCAAACTGTTGGTTGTTAATAATATTATTTTGATCTGCAAAATCAACTAATCTTTTATGAATAAGTTTTTCAAAGTAAACTTAAGATGCTTATCGGTCTATAGCTGGTGGGTAGTTTGGGATCTTTTCCCTTTTTATGAATCGGTATTCCTTTTGATTTTCTGAAAGTACGGAGAAATAGGTCATTAATTAAAGAACAATTGAATATTTTACTTAGAATTTCATATGCCATTTAACCACGGGGCTTTATTATTTTTTAATAGCATAACAAACGCCTTAAACGCAGTGGCATCTGTACGTTCAATATTATTACCTCCACTAGGAGAATTATTATCGAGACAATTAATAAAATCTAATACACATGCATCCAAAGGCGATGGGTTATTGATAGTAATAGTGTGTGAGTTACCAAATGCATCGGAAATTGCATTAGCTTTTTCTGCGCCGGTTTTTAAAACTTCATTATTACTTTTAAGATCTGAACAAAACGAGTTCTTTCCCTTTAAAGGTTTTGTTCGTTTCCAGAATTTTTTGGACCTCGGGGGTAGTTTTAAATAAATCTTTCCTAGGATTTATTTATATCCTTGTTAAGGTGTAATTCAATTAGATTACTTAACTTAAGATACCGTTTAAGTGGGCTCTGTAAATCGGATCCCTACCTCTCTGAAATTTACGTTTGAATTTATTTATTTGAGCAATAAGCATCTTAGATGTATTTTAGATTTTTCCCTGCCACGAGTTTTTCCTCCCTACCGGAATCTTGCTAAAATCAGCATTTTTTTTGTACAGTTATGACATTTGTGAACAATCAGCGTAATCGTGGTTACCCGCACCTGCTGTACATACCTTGACTCTGCTGCAGTTTTTGGCTCCATGACCGCACATCGAACACTTGGTACATTGTGTATGACCCTTATTTCTCTTAAAAGGTTTTCTCCACTAAACACCAATGTTACAGAAAAATCTGATTTTTGAAATTTCACGCTTTGAAATGTGTTGCCTGTTTGATCTTTTGGTAATAATATCTTTAACGCATACAGGAGTGATGTTGTGCGTACTTTTAAATTCATCCATTATAACAGTTGACGGTTGTCGGGGAAGCCCAAACAGCACCATCTTCAAAATTTTACTATCTCTTACCTCGTGTGCAAAGATCAGGGGAGGACACCCTTCCTGGGACTAAAAGGCCCAAAAATATGCCTCAACGGCCGTTAATAAGATCGTACAAGGAGGTGGCAAAAGACCATCTAATTTAGGCGATTATTGACCGCAACGCCATCTCTTCCAAAAACTGGAAACTGGTTGTCGTCGCACTCTCCAAGGCGTTCCTCAAGGCTTTTAGGGGTAACTCTGGACCACCACCCGAATGTGATGATGCCGGCTGGTATCAAGGGCACATCAAGTTGATAGCGTGTGCAGATGAGCGGTCATCGCTGCTGTACAAAAAAGCCGTGGAGTCCCTGGGGGATGTATGGCGAGGCGCGAAGATTGAGGCAATACCTCTGGCCGATGTACCGCAAAGGACCAGATCTGTTGCCATGATCCCCGCTGAGCCATCCGACCCCAAGGAGATCCTTGAAATCAATCAGGTCAAAGCTACCCACACAAGACTGGAAAATAGTGCCGGTTACAGACGCTGTTGATGAAACCTGGAAGGCCACTGTTATAATTAACAGTGACTCTTTGGCGTCACTTCGGGAGACACAGGGGAGATATTCTATGGTTTTGGAACTATCTTCCTCCGTGTCTACAAAGGTGATGACATGGAGAAGCCTCAAGCTCCGGTGACGAAGGCTAATATGGTAACTATGGAGGACGATTCCGCTGCTTCATCGGCCAGCGAGGATACCCAGTCGATCACAGGATTCGTGGGTGACTTCTTTGGCAGGATGGAGGTTGCGGACGATGAGGACATCCTTCTGGAATCGGACGACGACCCAGAGGATGCCAACGTCACAGTCGTCCATAGTGATGAACTGTGATGAAGGTCACACAAATTAACCTTCATCACTCTAAAGCGGCGACAGCTGCCCTTATCCTCCGATTAGCTTCAGGCGCGGAGGAGCTTATTTGCATCCTAGAACCATTGTTGTATAAAGACAGGGTTTGCGGACTCAGTTTAGACGGCTATAGTACATTGTACGCAGCTGAACAAGGTAAGACCAGAGCTTGTGTTATGGTCAAAAACGTCCTCAAAGCTTTTATTCTCTCTGATTTTAGCGATAAAAACACTTGCACTGTCGCGGTGGAAAACAAAACACGGACAGTATGGTTTATGAGCTGCTACATGGCTCACGATCAAGACGATCCTCCAAACGGTTTAACCAGGAAGGCGATGTCGTATGCCAATAGGTGCAACATTTCCCTCATAATATGTGCAGACGCTAATGCTCACCATACCATCTGGGGCAGCTCGGATGTCAATCTACGAGGTGAGTTACTTCTAAAATTTATAGTAGAAAATGAACTAACAGTAGTTAATAGGGGTAATGAGCCCACCTTTATTGTGACTAACAGAAGGGAAGTTCTTGATATTACGCTTATTAGCGATAGGTTCTCGGATATGATTAGCGATTGGAATGTGTCAAAGGACTGTTCCTTTTCTGACCACATGTACATTGATTTCAATTTTTCTCTTAGAGTTGATTCAGTGAAACCCTATACGACCAGAAGAAAGACCAACTGGTCTGTCTATGCTAGTGTACTCGAAGACAAGCTGCCTCCATGCCAAGTTTGCATAGGCAATGTGTCCACGCTTGACTCCGCAGTGGAATTACTAACGAGTGCCTTAACCGAGGCAACAGAAAAATCCTGTAAAAGAATCGGCAGGAAAGGCAAGGCTAAGCCTATTTGGTGGAGTGCGGAAATTGCCGAAAAACGCAAGGAAAGCAGGAAACTCTTTAACGGGGCGAAACGTAATGGTGTATGGAAGAGTTACAAATCCTCAGTGAATGGATTCAAGAATCTTATAAGGAAAGCTAAAGGTCGGTCATGGAGGGAATTCTGCAGTGATGTAGAAAACTCCTCGGAGACAAGTCGGCTACGTAGGATCTTATCCTCAAGACCAGTTATTCCATCGTATATACAGAAGTCAGATGGATCCTGGCGCTCAGAATAACCCTATTATCCCGATAACTTGTCATCGTGTGGAATGGACTGTTAAAAGCTTTCATCCCTTCAAATCTCCAGGTCCGGATGGGATTATCCAGGTCCGGATTAGGTAAGGATCCCAGACTACTGTCTGAACTCATGGAATCCGCACTGGATGTCCTCGTAAAATGGTGCCGGGGTTGTGGTCTGGATGTGAATCCTGCCAAAACGGAACTGGTACTTTTCACTAGGAGATACAAAATTTCCAAATTTGTTACCTTAAAGCTGAATGGGGTTCCACTGAAACTATCCGATAGTGCCAAATATCTTGGAATAATACTAGATAGTAAATTTAACTGGAATTTGAATATCAATTCCAGAACCACTAAGGCAGCAACTGTATTATATTGCTGTAAAAAGCCATTGGCCTAAATTTGGGTATTAACCCGAAAAATGTATACTGGCTATACGAATGTGTCATTAAACCCATTCTATTCTACAGTGCAGTCGTTTGGTGGCCGGCGCTTAGGCGGAAGAGTCATCAAACTAAGTTTGAACGTATAATGAGAATGATCGCAATAACAGTAATAGGTGCCATTAGAACAACTCCTTCTAAGGCACTGTTCACGATATTGAACTGGCTACCACCAGACATTTTGGCTAAAAAGTTGGCTGCGAACACGGCAGTAAGACTAAAAGCCACCAGAGCATGGAGAGATTACTGTTGATATTTACATCAACATAATTTTTATTTTACTTTTTTATTTTATTTTATTAAGTTTAATAACCCTTGTTGTCGACTAAACATTTTACTTTACTTATGTTTTAAGTTCAATTACCTAAAAATTTTATTATTGTTGACTAAACATTTTTATTCTAGATTTTAGTATTAAGTTCTGGTTAATGAACTTGTTGTTGACAAAACAGAAATTAATATTAAATTTGTAATTTGTAAGGTTCAGCAATTATGCAAAACTTGGCTATTTACTTACCAAGCAGTTTTAATAAATTTATTGTAAGAAAATTTAGTATATAAGAAATGAAAAATAAAGAAAATCGTCAATCATTTTTAAGCCAAACAAAAATTTCTTTCTTGATTGATCAACCAGTCCTAGTGTTTCTACTAAGACTTACTTTAGTTTATATTAGCACGTGGTGTTTCTACCTGGGCTAAAACCAAAAACAAAAAAATATATATACAAACACTCTGAGCTCCAAAGGAAACCTTTAGTGCTCATTTTACGACAGTTTTCAACGCAACATTTGGTGACCCCGACGGTCCTGTAGCAAGGTACAGGACTCCATCAACAGAACACATAGTTCAAACTCGACGGTCCTGTAGGTACAGGATTCCATCAACAGAACATATATTTCAACTCGACGGTCCTGTCACAAGGTACGGGATTCCATCATCAGAAGATACATTTCAAAACCGACGGTCCTGTCACAAGGTACAGGACTACATCATCCGAATACACAAACATTTGGATCTGACGGTCTGGCAGCTAGATCATTTAGTGACCCAAACGATCCTTAAAATAGAAACAGGATCACATCAACACAAGAAGCAATCGTGAAAAATATTGTACATAAGCAATGGAACCGTTTGAAGAGCTGGTAGCAGCCCAACAGAAAATAGCTGCGCAAATAGAGGCTATAATCCGCAATTTCAAAAAAGACTTTTCCACAAGAAAAACTTCAGGGTACTATTTGGAGCATCTACAGCGGCTTGATAAGGCGTGGCTAGAATTTGAGACCATTGATAACATAATAAGGTGCCTCTCAAATCTGCCATTACAACACAATTATTTTACAGAACAATACTTGCGTATTTCGGACGCCACACTCAAATACAAAGAGCTGTTTGAGTCCGAAAGTAATAAAGTGAAGAAACCAACACCAGCGATGAGACAAATAAAAGAAGGCGCAAGCTTAGGTATGCAGGAAAAGAAACAACCTGACAATATCACAAGCAAAGTTCTTCGCAATCAGCGGGCATTGACGAGAGTATTAAAACGAACTATTGACGAAGTCAGGGCAGAGGGAGATCAACAGGTAACATATTACCAGAGCAAATTATTGCTCATTAATAAATATATGCATGAGTTTTCTGCAAACAACGATACGTTATGGCAATTAACTAACGAAGAAGAAATAGATGGATACAACTTGGATGACTTTTACGAAATGCAAGCTGAGGTGCACAACATCCAATGCGAGCTAGAGCAGTGTGTGAATAATGTTAGCGAAAATAATCCACGTAGCACTGAGCATTGTCAACCCCATTTACTAAAAATTCAGATTCCGAATTCAACGCTACTAAAAAAATTGCTTTCTCATACCCAAATGAAAACCGAAACGGCACAAGCACTAAAAAATATACATGATGTCAGTGAAGAATGCATCCATGGTTTAAGCGCACAAGGACTGCCAGTGGACAGTTGGGACGCCATACTTGTTCACATTTTGTTGAAGAAACTCGATCAATCAACTCAAACTTTATTTGAGCAATCACTAGAAAACAAAAAGAGCCTCGTAAGTCTAAAAGATCTGCTTAGATTTATAGAGCACCGTTCCCAAGCGTTAGACACACGCGAAAGTCTCACGAATCTGGTGGGGGGAAGGATAGAGCCAAGCTTATAACAGCAGCCACATCAACCCCAAATTGTAAAGTATGTGGAATGACAGGACATCCCATATATTACTGTGAAAAGTTCTTAAAAATTTCCCCAGCTGGGAGATTACAATGGATACAAAAAAAGAAGCGTTGCGTAAACTGCTTTAAATCAGATCATACTGCCAAGTCATGCATGTCACGATCTTGCTCAAAGTGCACAAAAAGACACAACACATTGGTGCATTTAGAACTAGCAAGAGGAAACACTTCAGCAACTTCGGCAGAAGGTTGCCAAGGAACACAAAAACTAGCGTTTGCATCGAATGAAAATAAGCTAATCGTAGCTGCAACAAACAAACACGTCATCGGCAACACTTACGTATTACTAGCCACTGCAAGAGTAAAGGCAGTTGGAGCCAATGGTCACACATGCACGTTCCGAGCCTTATTAGATTCGGGATCACAAGTCAATTTGGTTACAACCCGCGTACTGAACAAACTATCATTGAATTCCACAAACTCTTCGTTGCGCATTGGAGGAATAGGCCGTAAAATTCAAAACGTATCCCAACGAATCAATATAGAATTACATGCATGTTCAGGCATCTATGTCACCAGAATCGAAGCATTTGTGCTTCCGACCATTGTACCACCTCAGCCTACAAAATCTTTCGACACGTCAGACTGGAATCTGCCTGAAAATATTAAGTTAGCTGATCCAGGTTTCAATCAAATGGATAAAATTGACATATTGCTCGGAGCAGAATTTTACCATCAATTGATACTCCCACAACAAATAAGGATCAACCAAAAACTACCAATTCTACAAAACACAGCATTGGTTTGGATCGTCACGGTTAAATTACAAGAAGGAAACGACAACTTGGTAACCTGCGCAGTGTTTAACCCAGAAGAGCAAACAATAAACCAGCTTATTGAAAAATTCTGGAAGCTTGAAGACACTAATAATACGGAACGAGCACTATCTTTGGCTGAGAAACGATGTGAGGATCATTTTGCACAAACCGTAAAAAGAAACAAGGACGGGAGATTCATTGTGCGCCTACCATTCGCAGAAAATCCATCCGTTCTCGAAAACTCTAAAACAATGGCATTCAATCGATTTTTAGCATTGGAAAAACGATTGAACCTTAATCCTGCGATTAGAACAGGATACAACAAATTCATGCAGGAATACGAGGACTTGGGACACATGGAAGAAATCCAAGAAGAAGACATTCCTGATTCACACTACGTCATGCCGCACTACTGCGTACTGAAACCTGACAGCTCAACCATAAAACTAAGAGTAGTTTTTGACGCATCAGCTAAAACATCCAGCGGTCCCTCTTTGAATGACGTCATACATGCCGGACCACCGTACAAATCGTACTATTTTCGGTTCTGTTGCGATTTAGAATGCACAGAATTGTCTTCACTGCAGATATAGAGAAAATGTACCGGCAAATCCAAATCGATGACACCGACCAGTTGTTCCAGCTCATCATATGGAGATACAACGAGCATCAAGCTATAAAATATTATCGTCTAAAAACTGTAACATATGGCACCTCCTCTGCACCATACCTAGCAACTAAATGCCTCCAACATTTAGCTATTCAAAACACTACAAAATATCCACAGGGTGCTTCAATATTACGTGATGATTTTTATGTGGATGATTGCCTCACCGGAGCTGATTCTATTAGCACAGCATTAGAGTCACAACGACAACTAAGCTCAATTCTAAGAGAAGCTGGTTTTAAGCTGCGGAAGTGGTGTTCAAATCATCCTCAGTTATTAAGTGGAATTGCTCCTGAAGACCAAGAAATCAACTTGGACTTAGACGAAACCTCAGACTGCTCAATTAAAACACTCGGATTAATATGGCTCCCAAGGTCCGATCAATTATGTGGACGGTCACAAAATCCAACGGCCACAAGAGTAACAAAAAGAATAATCAGTTCCGAACTAGCCAAGATCTTTGATCCTCTAGGGCTTTTTGGGCCGGTAGTTGTACGAGCCAAGATATTTTTGCAGGATCTATGGCAGTTACCGATTTCATGGGATGACGAGTTACCCATGAATCTTCCGAATGAGTGGAATAAATTTTCCACAAATATAGGAACCCTAAACAAAATAAAGATAGATAGATTCGTACTAAAACATGGAAACCCAGTAACTACAGAAATTCATACGTTTGCCGATGCATCTGAACGAGCTTTTGGAACAGCAATCAGACTCAAAAATTGTTCTTGCTTGGATAAACTCGTCAGCTGCATCCTTCCATACCTTTGTAGCAAACAGGATAACAAAAATTCAAAGTCTAAGCGATTCCCAACAATGGCGTCACGTTAGTTCTAAAAAAATCCAGCCGACGCAATATCTTGAGGAATGGCACCAGAAAACCTATCGCAAGATTCAATGTGGTTTTATGGTCCGCTATTTCTTTCGAGACAAAACAATGAATGGACAACCTCAACTTCACAAGTTATTGATACTCCCTGCAACGAAGAACGTAAAAGGACGAAACATGTACTAACAATAGCAGCTTCGCAGCAAAATTATGAAGACGTTATAAATCGGATAAATCACAGGAACTCTCTTAAAACTCTTCAACATACGATCGGTTATATGTTGAGATTTATTAGAAATTCTAAAACTACAAATATTTATCGGCCAACCAAAAGGGCTCTCGATGCATATGAATTAGAAGAAGCTATGAACATTATCATCAAGAGCATCCAAGCATCAGAGTTTGGGGAAGAATTAGAAAGGCTATCACATCAAACACCCGTACATAAATCAAGTCCTTTGGCTTCGTTAAACCCATTCATGGATGAGCATCAGATAATGCGCGTGGGTGGTCGTCTAGAGCAGTCAACATTATCATTCAAGGCAAAACATCCTGCGATTTTAACACATAACCACCTTATGACAAGGTTATTAATGCAAAGGCTACACGAAGAGAATCGTCATTGTGGCCCACAGTCATTGTTGGGAGCATCCAGGTCACAGTTCTGGACCACGAACGGGAAATCATTGGCACGAAGTACCGTCCACAAATGCATACGATGCACCAAGGCTAGGCCGGTGCTCTTCAAACAATTAATGGGAAATCTTCCGGCAGATAGAGTGACCCCAGCGCGTCCTTTCATAACCACAGGAGTTGATTATTTTGGCCCAATTTGGATTCATCACAAAATCAGGGGCAAAAGGCCAGACAAAGCCTATATTGCAGTATTTTGTTGCTTTGCGACCAAGGCCATTCACATGGAAATCGTATCAAATCTATCCACAGAAGCAATCATAGGCGCACTACGACGTTTCATCAGCAGAAGAGGCCACTGTCAGACTTTGTATTGCGGCAATGCTACTAACTTCGTGGGAGCAAATAACAAAATTGCTGAATTAAAAGAATCAATATATTCTCAATCAGCGCAAGAGAAAATTACACGAGTATGCAGCAATCAATCAATCAATTTTAAATTCATTCGACCAAGAGCTCCCCACTTTGGTGGACTTTGGGAAGCGGCTGTCAAATCCGCCAAACATCTGCTACTGAGAAGCGTGGCAGCTGCATCACTCACGTATGAAGAATTGGAAACAGTAGTGATTGAAATAGAAGCAATCTTGAATTCACGACCATTAATCCCTCTCTCATCAAACTACGATAATCTTCAAGCTCTTACCCCAGGTCACTTTCTAGTAGGAGAACCCTTAACATCAGCAGTAGATATAAATGCCCAGTCCCCAAGCATATCGTTAGACGCAAGATGGAAAATAACTTCAGAAATCAAACGCAAGTTCTGGAAGGAATGGACGCAAAACTATTTACATGAGCTTCAGCGAAGAGGGAAATGGAAGTCTGCTTCACCTAACGTCATTGAAGGCATGCTTGTTATCCTTAAGGAAGATAATACTCCAGTGCTACAATGGCCATTGGGTAGAATCAACCGCATTTACAAGGGAGATGATAGACTTATCAGGGTCTGGGACGTCAAAACATCAAAGGCAATTTTTAAGAGGCCAATACACAGACTGGCACCTTTGTTCAACCACTCCCTAACAGAACATTCCGGATATGACAACTCGAACTCACAAAAAAGGCAAAGCTCACCAGAAAGTGATGTTATACAGCCAAAACGAAAGGTAGTGTCATATGCCTCACTGGGAGTCTTCAATATGTTTCTTGTTTCACTCCTTCTGGTGCCGATAATATTAGCCTCTCCAATCAATGTTACAGAATTTTCTTCCAATCCAGGATTGTATTTCGAAGGCATGGGCTCGACAAGGTTAATGACAGGTACCTGGAAATTCATTATATACTACGATTTAACACCAATTTGGGATAGGAATAAGATTCTGGAAGTTGGTATAACATCATTTTCAAAGCTCTGCAAGATATCGGTAGCCTTTGAATCATGTGAAATGCTTTCCAGACAACTTCAACATACCTGGGTCAATCTGATTGAAGAATCTGACCTTTTAACTCCAAAAAGGAGCCGGAGAGCTGCTCGATGTTGTCGGGAACATAGCCCATGCTCTATTTGGAGTCCTGGACTCAGAATATGCAGAACAAATGGCTCAAACTATAACTAACGTAAAGCAAAACGAAGAATATCTACATCTGTTACTGAAAAACCAAACTTCAGTAATAGACTCTACAATTAACATTCTTAAGCAAAACGAGAACAATACTAAAGTGCACTTTTCAGAACTCAAGAAAACCATCTATGAAGATCTAAATAAAGTTCAAAATGAGCATTCAAATTTACGACAAGTCCAAAATCTAATGTCTCTGGCAATGCAATTAAATACACTTGCCTCAGATTTGCAAAGAATTGAAACAGAGCTAGTCGCTGCCCTGACGCATACGAACCACGGTAATATAAGCCCACTTATCCTCACACCAAAATAGTTAAGATCAGCGATTACTAAAATTAAAGGACACCTTCCCATGGGCTGAGCATTACCATTGGAAGACACCGACTTGCTAGAACTATACAAAATTATGAATGTAAAAGGAAGAGTAACTAACACAAATGTAATTTTCGTTATTGAATTACCATTGGTGGACCAAGGAAAATTTGAACTTTACAAGGTCATTGCAATACCAACACATATAAACAATAGCACTATTGTCATAACAACCAACATTGAATATCTTGCTGTTAACGAACACCGCGATGAATACCTTGCACTAAGTCTACGTCAATTCAATAAATGTACCGTAGTCATGATCGACATATACATATGCCCAGCAATGCAAATTCAAATGGCCAAAGATTCCGGTAGTTATTCCTGTGAAACTGCTCTCTTCAACAACAAAACAACCCCTCATTGTAATTTTGGCTATATCCAGAACAATATCTCTTTTATTCCATTGCACAACATAAACCAATGGCTGTATGCCACAACTATTCCTATAGAGCTAACTGCAGTCTGCGGCAATGATATCATACATCTACAGGTCAATACATCTGGTATCATGACCATGAACTCAGCTTGTATAATAAAAGGCAAATTCCTTACCATTCGTGGACACGAAACTAGTGTCACTACTTTGCGCAACTCGTACGCAACATTTGGTAATATCACCTCAATAGGAAAACCCTCTGAAGTTAAGAAAATATTAGAGCCAAACCTCGTCTTGTATACCAAATTGGATCAGCTTACCGAAATTCAAAAACAACTAACGCACATTAAGAATTCCTCACTTGAAATACATCAGCCAGCTATTCATCACCCAAACATAGGCTTTTTTGCGCTGCTTCTATCGTTCTATCGTTCTCATAATCGTAACACTTACTGCCTGTCCATTTCGAGTCAAATGCAACAAAACCGCCTCAATCAACCTAACACCGGCTCCGCCAAGGCCAACACCACGTCATTCTATTTCTGAAGTTTAATACTACATGTTTCGCTGACTGCTCAACGCGGGGGAGAATGTTGATGTTTACATCAACATAATTTTTATTTTATTAAGTTTAATAACCGTTGTTGTGGACTAAACATTTTACTTTACTTATGTTTTAAGTTCAATTACCTACACATTTTATTATGGTTGACTAAACATTTTTATTCTAGATTTTAGTATTAAGTTCTGGTTAATGAACTTGTTGTTGACAAAACAGAAATTAATATTAAATTTGTAATTTGTAAGGTTCAGCAATTATGCAAAACTTGGCTATTCACTTACTAAGCAATTTTAATAAATTTATTGTAAGACAATTTAGTATATAAGAAATGAAAAATAAAGAAAATCGTCAATCATTTTTAAGCCAAACAAAACTTACTTTCTTGATTGATCAACCAGTCTTAGTGTTTCTACTAAGACTTACTTTAGATTATATTAGCACATGGTGTTTCTACCTGGGCTAAAACCAAAAACAAAAAAAATATATATATACAAACACTCTGAGCTCCAAAGGAAACCTTTGGTGCTCATTTTACGACAGTTGTCAACGCAACAATTACAATATCGGTCATGCCAACATCCTATATAATATAAATTGGAACATGAACGTTGACTATGTCACACCTGAGCCAATCTTTGATCCTGGCTTCTCTGTAAGCTTTTCGGATAACGCGGTCCACCCTGATGACTTACATACACCCGCGAATGTGATTCAAATTTTCACGGACGGGTCGAAAACACTGAATGGTGTCGGTTCTGGCATTTACTCCGAGCAGCTAAACTGGTGCATTCCTTTAAGGCGGCCGGACCACTGCAGTGTCATTCAGGCTGAAATAACGGCCATCTACACAGCCGCAAAATTCATTCGGTATGGCGAAATATCTGGTAGGGATATTCAGATCATTACCGATAGTAAGGCGGCCATTAGATCCCTGGAGAATGTGTTCATCACATCAAAAATTGTCAAGGAATGCCGGATATCTCTGGACGAGATAGCGAAACATTCAACGGTCACCCTTAAGTGGGTACCAGGACACAGGGACATACACGGAAACTGTATCGCGGACGCGTTGGCGCATGCAGGCTCCACTTTAAATCGAAACGATTCAACACATGACATAGGCGTCTCTCTCCCAATGAGTAAACAACTTATAGCACAAAAGTTTCACCATACTGCAATTAAGAAATGGTTAGATGAAACTACCTGTAGGAAAACTAGAAAAATCTGGCCCATAATAGATGAAAAAAGGACAAGGCGGGCACTACAGCTATCCAGACTTCATCTCAGAAACCTAATCGCGGTAATAACTGGACACTGGCCTATTGGGAGGCACGCCCAAAGGTTGGGGCTCAATTACAATGACATATGTAGAAGTTGCGGCGATGAAGAAGAGGAAGAATCGACGAAACATCTTCTCTGTCATTGTCCGGCATTCGATGATCTAAGACTTAAACTTTGCGGTCAAAGAACCCTTGGGGACAAAACTTGTCTCTCTAATATTGATTCAAAAAAGATCCACTCCTTCATTGAATCAACCGGGTGGCTGCGTGAGAATATCAGCAGCCAGATAACATAGGACCTTTGGAAGACAGGACAACATGGTTGTACAACGGGAACTAATTGATGGACCCACGTGAGCTGTGCTTGATCACGGCTGCCAATGGAATCTAACCTACCTCGTGTGTGTAGAAATGCATGTTGTTGCTTGCCTCCTCATATAGCGCCATGGTGCTTGAAATTATTTTCGTTCCAATCGACAGTCTTTTGAACAAAAATTTCTCCCCGATTAATCCTAGCACTTTCGAGAAACTCACGTTAGAATCCACAATTACCGGTGGAATTTTCTCCTTTTTAACCAGTTCTTCTTCTTCATCTTCGGACAGCAGATGAAACCTGTTGCTTGTGTTTGGCCCGTCGCACAGAAGGGTGAATGGTATAGAACGCGCGCAAAAATAACAAAAATTCAACTTTAAACACACACTGCACAAATAAAAGTTTTAAGTTGTTGATTTTATTTATTTAGTGATGTAGAATTTTGTCTACATTCATATGGTACCATATACGGTTGAGCAAGTTAAAGTTCATCTTTCGCCATTTTTGAATGCTTTCACCCCTCAGTGCGTCGTTTACCTTGGGCATCTTATACTTGATACAATTGCCCCAAAACCTCCTCCTTTCTTGACCACTCATTGTCAAGAAATATTATTTATTTTATTGATCGAAAAAAATTTATTTGTTATCCGCGAGCAAAAATACACGTTGTTAACGAATCAAGGCACTGTTGCCGGATGAGTTGCAATAGTTAATTTACATAAAATAAAATGTTTTTTTTTTAACTACAGCGGGTTAAGCTAGTATAGATATCAAATAGAAGATAGATATCTTGTCTGAATACAAATATTCTGTTATATTTTATATCCAATGCTGAAGTGAATTCAGAAGAAATAGTACCTGATACTAATGTTATTTATTGATTTATATGAATTTAAAAACATGTAGACTTTTATTAGTTTTTTTGTTTATGTACTTGAATAAATTTTAAATGTTTTATGCATTTTTTATTAATAATAAATAAAACGTTAAATTATGAATACAAATATTTTAAACTTTTTTTAGCTTTAAGTTTTGGGTGACTTAGCTTTTTCTGGCCGACTTAGCCTCTTTCTCCTTCAGTTCCTGCCAGCACTGACTATAATAAGCTTTTGTTTGTTTATTCTGGTCAGTCAAGTCAATTCATAATAAATTATCCAAATTGGGTATATTTTTTTATATTCAGGTGCAGAATATACTCGCAATATTTCAGAATATGGTATTTTTATTGCATTTGGCGAAAAGGCAAATTTAATATACATAATAATTTTTAATGATATTTATTCATCGATTTTTAAAATTAAATTCTAATATGTAAAATCATTTAATGTGTAATTTTGCCTTCTCGTAAGCATAATTTTAAAAATCGGTTGTGTATATTCTACGCTTAACCATATTTAATCCCGCCAGCTTTACCAGCATCAGCTTTGGAACTACATGCAATTATGAACTAAAGGCTGTTTGACCGCTTTGTAGAAATTTTCCGTAAGTTAATTTTTGGAGTTTTCAACTGGTTGATTTCTATTTTATCCCCCACTTATTTTTTAAGGTTTTGTCGGATTTTACTTCAAAACTCCTTACTTTACTCTTTTTGCGATTTAATGTGGTTTTTTTCTGCTTTTTGTGATCTCTTTTCTTAAATATTTAGGCAAATATAACTTTTCCGATTTTACGAACATCTAAGTTGACTGGCTTGTTTACTAACCCGAAAAGTTAGTTTTATGCATTACTTATTAAAACAAGGGGTTTAGCATTTTTATTTCAAGCTATTTTAAATAATTCTAAGATTTTTTTTCATAAATTTTTGGAATAAAAAGAGAAAACATTAATTATTGAAAAATTCCAAGAGAATGGTATAAAATTTATGTCTCTATGTTGTGTTGAAGCCTCAATTCTAAATACACCAAAATGTAGCAGACGGACAGACGGACAAACGGACATCGCTCATTCGACTTCTCTATCTGTAAGGATCCAGAATATATACTTTATGGGGTCTTAAATGAATAATGAAGAAATTACATACGGAATGACAAACCTATATATCCCTTATCCAACTTTTTTGGTGAAGGGTATAAAAACTGGTTGGAAAATCGTGTCGATCACCTTAGTGTAAATGTACAAATATCAATGTGGATTAGGCGCAACGTCTCTCAGAAGCTTCTTGGTCTAACAAGTTAAGAAAATAGTATTTTTTATACTTTTATATGAATGAAGTCGGTTTCAAATCGCGGTTGGTGTAGATGAAATACTGTTTTTATTTTATCTCCGTATTTTTTATGAATGTTAAGATATATAACACAGTAGTTTTGATTTAGCTGCCTTTTGTTTAAGAGCACGTTTGACTTATGTAACTGCATAATATTAATAATTTCTGTCACTGTTCCATAAAATCCCATACAAGAAGTTCCTTTTTTAAGTGCCTTTTAGTACCTGCACCGCCAACATTTTTGGAATTTTAAAATTATTTTCATACAAAAAATCAACGTTAGCTGCGTTTTGACTTAACTGCTCAAAAATATATATTTTCTGTAATTATTCTTCCTAAACTTTGTTTAAGTGCATTTTATATACCTGCACATTTACGATATTTTTTGTAAGTTTTAAAACATTTTCATATAAAAAATTACAGCTGCGCACATTAAAAAAATATGGTGGCCACTTTTTCACGTAAACATCAAACTTAAGCCATTTATAATTAAAAAATCGGAAACAAGTCACACAAATGGCAAATTATCATCATCAAAATTCATTTATTTTGTTTGTATGTACACATACATTTGATAACAGCATTTTTTACTTATCTGCACAAAAAATCTTGCAAAGTTGATTGTGCAGCTAAGTCAAAATTACAGTAATATTTTTCTCTTTGGACAATACGATAAAAAATATCTTAACATTAACATTAACATTAAATTGTTTTGACAAAGCTTATTATTATTATTTTTTTATTTTACAATCTAATATTGGTATTTTTTATATTCCAAAATTGGTATTTTGTTGTTGTCTTCAATCTAAATTCGCACAAAATATTGCTACAAAATTTAAATTTAGATTCAAATTTAACGGACTTAAAAATAAAGCATATCAACCTTGTGTATGCAAATTTGAGTATTCAAATTCAAACTAACGGAAACAGAGCCAATAATTGAGCAGCGGTCCTTTGAAACGTTTCCGACAGATTTCTTCAACAATAATAATATTTCTTAAATTTATTAGTTCAAAAGATTAAAAAAAAACAACTGTCACCATACAAAACTTTTTTAAATAATAATAGTTTTTAATATTTTATTCTTTAGCCTCAGTCAAATGTTTTTGACATTGTTGTGTCTTTTAATGCACTGGAGATGGGATCGTGAGCGACTTTTCACTCACGCTCATGCAATCTCACGATAAAAAACTTTAGTCTTGCACGACCATATATTTTTGGCTCCCGTTCTTGCACGATCACGTTAGTGGAAAAAAAGTTAGTCACAATCAAGAAAACTCACGTTCACGAAATATTCAACCAAAAATTTTAAATAGTTAAAAAATTATTATTGTCACTGATTCGTTTTGCTAGTCTGATGAATAAATTGATCTAATAATACTTTATTGATAAAAATAATTTTTATTTATCAATAAAATTTATTAATTAAAAATGACATGGGTAAACTGAGATTTGAACTTGAGTCAAACAATTCCTTTCAGTATAAATAAAAAACAGTTCAATTAATTACGTAACTGATATGTTTTGCTACTTTACAAGTTAGTATTTGTAAAATATAAATTAAAAACACGACTTGGCTGTTATTGTATTTAAAAAGCTTGTGAAAATATTCAGTCCGGTTTTCTGATTCAAATAAATTTGGTATCTTTAATTTTTTATATAAAAAGTTTTCATCTTTTTATTAAATATTTCATTTGGCGACGAGGATATTAATGTAAATCAAATGGATAACACTATTGAGAAGATTTTAGAATTCCAGCAGGTTTGGTCGCAACAAATGTTTGCACAGCAACAGCAGTTTTTCGCAGAAATTTTGAGCCAGAAGAGTTCGAATTCTACAACAATAAACAATTTAGCGGTATCAAAATATCAGCAATTCGGTGAAGACTCGAATGATTTTGATACCTACAAAATGCAATTGGAGGAACATTTTAAGGCATATGGTGTTGAAGATGATAAAAGGAAAAAGTCATTTTTATTGTTGTGGATGGGTGACCAAAGTTGTCCTTTGTTGCAAAAAGTGGTTGGGAAACACAGTCTACAGGTTTTGCCGTATCAAGAGCTGATTTCCAAGTTGGATGCTCATGATAAGAGCAAAATACATATGATCAAATCAAGATATGATTTTTACAAAAGAATAAAACGTGATGGCGAGAGTTATAGTCAATGGGTAACAGAGTTGAAAGGTATAGCCAGAGAGTGTAAATTTGTATGTAAAAAGGAAAATTGTTGTAAAGATTTTTCTGATGAATTAATTCGTGATATTTTAATTTTATATACACCCGATGAGCCCGTTAAAACAGCTGCTTTGGAGAAAGATAAATTAACATTAAAAGAAATTTTGCAGATTGCAGAAACGTTTGAAGCTACTGAGAACACTATTGGAAGTATTAAACCGAATATCTTTGTTTAAAGCAAGATCCAAGGAAAGAAAATTGCAAAAATTATACGAATAATCGTCAAGATAAGAAGCACCAACTAAATCATCAGTGGCCAGTGGTTGTTTTAAGAAACATGATAAGTCAAGCTGCAATATTTGAAAGCTACATGTTTTTTGTGCAAGAAAATAGGACATATAGCATCGGTATGTAGATCAAAATTTAATTCTAAGAATTGTGTTAACCCTGTTGAAGAAATTACAGTCAGTAGTTCTGTTGAAGACAACAACACAATTTTTACTTGTGATGCTATTGATAACATTATTTCACGTTCTGGAAATAAGATGTTAATTAACATAAAAGTAAATAATAATAGTATTTAGAATTTTTATTCGCACTAATTTTCCCAATATTAATATTTTACTTATTCAGTAAAACGTTAACAATTTTGTTAAAAAACTAATTGCAATTGATTATTGAGGGGTATAGCTTGTTCCTATGCGCATTTCACTGTTGCTAATGCAGATCATCAGGGACCTTTACCCAAATATTTCTTAGAACAACTGGAGATATTATATTAAATTTTCATTAAAACAAATGAAAAGTTTAAACAATATCAAAGTTGTAACAAGAACTCAATAATCAACCAATTGTTTTTGTTTTCTTACTTTACCATTACTACCTAGGTTGACTTTTTTTCAACTCTAATTGTAGTTGTAAGAGGTTTGTAGAAAATGTACAAACAACAACTGCTATACATTTGTATAGAGTGATGCCAAACAAAATTTTTGTGACCGGGTGCTGTCAAGTTAATAATTGGTGCTGTTTTATGGGAATCGCAAAATTTTAGTATTTAGAATTTTTATTCGCACTAATTTTCCCAATATTAATATTTTACTTATTCAGTAAAACGTTAACAATTTTGTTAAAAAACTAATTGCAATTGATTATTGAGGGGTATAGCTTGTTCCTATGCGCATTTCACTGTTGCTAATGCAGATCATCAGGGAACTTTACCCAAATATTTCTTAGAACAACTGGAGATATTATATTAAATTTTCATTAAAACAAATGAAAAGTTTAAACAATATCAAAGTTGTAACAAGAACTCAATAATCAACCAATTGTTTTTGTTTTCTTACTTTACCATTACTACCAATCAATTATTAACTTGACAGCACCCGGTCACAAAAATTTTGTTTGGCATCACTCTATACAAATGTATAGCAGTTGTTGTTTGTACATTTTCTACAAACCTCTTACAACTACAATTAGAGTTGAAAAAAAGTCAACCTAGGTAGTAATGGTAAAGTAAGAAAACAAAAACAATTGGTTGATTATTGAGTTCTTGTTACAACTTTGATATTGTTTAAACTTTTCATTTGTTTTAATGAAAATTTAATATAATATCTCCAGTTGTTCTAAGAAATATTTGGGTAAAGTTCCCTGATGATCTGCATTAGCAACAGTGAAATGCGCATAGGAACAAGCTATACCCCTCAATAATCAATTGCAATTAGTTTTTTAACAAAATTGTTAACGTTTTACTGAATAAGTAAAATATTAATATTGGGAAAATTAGTGCGAATAAAAATTCTAAATACTAAAATTTTGCGATTCCCATAAAACAGCACCAATTATTAACTTGACAGCACCCGGTCACAAAAATTTTGTTTGGCATCACTCTATACAAATGTATAGCAGTTGTTGTTTGTACATTTTCTACAAACCTCTTACAACTACAATTAGAGTTGAAAAAAAGTCAACCTAGGTAGTAATGGTAAAGTAAGAAAACAAAAACAATTGGTTGATTATTGAGTTCTTGTTACAACTTTGATATTGTTTAAACTTTTCATTTGTTTTAATGAAAATTTAATATAATATCTCCAGTTGTTCTAAGAAATATTTGGGTAAAGTTCCCTGATGATCTGCATTAGCAACAGTGAAATGCGCATAGGAACAAGCTATACCCCTCAATAATCAATTGCAATTAGTTTTTTAACAAAATTGTTAACGTTTTACTGAATAAGTAAAATATTAATATTGGGAAAATTAGTGCGAATAAAAATTCTAAATACTAAAATTTTGCGATTCCCATAAAACAGCACCAATTATTAACTTGACAGCACCCGGTCACAAAAATTTTGTTTGGCATCACTCTATACAAATGTATAGCAGTTGTTGTTTGTACATTTTCTACAAACCTCTTACAACTACAATTAGAGTTGAAAAAAAGTCAACCTAGGTAGTAATGGTAAAGTAAGAAAACAAAAACAATTGGTTGATTATTGAGTTCTTGTTACAACTTTGATATTGTTTAAACTTTTCATTTGTTTTAATGAAAATTTAATATAATATCTCCAGTTGTTCTAAGAAATATTTGGGTAAAGTTCCCTGATGATCTGCATTAGCAACAGTGAAATGCGCATAGGAACAAGCTATACCCCTCAATAATCAATTGCAATTAGTTTTTTAACAAAATTCTTAACGTTTTACTGAATAAGTAAAATATTAATATTGGGAAAATTAGTGCGAATAAAAATTCTAAATACTAAAATTTTGCGATTCCCATAAAACAGCACCAATTATTAACTTGACAGCACCCGGTCACAAAAATTTTGTTTGGCATCACTCTATACAAATGTATAGCAGTTGTTGTTTGTACATTTTCTACAAACCTCTTACAACTACAATTAGAGTTGAAAAAAAGTCAACCTAGGTAGTAATGGTAAAGTAAGAAAACAAAAACAATTGGTTGATTATTGAGTTCTTGTTACAACTTTGATATTGTTTAAACTTTTCATTTGTTTTAATGAAAATTTAATATAATATCTCCAGTTGTTCTAAGAAATATTTGGGTAAAGTTCCCTGATGATCTGCATTAGCAACAGTGAAATGCGCATAGGAACAAGCTATACCCCTCAATAATCAATTGCAATTAGTTTTTTAACAAAATTGTTAACGTTTTACTGAATAAGTAAAATATTAATATTGGGAAAATTAGTGCGAATAAAAATTCTAAATACTAAAATTTTGCGATTCCCATAAAACAGCACCAATAAGTAAATAATAATAATATGAAATTTCAATTTGATACGTTAGCTATGCGTTCGGTTATTGGGTTGGAAAGTTACATATCCTTGAAGAGTCCAGCTTTGAAACACACGTCTGTTAAACTTTTTGGTTATGGGAATGCAGAAAATCCTGTTTTGGTTTCAGTTGTGGTAGATGTTCAGATTCATAATGAACGCAAATATTTAGAACTTATTGTAGCTGATTCTAATGAATGTAGGAATATTTTCGGATTAAATTGGTATGATGAATTCAAGGTAGTTCAATTATTTAATGTTGACGCAAACGCTAATTTAAAATCTTTATTTGATGAGTTCATGGAACTATTTTCAAACGAGATAGGCTTATGCACTACGGAAAAAGGTCATAGCCACATGAAACCAGAGACTTGACCAAAATTTTGTAAGGCAAGACCAATTCCTTATTCAACTTATGAATCTTTTAAGAAAAACGGACGATTGACCCAGTTAGGAATGTAGAAAACTATCAAATTTAGTCAATGGGCATCGCCATTAATTATCGTACCGAAACCTAACAATGCGAATCGAGTTTGTGCAGACTTCAAAGTGTCAATAAATCCTCAACTGAATGTATAGAAAGTTACCCAGTTCCACGAATTCGTGGCCTATTTCACAAACTTAAGATTGGTACATCATTTTCTAAGATAGACCTATGATTTACAAATAGAAATGGACGAGGAATCGAAACAACTTCTTGTTGTCAATACACCGTTAGGACTTTTTGAGTATCAACGATTATCATTTGGAGTAGCAAGTGCTGCTGCTATATTTCAACGTATAATTGAGCAAACAATAAGTGGTATACCGGGATGTGTAAACTATTTAGATGATATTATTTGCACGGGCGTAACAGAAGAAAAACATTTTAACAATCTTAAACTGTTGTTACAAAGATTGAATGATAGTGGTTTTCGGTGTAATTATTCCAAATGTTGTTTTTTTCAACCAAAAGTCGAATATTTAGGACATATTGTAAATAGATCCGGAATTTTTCCATCAGAATCAAAAACAGAAGCTATAAAAAATCTTCCAAGGCCGAATAATATAGCCGAGCTTCAATCTTTTATGGGTAAAGTCAATTATTATTGCTCTTTTATAAAAAACTATTAAACTGCCTGTGGTCCACTCAATCTTCTTCGGAAGATAAATCAAAATTTTTTTTGGGGTAAGCAACAAAAAATCGCTTTTCATGAGATAGAAAGACAATGGCTGTGTAAGCTCAGCTGGTTTATTTTGATGAGAATTTACCGATTGTGTTAGCTACAGATGCATCTTCACGAAAAGTTGCAGAATATTCTAAAAAAAGATGCCATTTTAACTAAAGTTCTTTCACATGTTATGATTGGTTGGCCTGATAAAGTTACGGGTAAAGAATTGTTAACGTATTTCCGTTATCGTGTTAATTTAACTCGCAATAAAAGTGTTTTAATACTGCAAACGGATTACAGCCGTATTGTTATTCCAAGGAAACTCAGAGAAGAAGTTTTACAACTAATTCACCAAGGTCATTTGGGAATTGTCCGCATGAAGCAAAAGAGTTGACGTTATTGTTGGTGGCCAGGTATGGATGATGACATATCTAATATTGCTTCTTCGTGCAATGCGTGCAATACTTTTAGTTCTGATCCACCAAAAGCTTTTAGCAGTTGGCCTTAATCTACATCGCCTTGGAAACATTTCGATTACGCTGGTCCTTTTAAAGATTTTATGTGGTTAATAATAGTCGACTCGTATTCTCAATTTCCGTATGTTGTTATAATTAAAAATTAAATTATTGCAAATTATATTTTTAATTGAGGGGTTACCTAAAACAATCATGACAGATAATGGAACACAGTTCAGTTCAAAAGAGTTTAACAAATTTTGTGAAATAAATGGTACTCAGCACCTTACAGACGCACCTTTTCATCCCGAATCCAATGGGCTAGCAGAAAAATTTGTTCGTTCGTTTAAAAGTTGTTTGAAGAAACAACTAGCTAGCGGAAAGGATTTGGATTCTTCAGTTTTAGCATACCTCACTTCATATAGATCAACCCCAAATCGGGACGAAAAATCTCCCAATGAAATTATTCATGCTCGACAACCGCGAATATAACTTTCTTTACTACAGCCTTCAATTTATATCTCGTACAAGCAAGAAAATATTCCAAATCAAAAGAAGTTTTGTGTTGATGATCATGTTTTATGCAAAAAACTTTGGTTTGGAAGAAAAATGGCAACGTGGAATTATTTTAAAACGTATTGGCAGTGTTATGTATCCAGTTAAAGTGGATGGAAAAGTCATCTAACGACATAAGAATCAAATTAAAAAGTTTAAAGCTAAATTTGAATTTATAGATGTCCACCAAGCAGCACGATATTTACTAGAAAACTGTTTAACGCCCAGTTTTAAAATACCACATTCATTAACTTCTGTCCAATCTAACTTTATTCCACAGATCCAGCAAGTAGAGTAGTTATGAAAGAACTACCTTCAACTTCACACCAAACTAATACCTCCCAATCTGATTTAAATGGAATGCTTTCTAAATCAAATCAGTCGCGTTTCCCTCTAGAAAACAAACAATGTATGGAAATGGCGACTCCATCATTAAGAAGATCTCTGCGATTGAAACGCAGAACTGGACATAGTTCACCGGCTGATATTACGAAATTGGCAAGGAGGAAATGATATGTTTTGCTACTTTACAATATTGTATTTGTAAAATATAAAATAAAAAAACGATTTACCTTTGCTGTGATTCTTTTTAAATATTGTGAAAATATTCTGATTCAAATAAATTTGGTCTCAAAATTTTTTAAGACATGATGTTGGATTCTAAAATTAAATTGAGACATAGAAACAAATTCAATAATTTAGTTGAGATGCAGAAGAAAATGTTAGGTATAAAATTTCACAAAAAATGGCTTGTTAACAAATCAGATGTTGAAATTCAAGTTGAAACATAATGGATTCTTTCATTAGGACATAAACACGCATTACCCACCACAAAAAAACAATTTCCATTACTAAAGATGATAGCAGATGGGGAGAACTTTGTTCAGACTATTAGGGGAAAAGAAGAACAGGAAATAGCGAGGACAAGACTTACTAGAATAATTGATGACCATATGAATAAAATGAGATTGACTGAAAGAGACAAATTTATTCTTAATAAAATTAAAGAAACTAAAAATTTTTTAAAAATTAACTAAATATTTTAATAACGAATGCGGATAAAGGCAACACCACAGTTGCAATGAATAAACCGGACTATATTTCAAGAATGAATGATATTCGTAATGATAACTCCACATATCAAATAATGGTGAAGGACCCAACGAACAAACTACAAAAGATAAATAATGATTTTGACGACAAACTTTAGACTAGTAATAGTAACATCAATTGAGATGAAAATCTTAAGAGAACATTGGCTACAGCACTACAGCAATTATATGGAGACTGGTACCAGAAACCTACATCATCGGGGAGAATAATTAACTATTATTCAAAACATCCTAAAAGAGTTATTATTAATACGGCAAAAAATCTCATAGATAGAGTACTGAATATAAGTGACATTGAATTTCATAGGAAGAATGTGGGCAGAATTAGAAATATATTGGAAGATAATGACTTCCCTAATCAACTTTCTAATAAATTGATTAGACAATACAAAAGACAGAGGATAAATAGTACGACCACTGGGAAAGAACCAAAATTTTATAAGTCTTTGACTTATGTTCCGATAATTTCTGAAAGGTTGGAGAATTCTAAAATCTACGATTTTAATAATTATAGGATGGCTCATAAGACATATAATACATTAGGAAGTTTATTCAGTAAAATTAAGGATAAGACGGAAGTATTAGACAGATTTAATGTAGTTTACAAAATACCATGTAAGGGAAATAATAACGGAGGGTGTAATAAAGTATATATAGGCACTACTAAAAATAAACTAAAAACTAGATTAGCCGGGCATAAATCTTATCAGAAATACAAATACAGATCAACTCAGCAAACTGCATTAACATCACATTGTGCAATGTGTCACCATACAGCAGATTTTGAAAACACAACAGTTTTGAACACAGAAACATACTACAAACGCCGTTTCATGCTAGAAATGCTACAGATTATAAATAAACAGAACAAAGAATTAACTTTAAAATGGATACAGAAAATGTAGCTCAAAATTACAGACATTTACTTTATGAAAATAAAACAGGAAATTAAATATTTTTTATGTCTTTGTAATAGATTTAAGTAATTTTGTATTTTTGTGTAATTGAATTATCAAATTTTTTTTTACAATTTTTTATTATTTTTTCACACAAATTTAGAATAAGTTTTTATTGGTTTGTGAAAACAATAAATGTTATTATTAAGTTTTAATTAAATATATCCCTGAAGAAGCTTTCCATTAAGAAAGCGAAATATCGGATTAAATAAATCATTTATATTTATTTTCTGGACCTAAATCTTGAATAAATTATTTAATTAAATTTGGTCTCTTTAATTTTTTATATAAAAAGTTTTCATCTTCTTATTAAATATTTCAGTAACAATATTAATTATTTAAAAATATAATACCTGTCGAACTCCATGTTTACGTTGTCACAGTTGGTTGAATTACTAAGAAATGCAATTAAAAAAGACGAAAACCGAGTAAGCATACATAAATGAAAAACAGCTTGATCTCAGCAGCCTTTGGCACTGAGAAAGCGATAGAGTAATAATCAATCATTAGATATGGGAATTTGGGAAAATATGGAAAAAGAGGCAATGAGAAGAAAAATAGCAACGAATATAACAACGTTTAGAAGGAGAATGAGGAACTCACCAAAAGAAATATTCATAATAGCAGCTTATGAAACAACCAAAAAATTTCTAAAAGAAAACAAAAATATTATGCTAACACAAGCTGATAAAGGTAACATAACGGTAATATGTACAAAGAAGAGTACAGAGAAAAAATGAAGATCATGCTAGATGATAAAGTCACGTATAAAACAATGAGGAGTGATCCAACAATAAAATTACAAAAAGAAAACAACAACATCGTCACGCATTTATTCAAAAATAATAACATCTACATTTCAGAAAAACATCGTTTACTATGTTCCTCAGGGATAGCCCCCAGAATTTATGGCCTACCAAAAATTCATAAAGAAGGCACCCCATTACGTCCAATCGTCTCTTCAATGAATGTCTCCTGTTATGAATTGTCAAAATATATTGGTTAAATTATTCAAAACATTACGTCTAAAGAATATAATATAAAAAATTCGCAGCAATTAAAAACCCAACTGGAATCCATTACACTTGATAGTAATGAAATTCTAGTTTCATTTGATGTAGTGTCATTATTTACCAACATCCCAACACATATCGCCATTAAAAATATCATGAGGAAATGGAATATAATTTCAAACTTTACGAAAATTCCCAAATCCAATTTTATTATATTAAAATTTTGTCTCAATGGCAACAACTACTTCAAGTATGAAGGGAAAATATACAACCAAATTTTCGGAATACCAATGGGAAATCCATTATCGCCTACAATAGCAGATGTGATTCTTGATGGCTTACTAGACGAAGCATTAGCTGAACTAAATAATAAAAATATTTATTTAAAATATATAGTAAAGTACGTAGATGATATCTTGGCTATAATCAAAATTGATGATACAAATGATATTCTCCAAGTATTGAATAAATACTACTCAAAAATAAAATTTACTGTTGAGATGGAGAAAAATTAAAAATTACCATACTTGGGCATTATGCTGCACAGACAATATAACAAAATTATATTTGATTGGTATTCAAAACATATAGCATCAGGAAGGCTGATGAATTTCAATTCAACACAACCAAAATCACAAATAATTAATACAGCAAAAAGTTTTATTTTTAGAGTACTAAACATCAGTGATAAGCAATTTCACAGTAAAAATACAAATAAAATTACAAAAATACTCAAAGAAAATAGCTTTCCCTTAAATCTTATAAACAATCTAATACATGACACTAAAAAAAACTTAACAACTACAATTTACAAAATCATACAAATAATAATAACAATGAGCAAAAAAAATTTTTTACGGTGTATCATTTATACCAGGCTTGACAAACAACAAAAAGTTAAAAACAATAATAAAAAAAGAAAACATTAAGTTTGCTTTCAAACCAAATTCAACACTCAATAAAATATTCACCAACATGAAAGATAAAATCAACAAACAACAACAATGTAATGTTGTTTACGAAGTCAAATGCAAAGGAAATGATAAACAAAGCTGTAATTTAGTCTATATAGGAACAACAAAAAGATCATTGGAAACAAGAATGTGCGAACAAACAGAAAGAGTCAACAGCACTATCACAGCACATTCTTAACAGTGGACATACAGCAGATTTTGAAAATGTTAAAATAATTGACATAGAAAACAAAGGGAGGAAAAGATACACCATAGAAAGCTTGCGAATACAACAAAACATCAACAGAACTATGAACCTAAAAGAAGACACGAACAATATCAACACCAGCTATAGTGTTGCAATAAGTAAATTTTGACTGTGATATTAAATTTATACAGCCACTTTAACTAATTAATGTTATAATTAATTTTTCTAGTTTTGTTACTAATTTTCTGAAAAAATGCTCTATATATAATTATATACATTTACTGTTAATTATTACTATGTAAGTAGATCATGAGTTTAGTGTGATTATATGCAATTTATAAACATTTTTAATTTAAAATAGATGAAACCCTTGATAAAGTCAACAAATAATTGACGAAACGTTGGGTAAAAATGTAATAAAAAATCTTTTATTGAACTCAACTACGTTAGGCCTTATTAGCTAAAGATTTAATAATCGATAAACACAATAATAGATCTGGCCAAATACACTAGCACAAAATCGATTTAACTTGTAGGAATGAAGCAATTTTCGTATTCTAACTTGTTGATCGTTTACATTCCTAGTTATTAGCGAGGTTAAATAAGTACTGATCTGTGCTGTTAGTCTGATAGATAATTGTTCCAGGATTACTTTCTTAATAAAAATAATTTTCAAAAACGTAAGCGGTGCCCATCTCTAATATGTACTCACTTGAATGTGTTGAAATCAATGATGGAAAATTAAATTTTTCTTCGGTACAAAATAATATTTTAAATAGTACTTTTTTTGACCCCAAAATTCTAAATTAAATTCTTTGTAATTTTTCCTTTTAGCGAGTGATTTTGGTCCTCGGATTTGTGATACCAAGCTAATACCCTTTTACTGCTCTGGCTCATGCAGTAGTTTCAAGCTAATTTGACTTCTACGAATCCAACAATTGCTTTCCAGTATATCTCTTCATATATAACATAGTGAAAGTATTTGAAAAGAGTACAGTGTTTTACGCTTGTCTTTAAATATGCTTTTACAGGTCTCGCTACATATCCAGGTAATAAACAATTTCGATCCCAAATTAAGAACGATTTGCAATAAAACTCGGTACTATGTAATAGCTCCTAAACGGCCAACGGCTAGTTGAAACTTTATTAAAATACAAATTTTTAAAAATTCGAAGCTTTGAAGATCAACGTAGTTTAACATTAAGGTCAGAACCAAACATTTACTCTCAACTGAACGTCAATATGATTTAAAACTTCAATCTAAAACGGGAATTAAGAATAACGTTTGGTATCAGATAAAACCATTGTGTTTGTTGCGATAATATAACATAAACGCAAGAACGAAAAAAATCGTTATATGTTTTTAGTTAAAAAAGAAAAAATTACAATGATTTCAATTTAGTACTGTGGGGATTAAAAAAGTACTATTTAAAATATTTTTTGAACCGAAGAAAATTTAAATTTTCCACCACTAACATACAAAATTCAATTTCTTAATGGTTGTGGTCAGCTGTTTTCGACTCTTTTACTTCCTGTTGTTTTTTTTATTGTTGTATTGTGTAATTACGAACAGACCCGTATTATTGGATCATGGGTCTACTGATGATTTGGTATTAGCACCAATGAAATGCATGTATAAAACCTTTTGAAATTATTGAAACTGTTAAGAATATCAAAATCTCGAAAAAAAAACCATCTAATAGTCCATTTACACTGCACCGAAATCTAGTTCTTACGAGATTTGGAGCCAATTCTAGTTGTTTTTGACTAGATTTCCCATACAAAACTGACTAGATTACTAGATTTTGGCAAAATCTACCCGAAATCTAGTAGTACTTAATGATGCAACTATGTTTTTCTCAAATTGTGCTAAAAAAATACTACGCTGTGCAAGAACAATAACTGACATTTTAAATAAAATTAAAAAAATATTCAGTGCGTTCGAGTACCCAAAAGTTTACTAAATTGCATTCGTTTACACAAAAAACAATAAATAAGAATACAAATTTAGAGCCTTTTAAAAGGAAATAAATGTTCATAACAACTTTTGAACTTTCTTTTCTTTGTGTTATTTGAATTCTTTGGAGATGTGAAAGTGCTAGTACTGCACTTGCTTTAAGGTAATCAATAGCATCAACAAGTAGTGACATACTTTTGAATAAATTTAATAGGACACAAATTAACAAAATCAAATAAAATAAAAATAAGTATATGGAAAAGTTTACAGAAAATAATTTGTTTATGTTCTCTTGAAATGTTCGTGATATAATAAATATTGCATCGAGGACCAACAAGAAAAAGAGTTGAGCAGTCAAAAGACTAATATATATCAACACTACATTGATTTGTAATCAGCTGTTTCTTTAATCTTACAGCTTATTTTTTAATTAAGAAAATGGAAAAAATAAATAAAACTGAAAATATAAATGAAGTGCAAATGGTAAATAAATGTAATGTAATTTACTAACGGCCTATTTCCTTATAATGCCCTATATTACATTTGTGTTACACAAAAATAATGAACAAAGTACTAATAAATGTCCCATATTATCCGATATTGTTTGGTATCAAACGCAATTTTCAAATATATATATTTGTATATTTTTTTCTTTTAAATATTATCCAGCTGGTTTTGTTATTCAAATAAAATCTTGCTAATGTCAAAAAATGCAATGTAAATGAACCAGATTTTGAGAAGGATTTCAAATCAAATCTGCTAGATTTCGAGGCAATGTAAATGTAAACTATAAATGGTTAATTTAAATTCACAATTTTTAATTTTGTATATCAAATACTTTTAATAAAAACTGTTTTGTATTTGAAATATAAAAATTAAAATTCATTTGTAAAAGTATTACAAATACCCATTTTCTACAACTCTGTATATTTCGAAATTTTGTAAAAAATTTCAGCTAATATCCTTTTTTATATTTATCATATTTAACTCTGGATTGCTAATAATTTGAGATGGGCGTAAAATGTATTCTAAGCACCATTCGATATTCATCACACATTTTTCGGGAAAAAAATATTTTTGGATTTGTCTGAATCTTAGATCGAAATGTTTGAGATAAATTCACAAAAGATATGAGGGGCGTTGCGATGATAGTTCGTGATCAGTATACATGATCCCAATGATCATATGTTGAAAGGAATCGTTTGGCTCAAGTTTAAATCTGACTATAACCATTTCTTTTTTAATTAAAATTTATTTTTTAAAGATATTAATATTTTTATTAAGAAAGTATTATTGAAACAATTTACTCATCAGTGGTATTCTTAACAGTTTGAGGGACTTAAAATAAATTTCCTCTTTCCTCCATTTTCACGATAGAAACGATATTATGTAAGTTTTTGGACTGCATAAATTTTGCCGTTTTTAATCAGTATTGATATTCGCATGCTTTCAAGATATTTCCAATATTTTTAGCAATCGATAAAAGTATGATTTTTTAAAATAATTTTTAGGGGGTTTTCAATTAGTTAGTCTCTAATTACGTATCGCTCCTTTATTGCAACGCAGTCGTATCTCAAAAAAACTCGTTCGTCAGAAAACACGTTTACAGTTTTTAATTTACAGACACATCAATGCAAAAACAAATAAGTGTTCTCCCTTCAAGAGGTGAGTAAACAAGATATTTGTATACATATATTTTTTACATAAAATGAAGAGCGATACCACGAGTATTTCTGCATTCTTAACTCAAGAATCACGTTTTCTGAGATATGGCTACGTTGCAATAAAGGAGCGATATGTAAATTTCTGCCGTTTTCGCGACAAGTTTTGTTTGTTAAGTTTTTTAAAATTTAAGCGATTTTTCATCATTTTAGTTCTTGATATCAAAACAAATTTTTACATTAAACTTTGTTTCCATTTTATAGAAAATGCGATTGAAATGCTTTGGAAGATTAACTCACTGTTGTTGTAAAATGAAATGAACATATTTTGTGGGAATTTATATTGAAAACAACAATAAAATACCAATTTCGGAATATAAAAAATACCAAGTTTAGGTTGTAAAATAAAACAAAAACCAAGAAACATTCATGCACGCTCACGTGATTGAAAAAAACAAAAGATTTAAGAAACAAACTTAGTATTATGTTTTTTTCGTTACGAAATTTCTTGATTTGGTCGACGCGCTCAAAACCCGCGATAAATGCTATGCAATAACTTAAAATTGGGATATAAAATAAAAACAGTATTTCATCTATACCAACCGCGGATCGAACCTGACTAAAAGTATAAAATACTATCTATACTCTTCGGAAACCAAAAAGTTTTTTGTTTGCTATTTGATCGTATTTTTTAATTTAATTTTTGTATCTCATACAGTAAAATTTTACAAACGCAGGAACTTATTCAAATAAAAAATGTTTTTAAAATCCATCTGGTTTCTTAGCTGAATATGAATTACCAAATTCATCATTCGATTATGATTCTACATCAGAATTTATATACGGGTCATTTTGAACCAAAACCTCTATAGTCTGGTCTAACCGGAATACAGACAAATAAATTAAAAGTCACAAGCTTCGTATACAACATATGAGTTAGTGCTGCCAAGTTCCGAGTCTAAACTTTTTTTTTGAGATTGAACACTTAATAAGCCAATTCACACTAGACTAATTTTTAGTCCGCTTAACTTTTGTTCTTTCCAAAACACACTGGATTAATTCATCTGACATAAAATGTATACGTATACACATTTTTGTGTGTATTAGTGTTTTTTGTATTCATTTGAGGTATGTTAGAGCATATGTATTGGTTTTGTTCTGCTAATGCGGGTTTGAAGTTGGTTGAAAAATTATGCCAACCGAAAATGCCTACAAGCTGCCAAGTTATGCCAGCATAATTAATTTAGTATGAATTGCCCCAATTATTAGAAAGCTATTTTCGTAAGCAGTTCATGAAAAACGAATTAAAACAATTTAAAGAACGTAAAACTTAAAAAAGCCCTCAAAAAGCCAGCAAAATTTACTTAAAATTTGATAAGCAAAAACGTGTATAAAGTATGGTGTGTAACTTGTAGTTTTTAAAGCATCAAAAGCTTAAAATGCATGCAACGCAAGACGCGTAGAACGCCTAGTGTGGGCTTTTAGCTTAACGTTTAACGTAGTAGAAAAATCCTCACTATAGCAATAAGCTTCTTTGTGTTAGGGTAGGATCACACGATTGCCGCAATGCACAAATTATCGGCCTATTTTATATGCCAATCGTGTGATTTCACAATTTATTGTCCCCTACGGCAATCGAGAATAATATTGTGCTGATTTTCCGCAATCAAATGCACTCCTGGTGCGGCAATCGCGTGAACGGTTGATAGGCAACCATGCGTCAATATAAATGTTAAAAATGTACCAATATTTGTTGTCTTCTCATGCGGCAATCAAAGTAGCTAATACACGTCAATTAATTTAATTAGTTTAATTTTTTGTGTGTGCCAATTATTTTGTGTACCATAAATTTAAACTTATTTGAAGCCTTAACCCTTAAATGCATGAATTTTTTTCGCTTTGACATAGAATGAATGCAAAAAAATATTCTAATTTTATTTTTCATTTTTTTAGTTAAATTTATTAATACATCTCGTAGATTGTATTTGTTTTACTATAATAAGCAGTGACCAATTAATAATAATTTAGAGGCCAATTAAAAGCTACGATGCAGAATTACATCAATATGCTAAAGAAACAAATTTGCACGTAAAACAAAACAAACTAAAAACTACCATAACAGCTGTTTGTTGGTGTTGCCGTAAGTTAGAACAATCGTATGGCTGGGCTGCGGCTATTATTGACACAAATTCATTCTTCACCAATCTGCGGCAATCAAATTTTTATAAAATGGGGCAATCATGTGACTGCAGTATATATGATGGGGACAATATTATTATTGTGCACCAAAAGGTAGGACACCTTTAGTCTGTATTGTACGTTGTGGTTGTTTAGTTTGAATGTGTAGCTAAGTTACAGAAGGCGTATTGATGGCAGTAACACGTTTATAATGTAGATGGTGAATCCACTAAACAATTCAAGTTAATGTCAACTTAAGCTGCCAAACTATCGTTTGCAGTTGCGAACAATAGTTGTACAGATTTCTCGAACAATCTTCTAGATTCTTGAATGTTCTATTTCCGTTATTTTTAATTTGAGTGCTCCCAAATTTACACACATGGTTGATTAAACTGTGCTTAATCATCGCTGTATTTTTATGTTCGTTAACTTTGATTCTACATTTGAATTTTGTAACAATGGTCGCGTTCATACGACGTAACTGTTGCGCAACCGTTGAGTTTTCGTCTTAGAAACGCAGAGTTGAGTAGTTCCGCTCCACACAACATTTGAGTATTTGCTGCTATTTTATTCATCATAAAATTTTTTCGCTACATTTAGTCAACATGTTGTGTTTAGCTCCAAAGCTGATCAAGAGAGTTCTGCGCTTTTATATTATAATGCAATGCCGTTTTGTTGGGTGGTGCAGATTTTAAATTAAATTGGAAAATTCCTGCCAAGAAAAACTTCATTGCAAATTCTGTGTTGTCCATACTTTTTAGTATAAGCCAAACTAATTAATTTAGCAAATTTTAATTATTCCTTTTGCAGCATTTTTATTTTCAATTGTTACATTAAACAGCTGTGCATTATCCAATTATTCATCATGCCGTTTCTAAGACGTAACTGTTGAGCTCAATAGTTAACAACAGTTTCACAACAGTTGAGCTCAACAGCTACGTCTTATGAACGCGACCAATGTCAACAGCTGTTAGGAATTAGGTAAAATGTATTTCGATTCGAAAAAAAAACTTTTGAAGTAAAACTTGTGAGATATACAAATTTCAATGATTTTCTTTTCGAATTAAAATACATAGCAATTCTCCTGATATTAATGCTACACATTTTTGTATATTCATGTAGAATGATGTTATTCTTGAGCTCCTGAAAAAACTTGGTATTAGAGATGGGATCGTGAGTGACTTATCACTCACGCTCACGCACGACATCATATTTTTGGCTCACGTTCACTCGCGCTCACGTGAGTGGAAAAAAAGTTTGTCACATTCACGGAAACTCACGAAAAAAATACAACCTATAAGTATTTATACATTAAAATTTCTGCATGCAAATAGAAAAATCTAATTTAGAAAATTCTGCAATAAAAGAGGAAAATTATGCTTAACCGAGAAATATAGTTTTATGAAATAATTTGTTAGTTTTGAAATTCAATTTTTCAATTTTGATATATGAGTAAGTCCTAGAAACAGTCCACCAAACAAAATTTTTGGAAAGTGATTCAACTTGTTTTTTGTAGAATATTAGACTAGATATATAATTTAATAAATAAATAAATAAATAAATAATAATAAATTTTATAAATAAATGCATTTCGACGATGATTTGCACAAATTATTATCAAATCCTACACTTCCTCAGATCTTCTGATTTCATACCAGAAGTTAACACTTTTTAAGTATTCATATCATTACTTTAGTGTTAATGAAGAAGACCCGATCGAAAGCCATATATTTATACATTGAATTCACTTCAATTTTAGTAAAAAAAAATGTGTGTTTACTTTATTCGAAACATTGAAACTATGTATGAAATTTCAGAATAGAAAAAGGTTCATGTCTGACAAAAAACGACAAAATTTTTTGGCTGCAAATAAGTTATTTTATCTCTATATCTTTCTTTTAGGAACTAGATTTTGTGTACTTTATCATGCAAAATTCGCAAAAAATTACGAATACACACTTTAACTTTCAAAATTACTTCCGTTTTTTGTAGCGTGCGGAACAAAATTTATGGTCAATTATTTCGCAACAAATAATTGCTACAAAATTATAACTTATGCCGTTCGAAATTATGTAAAAATGTTTAATATTTAGATTAAAATCATTAATTTTCTTGCTCATAAGCAATCTGTGTAAAATATTAAGATTAAGTAGGATCTTGCACTTTAGCGTTAATAGATAAATAGATTAATTAAGAAATAAAATTTTGTCAACATTTTTTCCAAGAAGTCTGTTTCACATCTCTTTAAGTATTCTTTCTGGCGTTGAAAAACTCCTTCGCTTGTAGCTGGGCTGGATGGTACACACAATATTTGTTTAGCCAATTTTTGCATAATTGGAAGATCTTTAGCATTTTTCGAAAACTTTAAATTTCTGGGTCTTGTTCGTCTGTGTGAAAGCGAATGAAAAAACGAAAAAGAATTGCAAATGTTTTCCTTCCAAATGCTCGCCAGTCGAAACTCGGACTTATTCATTCACAGCAGTATATTAATACATACTGGCACAACGTTTTATGTCTTCATGACAAAAATGAAAACCACGTACCACCTATTCAAAATACGAAAAAAATTCCAAAATCGAAAAAATCACAAAACAATCACGCAAAAAATCTACTCATGCACGCTCACTCACGTTAAGTATTTTCATACTCACGCGCATGCACGATCACGTGATTAAAACGTTGGCTCTGGTAGTAAGCACGTTGACTACAAACCGAAGGACCTGGGTTCAAACCCAGTGTCAGACAGAGTCATGAAATAAAAACACGACGCATTTCTCTGATGTGCATTGGTGTGCCTTTGTGTCAGTTGTTGGCGGAAGATTTCAGTGGCGAAGGCATGGTCACTGGTCACTGAACAGTACCAACTTCAGCTGATACTAATCCCAATGTAACATCAGAGCGCCCTCCTTCGTTGGTACTGAGTAGCACAATCAACGGCGAAGTAGAATAAAATTAATAAAAGAAGTGGCTACTAAACTAAACACAGCTTCAAACCTCGTAATGTCCTCCTCGCCACCAGAGGCGCTGCAACACTGCTCTACGAATAAACGTGCAAAAAAGCAGAGTTGTAAAGAACGAATGAAGCTTCACCTCCTTTCATATCTATCATTATCCCTTTCCACTAGTTCCAGCACAATGCATTGCATGTGTAGGGATCATCCCCTGAGTGCTGGTCCAAGATAAAAAAAAACTGCTCACGATAATGCATGATCACGCGTGTTCACGCTAATCACGTGAGCGGTGCCCATCTCTACTTGGTATAAAGCACATACCTATAAAACCATATGTTTTTATGAAATTACACTGAAAATGCTGTTTCGCTCAAAGTACTTGTTGTAGGGCATATACTTAGCAAAGCGTTATATAATCTGTCAAGTTTTTCATTTTTCTGGCATTTGTCTAAATACATGAAATCATTTAAAATGCTTTCATGACATTTAATATTGCTTTTTGGATTTCCCAATGTTCACCGCAGATCCGGCCCTGCAGTTCAAAAGATTGATTTATATTTATTTTACTGTATGCTTCATTCGATATGTATACTTGTAGCTATGTGCATACATACATTTTATTGTAATCATGTCATAAATATTTGCTTGCAAAAACAATTCGCATAATTACCAGAATGTTAAACATCAATTATTGAAAACTGTAATCTTTATTGTCTTATTTTTTATGTCTTTTAATGAAACTTAATTTTGGTTCTTTTGAAATTTAGTCAGTCGGAATAAAACATTGAAATAGAAAGAATAATTTTGCTTACAAGAAAAATTAAAAATTCGTTTTATTTTTCTAAATCAAGTCTGTAAAAAAACTTACAGAATCAAACATTGGTGACCCCGACGTGATCGTTGTTGTAATTTCGTGCCAATCTCGATTCCAGTACTAACTACAGGCTACAATGACTGAACGTAGCGAAGATGTTTCTACTAAGAATTCAAGCTTATTGGCATTGCAAAATAGGGTAAAGGTAATTATTCGTCAGCTTGTTAGCTTAAACATGGCATTAAGCGCAGTGCAATTAAAAGAGTATGATTCCGATGAGCTTATCGTGCGTCTCGAATTCGTCGAGAGCCTCAGCAATAATTTCGATCAAGCTCAGGCTGCCTCAGAGGAAATGGACGACAGCCTTATTGAGAGCGATACCCGCTACAAATTTAATTGCATTTATTTAGAAGTTAAAGCAAAATTAACTCGTCAATTCAACATCCTAAGGAATGCAGGGCAACAACCACAAGTACGCAACTCGACATTTCGTCAGTTTTCTTTGGATGAATTTCCATCAAATTCATTTCTCAGCCGTAGCTCCCGGTTACCTGAACTTAAAATACCAACCTTTTCTGGATCGTACCTAGAATGGTCTGATTTCTTCTCCATGTTTTGTACTGTTGTTGATAGATACAATATTACAAAAATTGAAAAATTTCAGCATCTACGTGCATGCTTAAAGGGTGCTGCTTTGGATACAATATCTTCGTTAGAGCCAACTGATGCCAACTATGATGAAGCCATTGAGCTGCTAAAGAGACGTTTCGACAACAAATTGGTAATTTTCCAATCTCATATAAGAGAAATTTTCGAATTAAATAAGGTTGAAAGGGACTCTCCCGTAAGTATCCGTCAACTTAGTGATAAACTCAGCGCTCACATGCGTGCTTTGCAAAATATGAGTATGAAAGAGCAAATAGCAGACGGATTTTTAATTCATGTGATAACTTCAAAGTTTGATCTAAAATCTAAGGCAAAATGGGAAGAGGAGCTGTCTACAGATACAATCCCTACATGGGCTTCTCTTGAAACCTTTTTAGATAAAAGATGCCGTTTTTTGGAAACAATTGAAAACTCTATTACTAGAAAACCTGCAATTCAGAACTTCAAGAATAAAAATCAAGGGCGAAATGTTCTTGTAGCCTCAGCATCGCCATTAGTTATTTGTACATTTTGTAATGCGAAAAATCATTTCATAGCAAAATGCTCGCGCTTTGAAAATCTTTCCCCGAATATGCGTTTTAAAGAAGCTAAAAGGCTACAGCTTTGCTTAAATTGCCTAAAGAAGGGGCATATGTTAAAAGTTTGCAAGGCTGGTCATTGCCGGTTTTGCACATCCAAGCACCATTCCTTGTTGCACATTGACAATTCATTACACGATTACCCTACAATTAATTGCTCGTCAACTGACGGAGCAGCAGAACCAACAGCAGAATCAACATCTCAGTCAGCACTTGTTTCATCATCCACCGCTCTTTCTTCCACGGCTCGTGGTCAATCCATTGATTACAATGTTTTGTTAGCAACGGCAATTATATTAGTAAAAAATAGTTCTTGCTCGTTTTTACCATGTCGCGGTATTTTGGACTCGGCGTCACAAATAAACTTCATAACAACTCGATTCGCAAAACAACTTCAACTGCATACAAACAAATCTAATATTTCGTTTTCTGGTATAGGTGTTAATGCATTTGTTGCTGACAAGTTTGTTAATATTACGGTAAAGTCTCAAATTGGTAACTTTTCAACCTCCTTTTCTGCTGTTTTAGTGCCCTCCATAACGGATTATGAACCCAATGTAGGTATTAACATAAGCAATTGGAATATTCCTCAAAATCTTAAACTGGCAGATCCCTCGTTTAACAAACATGGTCGTACTGATATTCTGATTGGGGCTAGTCTATTTTTTGAGTTGATGTGTGTTGGCCAAATTCGTCTAGGTAAAAATATGCCAATTTTGCAAAAAACCTTGTTCGGATGGGTAGTGTCTGGAGGTGGTTTCAACACATCAAACGTTTCGTCATTAGCCACAACTGGCAAATATCTTGCTGATCAAAGGGAACTAGATGTTGGCGATCTTATTAAAAATTTTTGGGAAATAGAAAATAATTTCGAGTATACAAGTGCTTATGCAGCTGATGACAATTTTTGCGAAAATTACTTTAAACAAACAACCACTCGACTAATTTCTGGTGAATACTGCGTAAATTTGCCAAAGATTAAACCTAGTACTGTTCTTGGTGATTCATATGGGTTAGCTTTGCAACGTTTTAAAGGCTTAGAAAGAAAACTAAATAAATCTCCGGATACAAAGAAACAGTACGCAGCCTTCATGAACGAATATATTGATTTGCAACACATGTCCTTACTATCACACTCCCCTGTTGAGAGCACTTATTATCTACCTCATCATTGTGTGAAAAAGGAGGAAAGCACAACTACAAAATTGCGGGTAGTTTTTGATGGTTCAGCCAAAACGTTATCAGGACTTTCGTTGAATGATACACTTTGTACGGGGCCCACAATACAACCGAAGCTCTTTAGTACTATTTTACGTTTTCGTTTATTTAAAGTAGCGCTTACTGGGGACATCTGCAAAATGTACCGGTGTGTCAAAGTATCTCATCCAGATGACTACCTACAATGTATACTTTGGAGAGAAAATCCAAATGAGGATATTAAAACATACAAATTGAATACGGTTACGTATGGCACGAAACCTGCGGCATTTTTAGCCATTCGCGCAATGCATCAACTGACATATGATGAAGAACAACATTTTCCAATGGCTGCAAAAATTATTAGACGAGACTTTTATGTCGATGACATGATTTCGGGAGGTGAATCTGTTGATGAGGTGAAAGAAATTCGGGAGCAAGTTACAGCATTACTAAAAAGGGGTAATTTTCTCATTCGAAAGTGGTGCTCTAATGAAGCAGCAGTCTTAAAGGATGTTTCGGAAGCTGATTGCGAACAGTTAAATTTCATGACGGAACTGACATAACAAAAACTCTAGGCTTAGTATGGAACCCAAAATGTGACAACTTTATTTTTTCATTTCACTTATCGTCAAAAAACAGCACCATTTCTAAACGTTCTATACTATCTACAATCGCAAGCATATATGACCCTTAGGTCTTATTGGTCCTATCATCACAAAAGCAAAATTATTTATGCAGATATTGTGGAAGCATAATTTGAATTGGGATGAAAGTTTGCCGCAATCGCTACATTTAGCCTGGACTGATTTCATTTCAAAACTATGCACAGTAAATAGTTTAGTATTTCCTCGGTTTGTTCAAATGTCAAGTATCCTTGTGCAAGTACATGCATTTTGTGATGCGAGTTTGGCAGCGTATGGAGCTTGTGTTTATGTACGTAGTGAGCTTGACGGAGCCATCAAAACTAACTTATTGTGCTCAAAGTCGCGAGTATCACCATTAAAAACAATCACAATTCCAAAATTGGAACTTTCTGCAGCTTTGTTATTAGCCGAGCTTGTCAGCACTGTTTTAAATTCGTTTTCAGATCAATGTGAAGTGCATTGCTGGTCAGACTCCATGATAGTATTGTCTTGGTTACGCGAAGAATCATCAAATTTCAATGTTTTTGTAGCTAATAGAGTGAGTCGCATCCAAAATCTCACGAGGCAAATGATTTGGCATCATGTCCCTACTGACCTCAATCCCGCAGATATTTTATCCAGAGGTGCCACGCCAGTTGAACTTCTTTCATCAAAACTTTGGAAAAATGGTCCAAAGTTCTTAAAAAATGACTGTGCAACTTGGCCCGAGCTTCTAAAATTTGTGTCGGATCTGCCCGAAAGAAAACGTGTAGTATTAGTTGCTACACCATTAACTGATTGGACAACAAGTTGCAAATATCACAACTCTTTTTCTCAAATGCAACGCATTTTTGGCTATGTTTATAAATTTGTAGTTTTGAAATTCGGATTGAACACAGAAATCACATCAGGCCCACTGACCCCGTATGCTTTAAAAATGGGCACAAATTTATTAATACGCAATATACAAAAGACACATTTCGCTGTTGAATACAATGCTTTAAAGACAAATAAGCCAGTACCAACATCCAGTAAGCTGTACCCATTAGCACCGTTTATTGACTCTACAGATCTGATTCGTGTCGGAGGAAGGCTTGAAAACTCAGACTTAAACTTCGAAGCAAAACAACCCATAGTATTACCAAAGCTTCACTCCTTCACTCGTGCAATGGTAATGGGTTTTCATAAAAAACTTCTGCACGCTGGCCCGCAATGCTTACTTGCTACAATTCGACTGCAGTATTGGCCCCTGGGGGGACGAAAAGGTGTAATCTCCGTTATTGCAAAATGCATACAATGTTTTCGCTTAAAGCCCAAGTACGTACAACATATTATGGGAAATTTACCTCGTGATCGCGTAATGCAGTGCAGAACATTTTACTCAACTGGAGTTGATTTTTGTGTCCCTTTTTATTATACAACCGGTGTGAGGAAAAAACAGCCAATTAAGTGCTACGTTTGTATTTTCATTTGTTTTGCCACGAAAGCATCACACTTGGAACTTGTTTCAGAGCTTTCAACGCCAGCATTTATAGCAGCCTTAAAACGTTTTATTTCCATAAGAGGGAAACCGCATACAATTTGGTCTGATAATGCCACAAACTTTGTTGGGGCCAAAAACGAGCTGTTACAACTGAAGCAATTGTTTATTAGTAAATCGCATTTAGACCTAGTGCATCAGGGTTGTCTAAATGAAGGAATCCATTGGAAATTTATTCCGCCGCGATCTCCGCACTTTGGCGGACTCTGGGAGGCCGCAGTAAAGGCTGCAAAATATAATTTTAAGCGAGTCGTAGGCGTGTCAATACACTCATTTGATGAATTGCGAACATTGGTGTACCAAGTATCCGCCATTTTGAATTCTCGGCCATTGTGTCCAATTTCGGACAATCCGAACGACTTAGATGTTATTACCCCTGGTCACTTCCTTATTGGCGGTCAATTAACTTCTATTATTGAACCCGACATTACTGATGCTAATATATCTCGTTTAAATAGGTGGCAGCAAGTTTCGTTTATGCAGCAAACATTTTGGAAGAAATGGAGCTCAGCTTACCTTACTCTCCTGCAAGAGCGTAATAAATGGCGTAAATCTTTTTCGAATATTGCTAAAGGTGATTTGGTGCTATTGAAGGAGGAAAATCTTCCACCTCTACAATGGCAAATAGGCCGAGGGATAGATATCATTTGTGGTGAAGATGGTGTGGCCCGGGTTGGAGTGATTCGAACCAACAATAAGGAAATAAGACGAGCTGTTGCTAAGTTAGCTATATTACCCATTGACGAACACCAAGTTGAAAGTCAGGCCTTCCAACGGGGGGAGGATGTTCACCGCAGATCCGGCCCTGCAGTTCAAAAGATTGATTTATATTTATTTTACTGTATGCTTCGATATGTATCTTGTAGCTATGTGCATACATACATTTTATTGTAATCATGTCATAAATATTTGCTTGCAAAAACAATTCGCATAATTACCAGAATGTTAAACATCAATTATTGAAAACTGTAAACTTTATTGTCTTATTTTTTATGTCTTTTAATGAAACTTAATTTTGGTTCTTTTGAAATTTAGTCAGTCGGAATAAAACATTGAAATAGAAAGAATAATTTTGCTTACAAGAAAAATTAAAAATTCGTTTTATTTTTCTAAATCAAGTCTGTAAAAAAGCTTACAGAATCAAACACCCAATTTTTTAAATTGTACTTGTTAATTCATCCTACAAATTTTTGGTTGATTCTTCAGAGTCTAGCTCTTGATCTGTATCTCAAGGCAAGTCCCCTCGTTATCGAAGAGGCGACCATATAACTGAGAGGCGAATTAATTTGCTTAATTTATGAAACACCTTAAACTTTTACACAGCACAAAAATACTTGTAAAATCAACAGAAAACGTTCGTCTAAGTTTTAATACAGTAAAAACTAATTTTATTGGAAAAATATGCAAATCGAAAAGTATTCGACTGAGCCGGGTTTTTATTTATAAAAAAACCGGATTCGACATTCAAAAGATCAACATTTGGAAAAACGGTCAACCGTATTGTAAAAACCCGGTTGATAACCCAATTCCGTCAGCCTAATATATATACGTTCACATTAAGGCAAATAAGTACATACATACATACATTTAAAATAATTATGTTTTATTCGTTTGCACAAAAAATGGTAAAATTTGATTATAAGTAGAAATTAAGGAAAATGAATGTGTGTTTGTTTAATTTTTTGGCAAAGACATGGGATCGAGCTTTTGCTCCACTTTGTATACAGAAGAGAGCCAACCAATTTGAAGTTGTTTATTTACGGCCGAATTCATGATGAAAAATTGTGCTCTGCATATCTGTTAGATTATTTATAATCAATTTTCTACTCTATTAGGAGACAATGGAGAGGCGGACTAACAGATAGTGGATTAAAAATAATTATGAATAAGCCCCAACATAACGTGTACACAAACTTAATAAGTATTTCAATTATACGAGTACAGTGGATAACTTCAGTACAGAGTATAACTTTCATTATGAATACTCCTGTTAGTTCTTTTTGTTGTTTATTTTACGAGTACATAGAATATGTTCGATTGCGTTGGCCATCGGAAATAAAAGTCGTGAGTTATTTCGCAATTAATCCTTAAACATTTTAAGTTTTCACTGAAAGTTGGCGTTAGAACTGAGGTTGGAGCTTCGGTTTCTCTGATGAAGGGATGTTTATCTCCCTTCTTAAAGAAATAGATAAAAAAGGGCATTGGCAGAGCTTCACAAAAATGTTCGTCGTGTTTGCTTACATAAAGGTGCTGATGACATCTTTCACCTTAAACGTAAGCATATCAAGATTTTTTATTCCCATTCAATTAAAAAATGGACCTAGATGGGGATTTCGCGGAAAAAAGTCAAATTGTCTACATACCCTTACTGCAATATGCAGTGGTATTTTTAAATTTTAGACTAAATGGTACAATCAAATCAAAAAGAATTACTTCGATCCGTCTGCTATTTTTTTGTAGCCCTTTCAAACTCAGCACTTGTAATTTTTTAGGAACTGACTTAAAATAAACCAAAGAATTTCAAGACGAATATTATTTTATTATGTGAACTAACGTTTTTCTTTTAATTTTTTATTTAAAATAGGATATTTCAATATACTAAAATTAAAAAAACAGGCTATACAGACACTTAAGTTTTTTTATTTTTTGTTTTTTTTTATGAACAGTTGAAAACCACTACTAAAACATTGTCTCATATTTTCTTTTACATTTTTAATCAATTTCAAGTGCCCCCAGGTGCCCCTCTCAATTTGTTTCCGTATTAATGCACGCTATTAAAGCCCATATGACACTAAGGCCCATTATTACAATTTTCCTATAAAGTATCCGATTGCAAGAGCATTTCAAATAAAATATTTTTAGTCAATATGGAAATATTAGAATTATATATTTGTTGTCTATCAATTTATTTGGTGCTTCCTCTTTTTGCGGCGCGTGGTTTTTTATTTCACTTCTTAAAATTTGGAAGTAAAAATTAAAAAAAAAAATTATAGGTAACTCATTCTTAGATTATTTTTCAAATATTGCAACAAAAGGAAATCAAGTAAAAAATACGTACTTCTAAGAGTTATAATGACAAATTTATACACACACAAAACAGCAATAAAAGAATTAAGTTTTGATCCTGTTGTTCCTGTAAAAAATTATCAATGACTTGATTTGTACAAAAATAGGTATATACAAAAATGAAACCACAATAACATTGCTTTTGGGAAAGCCAAACTGCCAACTAAATACATAAAGGAACACTGTTTGCATTTCGCTTTTTAGGCTTTCATTTCAAAACGAGTATTCTCAATGACCTGATTTGTACAAAAAATGGTTTCTATAAAAATTAAACAACCTGGCGATGGCGAAACTCAAAAATATACCTATGCAACAATAAGACTGTTAGAATTTTTTGAGCGTATTTTACGATTACTGAAAGTTCAGGCAGTGAGTGTACCTCTGCAAAATATGTTGGACCATAACGCTAAAAAAGTCCTAGAGACCAAGTCAGTAAAGGAAATGAACAAAATTGAAAGTGGAAATCTAACAATGTACTGTAAATGGCGCTGTGATGGGACATCTAGTCAAAGCGAATACCAACAGAGGTTTTTAGATGATTAAATTTCTGACTCCCAGTTGTACCATTAAAATTATCATTACGTGATGACATATATAAATTGATGTGGTACAAAAAATAGAGGAAAGTCGTAACAAAGGCTATAAAAAATATCGCCTCAGAAACTCCAGAAAATGCTGTCGAATTATGCACCGAATGACTCCTTCGTTTACTCAAAAAAAGCATAGTGATATAAGCAACGAAGTTAAAACTCTTTTAGAATAATAATATTAATAACATAATTTATATATTGTGGTATAAGTTAAGAAGTATTTATAACATATATTGTTGCTTAAAACGAAAAATGCTCTGACTAACAAAAAAACCAATATCGATTTTTTATTTATTGCAGCGTGTTTCATAAGTAAAACACGAAAAACATTAAAAAAAATCATTAAAATTTTATTTTGTTAGTTAAGGCTTTTTACATTGTAGTTGACGATACATATTTCTCTAACTTTATTTATTTATCTTAGATATTGTTCTGCCAAATATGGATTTTTTTGTATAGTCTAGAAACTGAAACTGGCGGGCGAATTATTAAATTTTGTTTTTCCAATAGATTTACAAAACTCTAAATTTCTATTTAGTTCGCTACTGTTTTACATCTAAAATGATCAAAACCGATTAATTACTACACTTTTAAATGTTCGAATAATTTAAAATTGTTAATTTTGGATTATTTGAACATATTTTTATGTGTTTAATAAATCTAATATAATTAACAGAAATGTAATAAAATTAATTAGAAGTTTTAGAAACTTAGGTCTCAAATGACATAATGAAAGATTTTATATGGTTAGATAAACCTAGAAAAAGGACTGAAATATGATATTTCCGATTTAGGTTTGCACCTCATATTTAATAAGAGAAAAGTTTTTTTCTAAATCAAGTTTTATCAAATCTATGAAAGAAATAGAATGAAATCTAAAGATTTGAAATAAATTATTCTTCTAAAAGATGATTGAAAAAGATCTCCTTAAACTATAAAGCTAACTTCCAAAAGAATTTCACTTAACATTTTTTATTGCATATTCATGAATTACAATTCTGCTTAATATATTTTAAGAATTTCTATGTTATTGTTAATTACTAATAAAATCTCAAAATATGTATTAATTAATTGATTTATTTTTAATAGCTCCATGAATAATGACGCCAAACTAAAAAATGTCAGTGGATCCAAATCAAAAAGAAGTTTTCCCCAAAAATATTGTCATTTTGAATAGAACAAAATCCCGGCCCAAGGATTTTTCCATCTATGATATATTGAGGGCCGTCTTCGCTTCGTAAAGGCTTTAGCAATGGCGGTGTTTGATTTTTATTACTTAGGGGCGCTTTTACTTTTGCGGTTCATTGTTTTAATTAAAGCCTTTTTTACTTTTTGCTTCCTCAAGCAGGTAAAATGGCACCAAAATGTAAAATTACCTCAAAATATAACAAATATCACTTCAAGGACAAGCTTAATAAATTAAAAAAGGTCTCACAATTCATGTTGTTGTTTTTAACAGACTTTTTTGAGACAATTCCCCGTTTTTGGTTTGTTGCCATTTTTCATGGGCTGTTTTTGTGACTGACTATACCCGACCTATGCCTTCACATAGGAAGTAGCAACGTGGCTGTCAACGAAATTCCACAGAAGAACCGGAATACTATACTGTTATCCGTTGCAAATCAGTCAACCAGTGCGAGCGAGACGAAAAACTCTCGAAGACCAAACAACACACGCAAGCCTGACCGCACTTAAGAAATAATTACGATGCCGCGAGAGCTCTTCTTCAGCCCAGTGCTGATTAACGACTCGGAAATAAAATTCTTTAAATTTAATGAAAAAAAGTTCGGTTTCGAAGTCGGTGGCAGTGCTTGACCTAAGAAATATACCGAAGTTCGAATTCGGTCTGAAAAATTTTACTCGGACGGACACTCTTTTTATACCTTCCCCAAAAAATTTGGAAAGGGGATACATACGAGTATATAGGTTTGTCATTCCTTATGTAATTTCTTCGTTATTTACTTAAGACTCCATAAAGTATATATATTCTGGATCCTTATAGAGAGAAGTCGAATGAGCGATGTTCGTCTGTCCGTCCGGTAATGTAGAATATGGAGCACTAAGGTCTCACACAATATAGGGGCCTAAGTTTTGGATCATTCTGTTCGAATTTGTTCAGAATTTTTAAGTTTAAACTCGGTCAAATAATTAACGAGATGTAGCTAAAAGACTTTTTTCGTCATGTGTCCTATTCTGTAGTTTTTTATGGCGCCAGCTGTCCTACGGTTAATTTTTTGAAGCAGATCTCTTGCATGGAGTCTTACGAAGGTTTATACAGAAAAGATGGTCCATTAACGGCTCAAATATGGGCAAAAAAATGGTATTCGAAAACATTTGTACGGCGTAGCGATAATAGTTCGCGAGCTGTACCGTCTAAAAATGGTATAAGCATAGATATTTGTATTTTTTTGCATATTTTCTTATTTTCCCCAATTCAACTATATAAAATGTTAAGTTAAGATCTTAGGAGATAAAAAATTCATTTTTTCATATAAAATACACTGGTCTTACATTCGTTAAAAACACCTCAGAAATTATAGTTTTGCGAAATATCGCAATGTCGATAGCACGCACCACGGAATTGGACGCGGATTAATGGTAAAATATAACGAAAATAAACCGAATTATGGGTTGAATTTGAGAGCAAAAAGCTTTCTGTTTGCGATTTTATCGTAATTTTTCATATTTAGTTTTCTGTCTTACACAGTAAAATTTTGCAAACGCAAAAGAAGATTGATAAAAAATTGTTTTAATTATATCCATCTGTTTTCGTAGCAGGCTGAATATAAATTACCGAACTCATATTTTTTAAATCAACTGTGGTTGAAATTCGATTGTGATTCTATATTAGAAATATATAGGTTATATATAACCAAAACTTTTATCGTCTGGTCAAACCGCGATACAGATAAGTAAATGGAAAAGTAACCAAAATTTTAAAAACACAACTAACAGAATACCAATAGTTTTAATACATACGTACATGATTGGAGTTTCAAAGAAAAAATAAAATGAAAATAATTAATTAAAATATGTTGTTATATTTTATAATTTAAAATTCTTTTTCACCGTCAAGTTATTTTAATTTTTGGTATTCTTATTATATTATATCAAATAAAAACGTCGACAACTTACTAAATACATTATAATATAATTATTTTATCACTGTACAAAATCCTATCTGATAACATATTGCGTATTTTTGAAAAATATAAATTTTATCGTTCATAAAATTGGAAAAAAATGCAAAAATTAAAAAATATATTATAAATGAAATTGTGCCGTGCCTTTTAAATAAATTGTGGAACAAACTTTTTTCAAATGAAAAGTAAAAGTAGTAAAACTAACTAAAATGTATCAAAAATTCTTTAAAAAATAGCATATTATTGTTCAGGACTTGAAACCATGCCACCATGGAACGATCCAGAACAAGGCGTAAAGAATTCATCTGTTCTTGAAGAGAAGCGGATCATATGATGATGTCATCTAAATAAACTAAACATATTTTGTTAACTAAATCACCCAAAATATTATTCATTAATCTTTGAAATATGGCGGGACCTGTTTTCAATCCAAAACGCATTCTTAAAAACTCATAAAGCCCACTCTCGACTAAGAACGCTGTCTTATGAGTATCTCATCCATCAATCTCAACTTGGAGAAACAGTTTCGCTAAATCTAATGTAGTGAAATACATACACCTAGCAAGTTTGTCTAAGATTTCTTCAATATTTGGAATTGGAAATCGGTCATCCACAGTCATTTCATTAAGCTTTCATAATTTTTTTAGGTTCTCTCCATATTGGAGCAGAATATGGTGAATTTGTTGGTTTAATTATATTGCTATCTAGCATTTCCTGTATCTGTTTCTATATTTTATTTATGAGCATAAATGTATCTATAAGTTTTTGCAAATACAGGTATATCATCCTTGGTAATTATTCGGTGATTTATTGCATTTGTAAACGTCAGGTTTGAATCTAATTCATAAAATATATGGTTATAGTAATCTAAGATATTAATCAAATTATGCTTTTCCTCAGCATTCACATGATCTAGATGTTCTAGATATGGTTCGTCATTATTTTCCTGCGAGATATTTTTATATACTAAGTAATAATTTTCGAAGAAACTGGGCAAGAACTACTTTCAGTAAGATGTATTATGTTTGAGCACTTAGCAATGGTTTTTACCTCTACCTTAAAATTATTGGCATTGTAAACTCCTTCTTCAATAATTATTGCACCTACAGAATTTTTATGTTCCTGTGTAGTATTAGGAAAAATGAAAGAGTCAAAAAAAATAAGTTAAGTATTTTTAAGCACTTCCGTCGCATTAGCTGAGCATTAAAATGCCCTTTTTTGGAACCAAAATAAAAACAAGTGTTTATTGTTGTTATTATTATTGGCCAAGTATAATTCCTTTTTTATTTTTATTTTTGATTTTTTGATTTAGCTATTGGCCTACCGCGTTTTATGTAAATAAAAATACAAGTTTTTATTCCATATTGTCCCGACGTTTCGTGAATTGTATGTTCACTTTTTCAAGGGATTTTTGTCTATTTTATTAAAAAGAGAAAAACATCAACAAAGTTGCAATAATATAATATTTACAATTAATGACTTACAATATAAATAAACGTCACATAGATATTATTTAAAAGTTTTTTATATAAAATTGTTTATATTAATTTAATTGAATTACTAAATTTTATTTTTAAGGCACAAACATTTTTTAAATTTATTTTGAATCACAGCTTTTTAATTTAACTTATTGCTATTTTATAGTTCGCACTCAAATTATCGGTATCCTCTTTAATGTTCATAGTTTTGCTTATTTTTTGTTGGATTCTTAGACTTTCTGTTATAAATCGCTTTCTCATGTTGTTTACTTTGTCCAGTATTTTTATATTGTCAAAGCCTGGTTTGTGTTTTGTATGTGTGATATGTTGTGATAGTGCAATGTTTTCTTTATTTTTGTTTATGTCAGTTTTATGCTCATTTACTCTTGTTTCCAAACTTCCTTTTTGTTGTACCTATGTAAACAAGATTACAGCTGTTATTGTCTATGCCTTTACACGGTATTTCGTAAACTACGTTGTTTTGTTGTAATTTCTCTATTGGTGTTTTTACTTTTGTGAATATCGTATTTAGTGTTTTATTCGGTTTATAACCAAAATTAATATCATTATTGGCTATTGTTGTTTTTATGATTTTGTTGTCGGTAAGACCTGGTATGTATTTAATACTGCAAAAACGTTTTTCTTGGTTAGGGTTGCCATGACAGTTGTGTATTTCCCATGGGAAAACTATTTTTTATTAATATTTCCGTAATTTTATTTTTGTTCTGTGCGTGAAACCGCTTGTCACTAATGTTCAGTACTCTTCGAATAAAGTTTTTTGCGGTGTTTATGATTTGCGTTCTTGGTTGGGTTGAATTGAAATTCATAATTCTGCCTGTTGATGTCTCTTTAGCATACCAGTCAAATACTATTTTACTTCCATCCCTGTATAATTTTGTGTCAAGGTATGCTAGTTCGCCTTGATTTTCATCTTCGATGGTAAATTTTATTTTTGGGTGGTAACTATTAAACGTTTTTAGAATCTCATCTTTGTCGTTAATTTCAATAATAGCCAAAATATCATCTACATATTTAGCTATGTATTTAATGTGAATTTTTTTGTTTTTTAGTTCAGCCAAAGCCACGTCTAGTAAGCTATCTAACACGATTCGTGCCAATTGTTGTCCTCTACGAAATTTAGAAAATATTCATTTAGAACACGGTGATTGCGTTCTACTGACATCTTTTGATACTATTGGACAAGCTATAACATATTTCGTCAGTTCACACTGCATTGTAAGTACATATCTAAAGTTTTCTGACGGTGTTAGTGGTCCAACTGTGTCCATTACTACAATATCAAAACTACTTGATGGTGTATCTGTTACTGAAAAAGGTTCTTCTGCATGCTTTACTTGTTTGTTTTTTTGGCATGATTCACATGTTCTTATATAGTTTTTAACCATTTTGTTCATATTTTTCCAAACAAATCGCTGTTTTAATTTAATTAGTGTCTTTCTTATTTCGAAATGTCCACTATGAGTTGAGTTATGAAATTCTTCTATTAGTCTGTATTGTTTTATGGTATCATTTACTCATTTTGGCATTCTGTATATAATTATATCGACGTCATTATTTTTAAATTTATTATATTCTTCTTTCAATTTCTCTACCGGTATATTGTATATTTAAAAATTTCATCATTATCATATAGTACGTACTTTTATTTTTCAATTTCTGTATTTTCAATAAAAGTTTTTCCATAAATGTTTCTGAAAACATTGGATTTTCGCTTTTATTACATATCACGCGTGTAATTTTATCATTATATTCATTATGGAGATTATTATTATCATTATTTTCAGATATAAATTGTATTCTTTGAAGCTACTTTATATCATTTATAGAGATATGTACATTCCCACATATGGAGGTGATCAATCTCCTGTTAAGATATGCAATTCTTCTTCTTGTTCTTTATTTCAATTTCATCTCCTTTATTTTTAGTGTTTTTATTAAGCATGCTAGCTATGTGTTATTGCCAAAGTTTTTCTTTCTTTTTCATCAATACAAAGTGGAATCATTTCTTTTAGTATTTTTTAGTTCATTTGAATACGAGATAACGCGTATGCGTTAGTGTTATTTGCTCCCTTTTTATATACAATATCAAAGTCATAGTCTGATAATTCAAGTCGAATTCTGGTCAGATTTGAGGATGGATTTTTATGCGAAAATAGAGCAATGAGGGGTATGGTCTGTTACTACGGTGAAGTATCTTCCATATAGATATGGTCTAAAAAATTGTATGCCCCAATGAATTCCTAATAATTCTTTCTCAATAACTGACTTATTTCTTATGGGTTTATTTAGAGATTTACTTGCAAATGATATAGGCAAGTTGTTACAAATTTCGCCTTGTGAGTGTATTGCTCCTAAAGCTACGTTTGAGGCGTCTGTGGTTAGTATAAATGGTTTCTTAAAATCAGGGTATTGTAATATAGGTGGGTTCTTTAATCTATCTCTTAATGTGTCAAATGCTTGTTGGCAATTTTCTGTCCATTCGAATTTGACCTTCTTTTTCAATAAGTTGTTTAAGCAATTTGTTGTTTTAGCAAAATCCGGAATGAATCTTCTATAGTAATTACAGAAGGCTATGAATCTTCTAACTTCATCCGAATATTTTGGAATAAATGTCCTAAATATAGGACTTCTGGCTTTAAAGAGCAAAATTTTTCTGCATTTAAATTTCAAATTGTACTCTTCTAGTCTTTTAAATACTTTTATGAGATTCTCATTGTGGTGTTTAAGGTTGCATCCGAAAATAATTATATCATCTACATTTAGAAACGTCTGTAATCTACAACTAAGCGCATTTCTTTATGTTATCTTGTCCTTTTTTAGGAACCAATAATAAAGGAGAGTTCAATGCACTAATTGATAAGTGTTGTGTTTTTCTTCCGACGGGGTTTGATGCAATTTGGAATGAATTTCCGTCATCCCACGTCAAATTTGACGTGGGATGACGGAAATTCATTCCAAATTGCACTAATTGATGGCTCTATTATATTTTCTTGTAATAGTTTCTTTACTTGTTTCTCTATTTCATTCAATTGTGATTGTGGTGAACGATAATTTTTTATGTATACTGGGGTATTATCGTATAGTTCTATGGTTTGTTTGTAAAAATTGTTAGTGGTTAAGGGTTCTCCTTCTAGATGAAATATTTCTTGATACTGTTTTAATATGTTGTATAAGGCTTTCTGTTTTTCATCATCAAAATCTTCGAATTGAATTGTTTTTAGTCATTTCTGAAATCTGTCTTCTGCAAAATGTTCGTCATCCAGTTAAGTGGTTTTATAAATGTTATAGTATTGTAAAGGTATTATAGCTAGTTTAAGTTGTGACAATCGTATGGGTGCTTCTAATGTATTTAGAATTTTAATGTGGCGATTACCGTTTTTTGGTATTATCGTGTTCGCAACGAAAACTCCGTTTTATATTTATTGCATACTACGCTATCTTCACCTATTTCAATATGGATTTTTACAATTTTTTTCACTTCTTGGTGGTATGATGACGATTGTTAAATGTTTTGTATTAGTTGTATTAGGGATGGTAATACTATCTTCATTCATATAAGCACTTATAGTTTGGGCATCGTAATTTATTATACAGTTGTATTTATAAAAGAAATCCATTCCTAAAATTTCGTCTGTGTTTATTGGAAAGTCACTGTTTACTAGATAAAATTTATGTTTCAAGCAATGTTCTCCAAGTACTGCTTCTAATTCAGTCGATCCAAGAGTCTGTGTATAGTCTTTGGTTATGCCATTCAATCTAAAAATATCTTGTTCAAATCCATTATATCCGTCTATAGCATTTTCTTTGCAAAGTGATATATCAGAACCAGTATCTATTAAGAAAGTCAGGTTTTTGATAGATAGATATATAAAGTTCGAAGTATTGGGATTTATTGTGTGAATCTGTAATTTTCCCCTTCTGGAGATTCGTTCTGTTGTTGTTATAATTATTGTTGTAGTTTCTGTCATTTCTGTAGCTATTACTCGTAGTGTTGAAGTCTTGTCTTCTTTGATTGTTGTATTTATTATTGTTATAGTTGTAATTGTTACTACTGCGTCGATTTCTGTCATTTATTTGAAAAATATTTAATGCATTTGTTGCCTGTAATAGTCGTTCCTGGGTGCTAGCTATTTCAAATGGTTGTGATAACGATTTAGGTTGCGCTGCTACCACTGCTGTTCTTATGTTCTCCTGTAAACCTTCTTGGAATGTTTCGAGTGCTAATTTTACGTTCATCATTCTAATTGTAGAACGTTATACTTCATTTGAACCGTCTTCAAGATCACTGAATTGCACTATAGTTAATTCTGAAATCAATGTGTTTATTTTTTCTCTAAAACTTGACACATTACCTCCTTGCTTAGTATTTCTAATTTCCGAATGAAGACTACTGGCTGTCTTTGTTGACTTGAAATATTTGGATAGTGATGCTTTCAGTTCGTTAAATGTTTTTGGTATGTCTTGTGTTATTAAAATACTTCTAACCATATCGTTTAATTTCATGGCAGTGACATATTTTGTTAAATTCTTTTTCTCTTGATCATTAAGTTCATCATGAACCGTTTCCACCATTGATAGAAATATATCGAGGTGTTTATGTATTCCGTCAAATATCGGAATTGTGTCCGAAGCTTTTTTGCTATCAAGATTTAACATGTTTTAGACGTTTTTATTTAGATTGGAGTGTTCTTTCAAAAGTTCGATTGCAGTTGTCTTTAACGTTCTAAATTCTTAAATTTTTTGCTGCCTAAGTGGATTTGATAAATTGTATAGTATTTTTCCGAATTGCCAACTATACTCATTGATTAAGTGGTATTTTTCTTTTATATATATATATATATATATATAGATATATATATATATATATATTTGTTTGTTACTGCATTCGTACTGACTTTCCTTTTTATATAATTTTTTAACAATTTCCAAAGTATTATTATCATTACAATTATTACTAAAATAATTATTACATCTAAACTTAGGGATATCCCATTGTCATTTACCGGCTATGTATTACATGTTTGTTCAAGTTTTGTGTCTGCTATCCCCATTATTTTGATGTTTTCTAAGATTTGTTTTGTTCTGTCTTCTTCTGTTACTTCGAAAGTTTCTAGTGTTCGTCTCTCCAGCCTTTCTACTTTAGTGCGTCTAATTCTTCAATTAATTTTTTCTTATGAGCTCCTTTGGTAATGTTTATAATGCGTCTGTACAAATTTTAATTTTTTTTTAGTTTATGGGGAGATTGGTTGAATGATTTGTCGTCCTTTCTGTTCTTCGCCTGTCTTCACCTATATTCGTCTAACGTTATTGGCTTAGGGCCAGCTTCCTTCGGGCTTGGTATGTATTTTGAAGGCTGCTCTGAACCTTCGGTTATTGGAAATGGTACGCATTCTTCCCACTTTCTGAAAATGATCTCTAATTCTTCCTTAGTTGTCATGCACTATTTGTTATAATATCGATGTTGCAGGATTTATTTTTCTTTCGGAAGGTAGGATGGCAGTATCAAAGCAATTTTTATTTTTTCTTAGTTAAGAATTAATTTCCTTTTAAGGATAAACAATTATTTTAAAGGATTTGACTGTCAGGATATTTTTGTTTAAAGTGGTAGGATCGCCATGTGGTATTAGGAAAAATGAAAGTGTCAAAAAAAATAGGTCAAGTATTTCTAAGCACTTCTGCCGCATTAGCCGAGCATTAAAATATCCTTTTTGAGAACTAAAATGAAAACAAGTGTTTAGTTTTGCTCTTAGATTAATTCTGTTTTATTAAACAAAAATTGCGGCTTATATAGTAAAATATCCTAATAGTCAGTATTCAATACAATATTACAATAATGATATTCTAGCTACAAAAAATTATTTCACATAAACAAAATTTTCACGATAAAATTATTTTTTGAATTTCAATTCTTAAGCATTGCAATTTTAAACATTAACAAATATTTCTGTTTATTTAATTTTATTTAACGATTTCACTTTTAGGTTTTACGTTACATATAGTGTTGATCATAAGTGTACAGACATACACATATTATTACAGTGATGTGCATAAGTGCACATACACTACACTGTATCTGAAATAAATTTAACAGTATGACATTTTCGAAAACCAAATAAAGAGACGTTTTTATTATTAATTTTTAATTGATATTATGATTATTGTTGTAATCTACAACAGCTCTGTATTTTTGTAAAATATCATTTCCTATTATAATACCATCATAGTCATCGTAAAATCTACATTCAATTAATGAAATATTTTCAGGAACATCTCCTAATTCTTTAAACATTGGGACTTGATAAATGGTGTTAGTCTTTACATTGCTTTGCAAAGTTTTTAATGTCAAAGTATGGGATGTAATTTTCCATTTTGGGTTACATATCGCTGGATTAATAATTGAATGCATGGCTCCTGTCTTTTATTATTAGATATGGTAATTCTCCGCATAGGCTTGAAAACGAAAATTTTGCCTTTCGTCACTTTGATTTGTCAAATTATCGCTATGCAAGGGTAATTCCACTACCTTTTTAGAATTTTGGACAATATTAATATCCATAAGTTCTGGCATATTATAGGAATTTTGATAATTTGAAAAATTCCAATTACTATTATAATTAAATTGACCACTGTTATTTGAATATCCAGTATTATATGGCCAATTTGTATTACCCCGATTCTGTATATGTTTGTATATTTTATTTCCTTTTGTATTAAAACGTTGATGTGTAATGTTGTTTCCAATTAGCCCGAAAATGACTATTACTGACATTTGAATTTGGTCTAAGATTACTTCTTTCATTATAACTATCAAATTTCTTAAAATTAAAATTTTTATCTTCGCTGCTATATTTAGCATAGCCAGAAGTAAAAAGAATATCCCTTGCGTTTTCAATTGTATCAGGATTCCTGCAAGCCAGATTCGTTTTCATACATAGGTTCAGGTATTTTCTCTTCAAATGTGTTAAGAGCAGTTCTCATATTATTTATATTATTTCACTATTAGGATTGATGTCCAAGTCAGAAGAAGTCTTATTATTTAAGTTTCGAATTTTATATTTTATGTCATTGTTAAAGTTTATGACATTCGTTCTAAAAGCTACTGATTTAAGCCTGTCATGTAATTCTTCAGTACAATGTTTTTCTCCGAAATTATTCATCAAAACTGTTTTTATCTCATTTTTACCCCATGACTGGATATGCTGCATTGCCTTTTAGTTTACCTTTAATGAGATATTTTGAAGTTATTTTATAAAAATTGTATTTGACCAAAAGGTATGCTCATATAATTTAGACAAACGAAACAAATATAAACAATTTGAAACCGTACAATAAAAGCATACAAAAAAATTAAACTAATTGTTTTTCATAAAATAAAATCTAAAATATATAAAAATCTTTGTAATAATGATTTATTTATTTACTTAACTAAACTTCTGCAATGATGAAATTCAGTACGTTCTTCTTAAATGGGTTAATTAGGATATTGCATTTGTTGTTGTTGTGAATTGTCCTTTTTTTCATTTTCGTTTTCAAACCTGTTGTTCTAGTTTTTAGATTTGATGCCTTTTTCTTGATTGAACAATTTTTTTATTAACCTTCTGTTTTCGTTATTGTTGATATAATGAATTATATTTGCAAGATGGCATCTTCTTTCCCCCGCAGGTTGGAATCGTTGTGCTACCTAAATGTGTATTTAATTAAAACTTGTTGATTGATCCCCGCTAGGACTTTAAAATATCCAGTATAGATTTTATATTATTAAAAAAAGCTACCCTGGAATCCTACCGACTACGCCAATTATATTTTTAGTTTTTTCTTGTATTTATATTTTTATTATATTTCCTTTTCAATTTTTTAAAACACTAAAATAAAAACTACAAAGTCGATGAGATACAAAAGTTATTTAACAACAAGCTATTTTATAAACAAGTAATATAATACAATAAAATATATATATGTACATGCGTTTACTAGGCAAAACAACACGTTACGATAAGACCTTTATGAAATTTATATTAATCGAGATTGCCTCGATATCTTTTTTCAAAGATTTAAAAACTTTTGTTTGTTGAGGGTTTTTAGCTAGTCTATATACATGCATTTCATTGGTGCTTAAGCCAAATCATCAGTAGACCTTAAACCTAATTTTTAAATGTTTCAAACCTCTTTACTTATACAAAAACTTTTAAAAACTCAATAAGAGTTATAAAAATTACAATAGTATAATAGTATAAAGGGCGTCTAATTGTAAAAAAGGTTGTAAGGAAAATAAAATAGATTCATATCGAATATAATAATTTGTTTGTTGGGATTTTTGAATAAGTTTCAAAGCATACTATGCTTATACTATGAACTGATATTTCACCTATCAAGAACTTGGTCCTCTTTTTGATCTCAATAATTTTAACGGCCGAAGTTTTTCGATAGGAACTTGGCCTTATTTTTCTCATTTCTGTTTTTGTGCAGAGCAAATTAATTGCGATACAATATGAACAACGAATTCAAAATTTAAATGTCTGTAAACACTTAATACATGTCAATGTAAACTAAATTCACACAGATCTATATAACATTTACAAAATCATATGTCTTTATATGTATATATGTAGGGGAAAAGCTGCATCTACGTTACATGTTAGTTAAAGGCCCAACATCAAAATTACGAACATTGCGCGACAACAAAACTCAAACACAATGACCACTTTTCTTTATATTCAACCCATCATTTCTCACTCCACCCCTTATCAACACATATACTTACACTAAAATATCCATTCATTCATCTGTTCATCTACATACTCATACATATACCCCTGTCAAAGAATACACATACTGCAAAATATGCTAGTCAGCCACCCACTTTTTAAGAATTTACGCGTCCGTTTTTTTTTCGGGAGCTGTTTGTTGGCAAAACCTAAATGATAAAAAGGAAAATAGAAATGCCAAAAAATATAGAAATAAGTAAAATAAAATAAATAAATTAAAGACAAATGGTCACAAAGAAAGCGGAAATGCCTTTTGCACATGTGCGACTTGAAAAACGGCGACTTTATATTTCGTGTGTGACAGCTACAATAAGAATCAGCATCATACACTGAACAAGAAAAGGTAGATAGATATGTATGTACAGTGAACTCGCGATAACGTAAACTAATTTTTACCAAAGCCGTTCACATTTTCGAGTTCGTTCACGTTATCGAATACCCAAATTTAAGACAAAAAATTACCCTACTTAATATAAAAAATTTATATTTCAATAAGTAAAAATGCTAAACACTTTTTAAAATTAATTATTTTATTGATTCTTAATAACAAAAAATAAAATGTCATATGTTCAGTTCACTTTGCATTCGATAAATAACAACAAAAAATATATATAAAATATAGAATACAAGAAATTGATATTTAATTAACAAAACAGCAAAAAAATAAACTAAAACTAATAGGAATATTTTTTTGGTTGGATAATTGAGAATCATCATCATCGGCGGTATCATCCTTCGGTGCAATTTTCTTCAGGATTGTTGTTCCAATCTTTGATCGTGGAAAGACTAACATTCATCTGTAATTAAATTTTAATTAAATTCTCTAAAAACACTAAAACCTACATTAAAACAAACCTGAGAATTAAACGTCTGAAGAAGTAGAACTACACTATTTTCTAGCTATCTCATTTCTAGAGAAGATATCTTCTCTCTTAAAATACATTTTTTACTTTCACGAATTAAATATTTTTTAATAACCTGTAATTCAGGGATTTCCCAATTGAAAAACAGTGTTCACGCTTTCAGATTTTGTTCACGTTTTAGAATACTCTATTGAAAAATAAATTTGTTCACGTTTCTGAGACGTTCACACTTTCGAGTGTTCACGTTTTCGCGAGTTCACTGTATATGTTTTTGTGATTATTTCCATTAAAGACTATTTTGTCCAAATGTAGGCATGAATGTTGATTGTTCTCGTGTATATGTACGTAACTTATAAACTGCCATTGACGAATGCTCTTGACCATCAGAAAGACAGACAGCCAGACAAGCCAAGTAAACTAATGGACTGGAGAATACTCGAGCATTAATAAAAAAATAAAGAAAGCTTCCCAAATACGCGAAGATTTGAAAATACTCACACAAAATACTGAAAGAAAAACTGGCATGTGAGCATGACGGAACAAAAACTCTTTTTTTTGTTTATTGTGCAAAATTTTTTAATTTTTTTAGGGGTTTAAATATGAAGCACGAGCACCATTTTTCTTGAATACGGCTATGCAATATAAATTTAATTTTTTCATATCAAATCGCTCTGTTGTTAGAAAAATGTGTGCCACATATTTAGATTACAATGAAGATATCAACTTAGGTTTGTAATTTCTGGTAACAGGAATATCTCATTGCACTATAAACAAACACATTATTGTTCTATAATTATTTTAATTATTTCGTAAGGAGCAACTTTGGTATTGTGGTATAGGTGGGTAGGATACTGATCCACATTGAAAAAAGTGTAGTTTAGGACCAGATTTTTATTCATAATTATTTTAATTAAATTCGGCTAATGTGGTATAGGCCAAGGATGTTAAAGCAGTATCATTTGTATGTGATACAATTATGCTCAGACATTCCAAAGAAAAGTGAAATAAGGAAATGAATAGCAGAAAAAGGGAACAACTAACTAAGTAGGTATATGTATAGGTATTTCATTGGCCTGAAAAACATTGAAAATCCTTATGAAGTACTCTAAGCAGATACGCTTGACCACAAACCCATTTTAATTACAGAAACCAATTTGAGATTTTTTTGAACTACCCGAATATCAAGAATATGAAGAATTGTATGAAAAAATATTTTTACATTGTCACAGGTGGTTGAATACTAAGAAGGTCAACTACAGGACAAAAATAAAGTAAACAAAAATGGAAAACTGCTTGATCTCAAAGTCAATGGCTTTGGAAAAAGCAAAGAGAGTATGAAATATTTGGAATAATTATAAATCAGAGATGGAATTTCGTACTAACCGAAATTGATTTAACTTGTAAGAAATGAATAAGTTGCACTTTTCGTATTCTAATTCGTTAAATAATACGGTTAAATAGTTGATATTCCTAGTCACTAGTATCCACCGTCAAAAGTGGTAAGATCGAACAAAGAACGCTGGTGAGATGGTGTAGCGACCTCGAAATCAGTACTGATCCGTTCTGCTAGTCTGATGAATAAATTGTTTCAAATAAAAAGTACTCTCTTAATAAAATAATTAATTTATCCAAAAATAATTTCTTAGATCGAGAAGATATGGGTAAATTTAGATTTGACCTCAAGCCATAAAAATCTCATTTCAATATATACCTTAAAACAGTTCAACAATTGCGTATAAATATTAATTATTAAAAACGAAGGCACCCGTAAAAAAACCATCATGCTTACATTGTCACAGGTGGTTGAATACTAAGAAGGTCAACTACAGGACAAAAATAAAGTAAACAAAAATGGAAAACTGCTTGATCTCAAAGCCAATGGCTTTGGAAAAAGCAAAGAGAGTATGAAATATTTGGAATAATTAAAAATCAGAGATGGAATTTCGCACTAACCGAAATTGATTTAACTTGTAAGAAATGAATAAGTTGCACTTTTTGTATTCTAATTCGTTAAATAATACGGTTAAATAGTTGATATTTGATAATAGTTGGTAAGATCGAACAAGAACGCTACCAAATAATGGGGCTTTTCCGCAGGAAAGGGCTAATTTTTCCCTACCCTTTACGTATGTATACTGAAGTGGATTTCGCTGGTTCGCTTACAATCAACTTTACGTAAAGCAAAGCTTCTCATGGGTTACGCAGCAGTTTTTGTACGACTCGAGCAGTTCACCGCAAAGCTTGCTCTGATCTGTCCACTGATGCATTGTTGGCTTATTTTGTCAGATTAACGGGAAGAAGCTGACTACCGAAGTCTATGTTTTCTGAAACAGGTAGAAATTTTCTTGCTCTTCTCAAGGCGCTTAATGAATTTCTTAGCACTGCTAAAAAGTCTCTAATAGAAAAATATGCTTTACAGGGATTTCATGGAGGCTGCCGTGAAAACTAAGAAGTCTCACTTAAAAAGGTGTCAAATGACGTTATATGAACTTTTAAAACTTTCAACACTTCTCGTGCAAATAGGAGTTATACAGAATTCGCGTTCACTTCCACTATTAAGCGTAAGTTCAGCTGCAGAAGCTTCTCAGGAATCTGCAATTAAAAGCGTATCATTCTTACAACGATGGGCTCGTAAGTTTTTGAACTGCGCTGGAAGAATGAGATTATTACCGAATTTCAACGTAGAACGAAATGCAAAAGCGATTTACTGACACCTACAGAGAGGCGTCTTGGAGAGTAAAAAACATTGTTTACAGACGTGATAGCAGAGTTCGAGTTGAAGAAATAATTACAGACTACGGTATCATTACACGAATAATTGTTATAGTGTGCTCATTACCTAATAATTAGATAACTCCCTTTGAAAATCAATCACTTTCGTCAAATTAGTTAAAACACGATCTTATTTTGAAAAGTGTCTCAAACAATTACATTTTATATATTCTTTTTACACATTAATTTCAGCTCATAATGCTTAACACGCCTCCATCTAGATTTTACAACTTATCGAATTCTTTAAGGACTGCATGCGATTCTGATCCAAGTGGTCAAGAAAAACTATTACCACCTCTAGTGAAGACAACAAAACTCCTGGTTGACAATTCTCGCGACAGCTAATCGGTATATGGCTAATATCCGTTTCTCGCCCACTTAAACTGAACGTATCTATTCAAGATCAGTTTTAAGCACAAACACCAACGATATGTGCAGGATATCCTTAAAAGAAGTGAATATTAAAGTCCACGGTATGCACTGGTTCTTAATTTTTTTATTCAAACGTATTCGCTTCATTTCTTTTCTTATGTAATGTTAAATATGCATAATGCGTTAAATACTCATATTGTTACGTTTCGACCTTTTCGATAATGCTTACTTGTTTGAGTTATTTTAATTAGTCAAAAATAACGGAAATAAATTTTAGCTTAGTGATGTTTTATTTCCTTTAATATTACTGTTTTATAAAATACACGAAGTAATTTGTATAGCTAACGCTGCAAAAGCTTATACAAGACTGACTTCTTTGTGCCTGGCAGTGTTGGCTTATATAGCATTTGACTTGCTACGGTTCTCGAACGTAGTAATAAAATCATCAACATGACAATTAGTTTGCTTGTGGGTTTGTTGTTATTCAGCTATGTTATGAAAGTGGCGAGGAGATGGCAGTATCAAACGTAAAAACATGTGTGTGGCGAATCAACTAACCAATACTATAGTTCGTCCGTAATCCAATCGAGAACGTAAGTCTTTATTTACAATTTCTATGAAGATTTTTCAAACATTCTAGTTGTTAGGAGAGATCGTATTAATCACCGTATCCTCTATAAATAAAGTGCCGTCACAGATATTAATCCCTTTTTATTTTAAAATCGAACCGTATTAATTCCTATTGTTGTTGTTGTACATGCACTTGCTTATGCATGTATATACATAAGTACATTATTGTTTGTATAAATTCTTTCTAGATTACTTTTATTTTTAATATTCGTTTACAAATTTTGCTAAGAATGTTAAGATCATACGTATATTTGTTGTTCTTTATAACAGACCATTTCTTGTTCAAAAATTCTTTGTGGTCCAAATCAACAATGTTATACTTTGAAAGTGTAGTTTTCTTAAAACTGTCGTGGAATAAAGAACTCATAATTTAAACCAATTAAATTAAGAGAGTTTTAATTGCATTTTTAAAACATTAGTTTGGTATATAACACTAGTAAATTCTCGTTGCTGTTTCCGTTAGTTTGAATTTGAGTTCTCAAATTTGGATACATACGGTTGATTATGTTGTGCTTAAGCACCGCTATATTTTTATGTCCGTTAAATTTAAATCTACATATAAATTCTGTAACACTGTCGCCCACTTGAGCCTGTTGGTCCGGAACAGGCACACAATCGCCTATTGGGTAGTCGCTCCAGATGAACCACTGTCATTTTGGATCTTGGGCTTTTATACTTTTGTATTCTGTAAACGACATCATTTAATCTTTTTATCACTGTGTAGGGTCCATCCCAATGAGTTTGTAGTTTTGGGGACAATCCGTTTTTTCGTTGTGGGTTGAAAAGGGGAGCCATTTATCCCTGGTTAAATCCCGGAGAGCTTGCAGGTCGGTAGTACCTGGGTTTCATTTTATTGCTGACCATTTTAATTCGACCGCGTACATTAGGGTTAGATCATTAAAGTTTTCTTGCTGTTGGGAATAGTTTGCATCTCCTTTAGTTGTTGGTGTCGGCTTAATACCAAATTCCAAGTCACCAGGCAGTTTCAGCTCGTCTCCGAATACAATCTTAGCAGGTGTTCGTGATGTTAAGTCGTGCACAGCTGACCTGTATGCCAGTAGAAACTTCGGGATGTGCTCGTTCCAGTCCTTTTGATTCGAGCTTACCACTTTTCGCAGGTATTCTTCCAGAGTACGGTTAAATCTTTCTACCATGCCATCTGACTGTGTGTGGAGCGCCGTTGTTCTGGTTTTTTTTATTATATATATTTCGCACATATTCTGGAATATTGCAGACTCAAAATTTCTAGCGACAAACACGGTTGTTTACGAATGCATCCACTATTGTACTTGCTTATTGGTTTGGTATGGCATATACTTCTGGCCATTTACTGAAGTAGTCCATAACCACAAGAACATAACGATTTCCGGCGTTGCTGATAGGGAAAGGTGCTGCAAAATCCATTGCTCTCCACTCAAAAGGGGCTCCCAAAATGTACTGCTGCAGCTGTCTGCGACTTCTTTGTGCAGAACCTTTGGCTGCAATGCAGTGTGTACAATTTGCTATCCATTCGGCTACATCCTGCTGACATCCAACCCAATAAAAACGCTGTTTTAACACCACTAGCAAATTGGAAACTGGTTTGCCGTCCGCACTTTCCCATGTACGATATAAGCGTCCATTTATCAGCTTTAAGATATTCCAGTGGGCCCAGCTGATATCTCGTTTCGGGTAGGCCTTTTTTTTTCCTGCTTAGCAGCTATAATTTTTGCTAGTGTGGGATCATTCCTTTGAAACTTTGAGTTGCAGGGCCTACGTGACAGGGCATCCGATTTGTTATGTTTCACACCCTTTCTTTGCTCGATGCTAAAAAATCCAGCGCGCTGGCTGTCCTTTAAATTGCAGTAGCCACATGATTGCAGAATGGTCGGTCCTTAGCATAAAGTGTTGCCCATACAAATATTTGTGGTAATGTTTTATACACTCTAAAACTGCTAGAGACGCTCTCGCCGGGTCACACAATAGTTCATTTCAAGCTTTGAAAGTATTCGGCTGTAATAGCCTATCACTTTTTCTGTTCCAATAACCACCTGTGAAAGAACGCCTCCTATTCCATATCCATTCGCATCGCTTTCTAGCACAAATTTCTCTCCAAAACCGGAGCTTTACACAACAAACCTCTCAGTGTCTGGAACTCTTTTTCTTGCGGTTCATCCCAATGGAATGGTCGCGACTTTTTAGTGAGCTCATGCAAGCTTGCTGCTACGCTGGTGAAATTCGGTACAAACCGTCTGTAGTATAAATAATTTATGTGGGCTTAATTAAAATGTATTCTAAGAATAGTTCGCAATTCATCAAATATTTTTCAAACAATCAGTTCCTATTGTATACATACATATGAACTTTGGAATGTTTGGCGAAAATTTCAAAAACATTTAGAAAGCGTAGCGATAATAGTTCGCCAGCTGTAAAGCGTCAAAAAAAATAGTAAATGCATACATATTTGTATTTAATTTTATTTTTGCATATTTTCGTATTTTCCCCAATTTAACATATACAAAATGATAAGTTAAGATCTTAGGAGATAAAAAATTAATTTCTTCACATTCATATAAAGTTAACTGGTCTTACATTTATTAAAAACATCTAAAAAAATCATCGTTTTGCAGAATATCGCATTGTCGATAGCACGCACTACGGAATTGGACGCGGATTAATGGTAAAATATTACGAAATTAAGCCTAATTATGGGTTCGATTTGAGAGCAAAAAGCTTTCTGCTTGCGATTTGGTTGTAATTTTTCATATTTAGATCTCTGTCTTACTTAGTAAACTCAGAAGAAGATTTAAATAAAAAATGTTTTAATTAAATCCATCTGTTTTCTTAGCAATATGAATTACCGAATTCGTATTTTTTAAATCAATTGTGTTTCTATATCAGAAATGTACAGCTTATATAGACCAAAACCTTTATCGTCTGTTCCAACCGCAATACAGATAAGTAAATGGAAAAGTTAACAAAATTTTAAAAAACAACTATCAGAATACCACTAGTTTACATACATACGTTCATCATACGAGTCCCAAAAAAAATTTTAAATTAAAATAATGAATTAAAATATGTTGTTATATTTTATAATTTAAAATTTTTTCTTATACTGTCTAGTTATTTTTATTTTTTGGTATTATTATTATATCAAATAAAAACGTCGACAACTTACTGAATTCTTTATATAATTATTTGCTCACTGTAAAAAATCCTATCTGATAACATATTGGATATTTTTGAAAAATTAACCTTTTATCGTTCATAAAATTGGAAGAAACGCAAAAATTAAAAAAATATTATAAATGAGATTGTGCCTGGTTTTTTAAATAAATTGTGGAACAAACTTTTTCAAATAAAAAGTAAAAGTAATAAAAACAACTAAAATGTATCAAAAATTCTAAAAAATAGCATATTGTAGTGTTCAGGATTCGAAACCGTGCCACCAACGGGTAGGGTATGGTTTCAAATCCTGACAACCATTTATTAATTTTTTTTTTAATTTTTGATACAATTTAGTTATTTTTAAATAAAAATTGTTCTTTGATTGGTGATGACGAAAGAATGATAAGTGTTGGCTTTGTAATTGTCTTTGTCATTTTAAGTGTAGTGGGTTGAAAACACTTGTTGCTGAAGCTCTTCGAAACACCAAAGGCTTGAAATGGTGTTGCCATGATTGTCAGAAGATTGATGCGGAATTTTTTCGTTTTTACCCAAGCACTAAGAATACTTTTATTAACATTCAAAATAAAATGTCTGTTTTGTCTAATGATATTGCTGCTTATGGTAATTTATTTGCTGATTTTAAGAATCTTAATAACTTGCAATCGGTTGAGTCTTCTCCAAAACGTCGTAAATCCGCCAGAAATAAGATTAAAGCCAATAATGAGCCTTTAAGTAATCTTAATCAGCCTGATACTGCTGCTGTTTCATCCATTGATCTTACAACTACTGGTCATAAGTCTAACGATGACACTTTACCATCACTCGGGATAAAGTCGGTGAATAATGTCTATTGCCAAAAATCCAACAGTGTTGCTCTATCTCCTTCCGATCCTGATCCTTCAAGTTCTGGTGCGGTGAACAATGTTCAGCCACTAAGCAATTAATTGTTTTGCCTCCGAAAAGATATATGTATATTCATTTCCCGTTTGGCTTATGATACAAACATTGAAGATGTTGATGAGTATTTAAAATCTAAATTGGATGTAGGAGTCGATGTATTTGTATCCAAATTTTCATATTCACAGCCGAGGAGTATAACATCTTTTAAGATTGCTGTTCCAGTACACGTATATGACCGAATTGTGGATCCTAGCTTTTGGCCTAAAAATATTTTTGTTCGCGAATATGTATTTAAGCATAATCCAAGGTCTAGAAACATTGCTTTCTTGCCTCCTAGAAATGTTGAAATGGTTCCAAAAAACTAATTGCCTCTAAAGATTGCTTAAATATTATGTACCAGAATGTTCGTGGCTTGAATACTATATTGTCTACTCTTCTTTTAAATAGTTATGATTTTATCCATGATGTAATTATCCTTACTGAAACCTGGCTTAATGACGATGTTTTCAATGCAGAAATTCTTTGTAACAAATATCAAATATATAGATACAATCGCCCTGCACGAAGAGGTGGTGGAGTTCTAATTGCTGTCTCTTGCTTATACCCATCTGAAGTCGTTGTAACTGATCATTCTAATATTGAATTTGTTGCTGTCGCTGTTAAAGTGAAAAATAAAAAAATTTACTTCACTTGTTCCTATGTTCCTCCGATTCTTTTGTTTACTCTAAGCATGTTCAAGCCATTGAATCTGTTACTTTAATTCTTGATACAATTGACTCTATTTTTGTTGTTGGTGATTTGAATCTGGCGTCAATTTCGTGGAAATGTACACCTGATACACCTTATTTAATTCCAGCGAAGAATAAAAACTGCCATTATGAGTTCTTAAATGATATTTTTGGATTAGCTCTTTTTCAAATAAATTGTGTCTTCAATGATTTTGGAAAAATGCTTGATTTAGCAATGATGTTGATGATTGCACTATTATTCGTTCGAAACATATTACACTGCCTGAAGATCGTTATCATCCTACGATTAAAATTAGCTCTCCGATTCCATCCGAAATTAAGTTGAAGCCTTCTGAATCTAGTCAAGTTTTTTGTTTCAAACGAACGGACTTTACTTTATTAAATAACTTACTTGCTGGGATGACGTTTTGAATATCCCTATAAACCGCAATTTGAATATTGAAGTGATTGTTACCACATTTTACGATAAAATCTACTCTTTTTTTAAAACCTGTGTTCCTAAACAAGTTATTTACACTCAAGTTGGGCCTCCATGGAAATCGTGCTTACTTTCACGTCTGAAAAATACGAAGAACAAGAATTATAAAAAATTTAAAAGGTCTGGCTCGTTTGTGGACTATGGAAAGTGCTCAGTTAGTCGATCTGAATATAACCTGCTCAACCATGCTTCATATAAGGATTATTTAATCAAAGTGAAAAACAACTTTCTATTCATTTGTTAACTTTAAAAGAAAATCGAATGGATATCCATCAGTTATGAAACTTCATAATCAAGAATCCAGCAATGTTGATGTCATTTGTGATATGATTTTTTCGCAAGTACTTATTCCGATGCTGTTTATGATGATAGAAATGGATATCCCTACGCGCTTGCATCAAATCAACTGATATCTTTCCCTACACTCGCTTGTAGCTATATTTTGTTTAACTTGAAAAAACTTAAGATGTCCTTTAATTATGGTCCTGATGGTGTTCCAAGTTGTATTTTAAAACGATGCGCAGAATCTTTTGCCAAGCCGTTAACTTTATTGTTTAACGCTTTAATTAAACATAGTTATTTTCCCGTATTTTGGAAAGATTCGTTCATTATACCTCTTTATAAATCTGGTAACAAGTCCGATATTTCGAATTATAGAGGAATTGCTAAATCAAGTGCCATTCCGAAATTATTTGAAAACCTATTTGCTGACTTCCTATGTCATCACACCGTGTCATTAATGTCACCTTACCAACATGGTTTCAGAAAAGGTTGCTCAACGACGACGAATGTTCTTCCTTTAACATCTTCAGTCATTCACGCGTTTACACTAAAGAAACAAACTGACGCTTTTTATACTGACTTCAGTAAAGCTTTTGATAAAGTTAACCATAAACTTCTACTTATTAAATTGGATATATTAGGTGTAACTCGTAGCAGTTTAAGCTGGTTAAGATCATATTTAACGGACAGAAAGCAAACCATTCGATTTCACAACATTTCTTCCACTAAGTACATTTACGTCTCATCTGGTGTTCCCCAAGGCAGTCATCTTGGTCCGATTTTGTTTTCGCTGTTTATAAACGATCTTCCGAACGTTATTAACTTCTCAAAGTGACCTTAATAACTTTTTTCAATGGTGCAAACACAACATGATGGAGCTGAATTTAAAAAAATTTAAATGCATGCGCTTTTCAAGAAGTAATCTTATTGCTGTTAACTATTCCTTGGGAGGTCATCAGTTGGATTTGGTTGATTCATTTCTTGACCTTGGAATTTTGCTAGATCCGAAATTAAATTTTGTTTCTCATATTACTTTGGCTGTAAATAAAGCTAGAGGTATTCTTGCCTTTATAAAGCGTTGGTCTAAAGAGTTTTCTGACATTACGAAGCAGCTGTACGTGTCTCTAGTTAGACCTATTTTAGAATACTGATCAATCATATGGGATCCATACTACAATATTCATAATATTCGTATTGAATCTGTGCAAAAACAATTCTTGTTGTTCTGCTTACGTGGCCTTGGATGGAGTTCCTCACCAAATTTGCCTTCATATACTAGCAGAATAGCATTAATAAATCTTCCTACTCTCAAAAGTCGTCGTACAATGTTAAATGTTTCTTTTATTATAAACCTTATCAATGGTAACACTTGCTCTGAATTTCTTTTAAATTCTGTTAAATTTAATATTCCTTGTCGTAGTACTCTCCATTATAATCCTCTTGTTATTAAGTTATGTAGGTCTAATTATGCTTTGGCTAATCCTTTCACGAGATTATGTCGTCAATATAATTATTTGTCTGAACTTGTTGATTTTTCTTTGAATTCTAATATTATAAAGCATAAAATTATTGTTTTTCTTAATTCATAACTTATAAATTTTTATTATACATAATTCATGTAGTTTATTATTATGTTTGTACCTTGTTATTAGTCTGTAAGGATTATATCCACTGACTAATTTTTTTTAAATAAATAAATAAATAAAATAAAATAAATTACTTTTACTTTTTATTTGAAAAAGTTCGTTCTTTTTTTTAAGAATTTTTGATAGCTTGAAATTATTTTAAATATGAATATAATATTGGAATATTTTAATCGTTAGACTAACAGATTTATGTAATAGTTGGCGATTTTTTTAATCAATTTTGGGAGAATTTCTTCATTATTAAATCTTTTCTTACGTTTCAAATCATTTCTTTGTTTAGTCGAAGACCACTGGCTTTTTGATAAAGATGTTGAAACACTTCTTGGATGTGTGAAAAATTATATATGTACATAAGTGCTAATAAGGGGATGTTAATATTTTTATAATGCACCCCAGGCAAGAAAGTGTTACAAATTTGTTACGAAATTCATAATTTATGGCTGACTTCATAAACGCAGTTTGCAAAGCAAAAAGCTTAAAACAAATAATATTTATTTTTGCCTTAAGATTTCTTTTCACGTCTTCTGGTATATTATGAAGACCATACCTAACCATTATTAATGCTAATACGACCTCCTTGCGACGTATTTTGGGAGTTTTTACCCATTCTTCAAAAATTTCCTTTCGCGAAAGAGTGGAGGTCATACTGGAAAAGTGAAAAAAAATTTATGGCGGTCGCAAAAATGCGGCAGATGTTTTTGGTTTACCGTAAAGTGAACGCTTGAAAGATTAACCTAAACATAGTTTTACACCGGAACAATCTGGAATAAACAGCTTTAACTCTACTTGAAAAAAGAAAATATTTTATTTTTTGCACTTACTGAACTGCTCACAAAAAAAAATTTTTTAATACCTATAATGGAAATATTTAAATGAAAATCGTAATAAATTTCCCTGAAATGAAGCTTTATAATAATAAAAAAATTCATGACAATAAAATCAACGTAGCCTTTTTAATCATAAACCAAAGTCACACAAAAACTACGTTTCTTTGAAATCTGAATGCATGAGTTGACAACAACTGACTTTAAAGCTTACTTTTTATTAATCAGAGTTTAAAGCAAAAAAACCAAACATAAATTACAGTTACCTGTTATTGAGAAGCTCATTAAACGATCAGAAGAAATGTTGCCAGACATTTTTTTAATTTTTTCCAGCTTCCTGATTTACCAAAGTGTGCGTACGTCGAAATGATGAACTTCACAGTCATCACGGACCACGCGAGCCTGAAATGGCTTATATCGCTTAGCCAGGTAGTCATTACAGCTGCAGGCATACGATTCGTGATCGAACATCGAAAAGGGGCAGAGAATGTGGTGGCGGACATGCTTTCGCGCATGCCGATTGACGTAGGCGAATTGGTCGCAGAAAACTTTTTCGACTTTGAAACAACCACTTTTGAGTCCGAAGACTATTTAGAATTAGTCCAAAATATTGAACAACACCAGGCCAGACTGCCTGATTTACGCGTAGGAACCGGAAAAATATATAAAAAACTAAAATTTTTGATAGTGTCGTTAATGTGAGTGAATCAGCTTGGAAGCTATGGATTCCCCAGGTCATCCACATATTAATTGAAAAAGCCCATGATATTATAACAACCGCCCATGGTGGCGTGCGAAAAACCCTAAGTAGTAGGGAATTGTATGTCTGGCAACCATTTTTAATTGCAAATTGTGTGTTAATGGGTTTGGCGGCATGCTTTGATTAGTGTGTTTGTGTGTGTGTGTGTGTGTGTGTGAATGTGCGGGCGAAATATTTTTTTGTTTATATTTTGTGTGTGTTTATTTAAGGGATATTGATTTCAGTTGTTGGGAATTTGTTGTGTCTGTCCGTTAGAATTGATTTGAGCTGGTGTGTGGTTTGCTTGTTTGTCTGTCCGTTAGAATTGATTTGAGTTGTTGGTTTAGTTTACTTGTTGTATCTGTCCGTGAGAATTTCTGTCTGTCTGTTCGTTGAATTTATAAGTAATTAAAATTTAAAAATTTTGGTAATTAACACTATGTTTAATGGGGTAAAAAGGAATAATGAGTTTTTTGTCTGTCCATTACGTCCGTCCTTTTGTGTGGGTGTGTTGATTCCATCCGATCATATGAACATAATTTTGTTGATGGTGGGGAGGAGGATGGTTAAGTTTTTTTGTTTGCATTTATTTATTGTATGTGTGTGTGTGTTGTTTATTTATACAACATTTTATTTTTAAGCATGTTTGTCTTTTCGACCATCCGTTCTTCCAACTGGTCGTCTTTTTTCAAGTGTATGTCTTTTCAAGCGTCCGTCGTTTGGTGGACAATGTGTATACATACATACATACATTCGGTATATGGATATTTGAGTATGCGTAGGGAGATGTTAAATTCTTTTAGATATTTGCGTGCGCAATCGTATTCATATTTTGTTAGCTGTTTTGTTTACATTAGTTTTTTGTCCAGTACAGGATACTAAACAAAAAATTGTGTGGATATATAATTTTAGAAATTATATACATATTTGTTTTGTGTATGCTTCTGCTTGAGATCACAATTTTTTCTTAAAGTTTTGCTTGATATACTTACATAAACTTTTTGTCAACTAGAAACTTTTTTTGTGGCAAATATTCGCATAATCGTTTGAATTTCTGGTTGTGTTGCTAAGTACAAAAGATGTGGTTTGTATTTGAAATAAAAAACACTTGTATAATTTTTTATGTTTGTATTTATTTATTGTTTAATATATGATAAAATTTTACAATAATTCATGTATTTTTAAATGAAAATATTGTAAAAAGGGATAATTCATTTTAAGCAAGATTTTTCTTTTGTTAGTAAAAGAGCATTTCTTAATGCGTAAACACCAAATGTGTGATAATTACAATAGAAACACTCGGGATATTTAATTTCCATTTGCTTAAAGTTGTTGCAGCCAAAGTCCTCTATGTTAAAAACTCTTTTTCGTAGTATTTTTTCTAGCCATTGTCTCTTTTCTTCTCCTTTAACATATATTTTAGAATAGCGTACATTAGCTTTTAAAAATGTGTAAACACTTTTAAATGAAACTGATCCATCGTCCCAGTATAGGTGATGATAGTTTTTTGTTAACCAATTTGCTTCTCTCTGCTTTTTTTCTGACAAACATTGGAAATCGTATGGAGGTTTTATGATGAAATTAATGTAATCATTATTGTTGAAAACTAATCGTTTGAATTTCTGGTTGTGTTGCTAAGTACAAAAGATGTGGTTTGTATTTAAAATAAAAAACACTTGTATAATTTTTTATGCTTTTATTTTTGCTAAATAAACTTAATTAATTAATTACAAAATTTTTTATGTATGTGGGTTAGCAGCTGTTTCAACTGCCTTAGTGGCTTCATCTAAAATGGGATCGTCTGAATTTTCAAACAACGCCAGAAATATGGGAACATCAATTGGTGGAAGGATTTGAACGTTAATTATTTCAATGGGTGGTTTGATTGATGACTGCATTATTCCTTGGGTATTAATACTTAGAAATTCATCATCACCACCTTCGAGAAGGCTTACATATGATGGTTGTTCCGCTCCATCTGTTGTTATTTCTGCTTCATATGTTGGCTGGGAATCTATACTTAGGAACAGTTCCTCATCACCCTCTAGAAGTTGTTCGTATTGCTCCATTATGTAGGATTTACCACGCACTTTCCGGTAGTGGCGCATGAGTCTCCTATATAATGGTGTTCTCTTCGCGAAACTCATTTTTGAAATGAAAATATTCTGATATTAGAATTTAGGAATTCGATTTTTTGAACGTTTCTTTTGCTTCAAAATTTTTGCAGCGTAGGGATTTCATTTACCACAAAATCATATATATAGAAATTTCTTGGGCTACAAAATTTTGCAACGTAGGGATTTTTTATGCATGCTTTTGCATGCTTCTACTTGACCTCAATATTTGCTAGCAATAAAATTTTTGTAACGGACAAATTCTTTCGAGGCTAAATTTTTGCAACGTAGGGATTTTTTATGCATGCTTTAGCATGCTTCTACTTGACCTCAATATTTGCTAGTAATTAAATTTTTGCAACGTAGTGATTTTTTATGCATGCTTTAGCATGCTTCTACTTGACCTCAATATTTGTTTGCAATAAAACTTTTGTAACGGACAAATTCTTTCGAGGCTAAATTTTTGCAACGTAGGTATTTTTTATACATGCTTTAGCATGCTTCTGTTTTTTGTCGTTGATACACATGCAAAAAATGGTTGTTTACATTAATTTTTTTGTAGGTTAGTGATTTGTTTTGCTACAATTTTTTTTATTTTTTTCAATCTATGGGTTTCTATTACCACAAATTGTAGCTTTGGCACTGGAAACTACTCATTGAAGTTATGTATACCACACCATACTTAAAATATTATTATATAAATCATAAACTTTTCTATCTTAAATTAGTGCAGTTTTGTATCTAAAAGTAACAAGTTGTTAATTCTTATTAAATTAGTTTTGATAAAAAATAAAACTATTGAAAACTAAAATATTGTTATAATAGTATTTGTGTATATAAAAGTTTATAAAAAAAAATTGTTTGTTGTGTTTTAATTCAATTAAAGTAACTGTTTTGAAAATATCAAATAAAATGAGTTCATCCATTTTCCATTGTGTAGTGTGTGCTAAGGAATACAAATACCAAAAAGTCGTATTTGGAGCATTGCAAAAGTCATGCTCAACTACAAGACATTCAAATGCCAGTGCAATGTGCTCCACAGCCTTTAATATCTTTATATAACCCTATGGCTTGGAACAATCAGCAACAGTAATATCCTTCGGCTTCGTACTATCCTACGGCTTTGAACAATCAGTTTTCAGTACCCATACAAATTCCACAGAATCTTCCTATTCCCTATCAATATACATCACCAATGCAATGGCAGCAATATAATATGCCTATTACCCCACAGTTTGGAATAATCAATTTGCCTTGACGATGGAGAGTTTCAGGCAACCTCAACAGCAACAACAACAACTATATAATGTTGTGCTTGACGACATGGAAATAAGTCAAATAACCCAACATGAGCAGCCTATTGACAGCAACAACACTATAGTTGATGAAGAAGAAATGGATGTTTCAAATTGTATCAGCGGTGAATATGATTCTTCTTTGAATGTGGAACAGGCTGAAGGCTTTGAACCAAAATATTATTTGATAAATAGTGCGTTCAAAAATAATATTGCTATCTATGGAATTTCCAACAAAAAAGATGATCTTCTATTTGAAGATTTTATTGTGGAAAATAAACAAATTTTCAAGGAATTACTTGAAAATAGTTTAGCTAAGCACAATATTTTAAAATTCAACATAACTCTTATTGGAGAGTATATAAAAATTGTGGGTGAAGAAATGGAATTGTGTCAGATTTCACACAGAGCAAAATTGGTTCTATTGTGCTTAGGAAGTAATATTGACGAGCTAATTTCAAAACAATTACAAGATATCCATAATCATATGTCAGAGTTCCAGGAAAGAGATTCTGGGTGGACGTTAATTAGAATTATTCGTGTTGAAATGAATATAAACAAAAGTTCACTTGTAAAAGGATCTCAATGGATAAGCTCACCGTACAAACTAGCTAAAAGGAGAGCCTGCATCAACATTGAAAACAGTGATAATTATTGCTTTAAATGGGCTTTAGTCGCTGCATTGGATACTTCATTGGATAATAATAAGAAATAAGGCACGTTGTAAATCATATAACATCGAAGACATTAGTGCCGATGTTATAACCTTACAAAATGGGGTTAAAATAGATTTCATAAATCTAAAATTTCCACTATGTCTTAAAAATATTCAAGAATTTAATAGCAGGAATGATGATGTTAGTGTGAATGTGTTTGGGTATGATAGTGAGACTGATGAAATAATTGGACCATTTTATATTACGCAAAAAGAAAAAACAAAGCATGTTAATTTATTGCTGTTGGAAGATGGAGACAATCACCATTATATATTTATAGAAAGCATAACAAGGTAAGTAAATATATATGAATAACCATATATTTACATATATATTAATTTATAAATTTTCCAGACTTCTGAAAGCACAGACAACGAAGCACTGTAGCGAACTTTTATTTTGTAATAGCTGCCTACAATATACGCACAGTGAAAGAACTATGGAGCAACACAAAGCAGAATGCGGAAAAATTGTCGCAACGTTGCCTTCTGCTGAAAATTGTCTCTTGAAATTTAAGGATCATCACCGGCAGATGGATGTGCCATTCGTGGCTTATGTTGACTTCGAATGCATACTTGAGGATATGCAAACAAATGTAAGTTACAAAACTAAAATTGTTAAGAGGCACATTACCTGTGCCTTTAGTTATTACATCAAGTGTATAGGTAATGATAGGTTAGATAAATTTAAGATATATAGTGGTAAGGACGCGTCAGAGAAATTTGTTGATTGCATAATTGAAGATTGTGAGGATATTTAAAATGAGTTTCTTAGAAGTAAGGAAGGAATGGATAGTTTATCCCCTTCGGAAGTATATAGTTTTCAAGACGCAATAAATTGTCACATATGTGGCAAATTTCTCGGTAATGACCGCGTAAGAGATCATTGCCATATAAGTGGTAAATATCTAGGTGCAGCTCACAATGTTTGCAATTTAAAGTCCCAAATTCATCCCAATATATTTTCATAATTATTCATCTTATGACTCACACCTTTTTGTGAAAGAATTGGGTAAAAAGTCTGACAATATAAAAGTCCTTCCGCTGAACAAAGAACTGTACATTTCTCTATCTAGATTTACAAAAATGACTGACAATTTTAATCTTGAGCTCAGATTCTTAGACACTATACGCTTTATGGCCGATAGCTTAGAATCCTTAGCAAATAACCTTACCGACAATGACTTCTATACGGTAAGGGCGCACTTTAAAACAAAGACAGAGTTTGACCTTGTAAGAAGAAAGGGTGTGTTCCCCTATGACTATCTTGATTATTTCCAAAAATTTGATGATAGTCAGCTTCCGCCAAGGGAAGATTTCTTTAGCACACTGAATAACAAGGAGTGCTCACTTGAAGACTACGAACATGCACCAAAGGTCTGGCATACCTTTAATTGCAAAACCCTGCGAGATTATATGGAATTGTATCTAAAAACGGATGTTCTTCTGCTAACAGATATATTCGAAAATTTTCGAAAAGTTTGCAAGGGAATTTATAATTTAGATCCGTGCCAGTACTACACTGCTCCAGGTCTATCATGGGATGCCATGTTAAAGCATACAAGTATAGAATTAGAGTTGCTGACAGACATAGACATGTATAATTTTTTTTAAAAAGGAATACGTGGTGGAATGGTACAGTGTAGTAAAAGATATTCCAGAGCAAATAACAAATATTTGGATGATTTCGATAAAGAAAAGCCTTCAGAATTTCTAGTATATTTACCTTTACGGTTGGGCGATACAGCAAAAAATGCTTTTGAGAAAAATTTCTTTAAATTGCTCAATAATGCCGTATACGGTAAAACAATGAAGAATGTAGACAAAAGAAAAGATGTAAGAATTGTAACGAACTGGAATAGAATGAATCGAAATCATTTCGGAGCTCAAAACTGGATATCTAAATCAAATTTTCACAGCTTGTCTATATTTTCGGATGATATGGTTGCAGTTCAAATGAATAGAGTCAAGACATATTATAATAAGCCCATATACTTGGGATTTTGCGTGCTGGAGCTTTCTAAATGGAAAATGTATAATTTCCATTATGGATACATGCGACCAAAGTTTAAAGCAAAGTTATCTTTAAATTATATGGATACTGACTCCTTTATTTATACAATACAAACTGATGACTTTTATGCTGACATAAAATCTGACATAGAACAAGAATTTGACACTTCCGATTACCAAGAAGATAACGTATATGGTATTCCATTTTTAAACAAAAAGGTGTTGGGTATGATGAAAGATGAGAATTGTGGAAAAGTGATGAAAGAATTTGTGGGACTTCGATCTAAAATGTATTCTTTTAGCGTGCAATATGAAAACGATGTTAAAAACTCGAAGGGGGTAAAGAAATGCGTTCTTGATAAATATAACTTAGCTTCTTATAGAAATTGTTTATTTAAAAGTCTATTGTTTATGATGATACGTTAACATTTAAGTCAAAGATTCATCAAATTTATACCAACGTACTAAATAAGGTTGTCTTAAGTTATCAAGATGATAAAAGAAAAATACAAAGTAATGGTATAAATACATATGCATGGTATCATTTTCAAATCGAGGAAACCAATCCTGATTATGAACTTGACATGCTATTGTTGGAAATAGCTAAATTAGAAAAAGAAGAAGAAAAATAATGGTGAAATTGATATATACATATGTATATAAATGTAAGTTGTTTCTATCTATGTAAGGAAAATAACTAAATGTTTGGTTTTAAGAAAAATTGGTTTGTTATTTAAAATTAAATAATAGTAATAAAAATGTTATTAATAAATAAAAAACTAATACAATCATGTTTTATTTTTCGCAATTTATTATCTATTGTTAAACAGGAACCAGAAAAATTTGTACTTTGTTTCCCTATTGGCTGTACTTAGCTGGATAAAAAAAATCTTGTCAAGTTTTTTGCTTATTTACATATGTCTGTATATTATTTTTTTTATTTATTTCAATTCAATAAAAATATAATTTATAATAGAATTCTATTATATTTAAAACAACTTTTTTTCTCAAATGAAAAATTGTGCATCGGCACGTGTCAGGCCCCTCCTTACATTCAGGATCATACCAGGGACAGCTTCTAAAGTGGGTTTCTTCATCCCCATCCTCCCCATCGACTACTCCATAGTCCTTATTTTCGTTCAGCATGGACACGAAGCATTGTATTGCATTTTTATGCTCATAGAGCATTAAGTTTTCACAGTGTAGTAAAAAATTTTGTATAATGTTTCTGATTTCACTCATTTTGTTCAAGTACTTTTTTGTTACTAACAATTGTCTGGAAATTCCTAAGCCTTATGTAGCTTCATCGCTCCAGTTTTTTATACTATATACACACATACATATATCGTAATACATATTTATTTATTTATGTAGGAGTAAAGGATTGCTCTACTCATTCTTTTTGGTGGGAGAGCGATGAGCATATATGTACATTATTTCACTAATTTTCAGTTAGGCTTCTTGCAATCATCATCGCTGCTTTCAAGATCACTTTTCATCAAAGATTCACTGTGAAACGATCTCTTAAAATGGACTCGGCAAAAAATTTAACAAAAAAATTTAATTCCATGAACATCAAAAGCTTAACTCACATAAAAGATCTAGATACAGCAATTAAATATCCTATTCTAAATATAACACGGGTAACAACAAAATATGGACCAACACTAAAAGTTGAGTTGGAAAACAAGATAATGTTTCTACCTAGAAGATATAACGCTTTCACAGATGAAGAAATCAAGGATCTCTCAAATGGATCATTTCGACTATGCAGAGAAGAAGAACAAAACTTAATCCTTGAGAGTGAGATGGATGAATTTTTAATTCCAAATGTTCAATATCCTATTTAGCAATAAAATAAATTATTTGTGTGTAGTAAATTATAAATACATAAATAAAAAAAGGCATTATAGAGTTTTATAAAATATATGTGATTGTGTTTTTATTTAATCTTTTCAGTTATATCATAAAGAAATTTAAGACATAAGTGGCCACAGTTAAATGTATTAAAATTCTGATATTGATTATAGTTGCATTTTATATTTGTGCCCAGATATTTGGAAGGAGGTTGTAAGTTTCCAAAACTGTCGAAAAATTCTTTCTCATTAATGTTTTTATAATATGCTACCCAATGTGTACCAGCTCCTGTTGATATATCTAAATTGATTATTCCACATTCTATTTTCTTTGGTCGTTTTGGTAGTGAGTCTAACATGAAAATTCCTCTAAAATATGGAATTTTGATTGAAAAATTCTTCAAGTCTACTTCTGATAGTGGTCTATTAGGTAGCATTTCTAAGAGTTTTTTGTCTGCTCTTTATAAACTAAACCATAACCCTTTTTATATGGTGTTAGATAAAGTCCTTTCCCAGCAGCTATCGATTCCATTGCTTTATTATGTCTGGCTGCTTCATCAAGTTGATTTTTTGCATTCTTTGTTGCATTTACGGCCTTAGCTATAGCAGCACCTCCAGTGGCTAGACTTCCAATTGCACCCAGAGCAATTAAAATCGGTATTAGGGGTAAAAAACCACAAATTTTCGGAACATTTATTATGCGTGGTATTATAGCTTGGGATTTTCTTCCTTTTAATGATTTGTTAATAGTTTTGCGAGCGATTCTAATGGCAGAGTTAATGTCAAGAGGTTTTTCCTTTTTTAATATTTTTGTTGCAGCTCTAATTGTAGTACTGAACAGTTTTTTCCCATCTAATTTGGTTTTTTAACATTTTTCTTCTTCCTCACACCCATACCAAATTTTGTTTTAGCTTTCATTGCGTTAGTAATCATGTATGCAAATGATTTTTCTGAAAGACTGCTATCGTTTGACAAAACTCGTTTCCAAGCTTTATTTTCAAGAATTTTATCAGCTTGATGTCTAATATTTAAATCCTTATTTTTCGAATAAGCTATGTCGTGACTTTTGCATGCAGAGTCCAATAAATTAATTCCTTGATCACCTCGATCTAAACGTTTTTGTAGTTGTGTTCCAGGTCCACAGTACTGATATCCAGGAAGATGAAGTTCAACAGGTAGAGAGTTTATTAAGCTATTCAATAAACGTGCTCCAACGAAGGTTTTTTTATGACTAAAGGGCTCGTTATAATGTACAACCATTTTATTTTTAATTTATTTTCTATAATAAAAGGTAACAACGATGTATTGCATTTAGTTATAAAAATGCAGTTAGTAAAACAACACAAAAATATTTTGATTCGTAATACTGATGATTCTTCGAACATCAGATCAAAAATAAAACATAGTTCCCTCTTACCAAACTCTATTCGTGCTCTAATAGTTGGACCATCGAATTGCGGAAAGACTAATGTTATGATTAGCTTGCTAGAGAGTCCTAATAGACTCAAGTTTGAAAACATCTATTTATACTCAAAATCCCTATATCAACCGAAATATGAGTACTTGAAGTCAAACTTGTGTCAAACTTATTCCAGAATTCCCAAGCATTTAATAAGAGACAATGCTAATGTAATTATAATGTTTAAACAAGATGAGACGAATATGAAGCACATTTATAGGGATCATATTGCCAGCGACATGAATTTTGAAAAGTTTCAGCAAATTTGTAGAGAATATTGGAAAGAAAAATATGGATTTTTGATGATAAGCAAAGATAATGAATTAAACAATGGTCGCTATAGAAAATTATTCGACTATTTCATAACGATATAAATTAGTCTACATAAAAGAAAAAACTTTAGTATATAATCTGACTTTAAACATAATACATCTACATATATCTTTAAATATTTAACATACTTAATCTAAACTGATATACCGATCTGAACCTAATAATCTGATCTGATACCTGATAAGCTGATCTGATACTTAATAATCTGATCTAATATCTGATCTGATACCTAATAATCTGATCTGGTAAGCTGATCTCATACCTGATAAGCTGATCTGATACCTGATAAGCTGATCTGATACCTAATAATCTGATCTGATAACATAATCTGATACCTGATAAGCTGATCTGATAACCTGATCTGATAGCTGGTAAGCTGATCTGGTACCTAATAATCTGATCTAATCTTATAGCTGAAAAATGAAATCAAAAATTTTAAAAGAGTTGGTGGCGACTAGAAATGTCTTGAAGAAAAAGCTTCGTAGTATAAAAACCGGTGAAATAGACACACATGAACAACTAAGAGATACATTTAAACCTATAACAGACCCTTTAAAAGAATTTATATATAAGACTAAGAATACCAATAGAATTATTAAAAAAGAAAAGAATGAGATGAAAACAGAAATTGAATATAATAACAGTTCTCATCTTAAGAAACCATCAATTAAGATGGAGACAAGCACACCAAAGAAACTTGTAGAAGATACAACATTTGACACCAGCAACTCACTTAATGATCCTATTGGTGATAATAATAGTGATAATGAAGATGATGACAATTTTTACTCCCAAAATTCAAATATTGAAGAGAGTTATACTGACTTATCAGTCTTGGAAGGAAGAAATGAATTAGATACTAACTATGGTCCACATAAAGATTTATTTAATGAATGGAAATTCGGTAATAGTAGTCTCAAACTAAATGAAGACAAAATACATGTTGGGGGTCAAATATGGGCTCTACCACCAGGTCTATTTTCTTTGTTGTTTCAAAAAATACCAAAAAACTACGATAAATTTGAACTCGAAATCTATAAAAAAATTTTAATTAGTACCAATGCGTATAGAAGAGACTATAAGCCTGATGGTCAAATAAAGGGAACGAAAGCATATAAATATAAAAATATTATTAAGAAATTGTTTACAGAGAAAAATGGAAATAATTTATCTCAATCAACGGGAGCTAAACCTAAAGCTGGTTATTTAGGTGATGGATTGATACAGCTTAACAATTAAGTTCGGGTTCTTGTTATTGTCCAAAAAAAACACAAGTTATTTTTGGTTTTATAACATTTTATTTGAGCACTGAATTATCACTAAGTAATACTTCATAATGACTGACTTTATTTTGTAAATTCTTATACTTATAACTTAAACTATTGATTACTAAAAATGTTTAATAAAAAGAAATAAAGAAAACAAAATTAGTAGGAATTTTGTTTTCCTGTTGGTCTGGCATGTGTAAGTAAAACTGTGTAGTTTGTAATTTTAATTATTAAGAATTTTTTAAGTAAATTATTTTGGGTTATTTTAAATTGTGTAGTGTGCACTTTTAATTATTAAGAATTTTGTCTGCAAATTATTTTGGGTTATTTTAAACTGTGTAGTGTGCACTTTTAATTATTACGAATTTTGTCTGTTTAAAAGTGAATGCATGAGAATGGATATGTACATATGTACATACATATGTACACATGTGTGTATTATATTATATTATATTTTTATTTTGTGTTATCGTAACTCCCCCATCCTTAGAATGAGGCTCCGACGAAATATTATAAACATTAATTTTTCTTTTGTATACAAAAAATGTTAATATAATAATAATAACTATAGTTACATTTATTCCATTACTTGTTATGTTTAATATTTTATTAGTTTTATGTTTAAAATCTATGTTTTTAAAATTGCTTTCATAGTTTAATTGTTTAATATAGAGGTCTTCCAGTTTCAAATCTATAAATGTTTTGTTTTCTTTAATGTCAGTGATTAAATGAGATAATATTACATTTTCTTTAATGTTTAAATTATCGTTATAATATGTTTTATTTTCTACTGTTACATTACAATTTTCAAATTTCAAAATAAATGTCCCGGAAAATTTTCCATAGTTCTCGTGAATGCAATTTTCTGTTAAGTTTCCGTAAAAATTTTTAAATAGAAGAAAACCTTGCTTTATTTCTTTAACTTCTAAGAAATCAAATTTTCTTAATGTACATTTGGCTTCATTGTTATGAACAATATTTTCAATGCAAGGGTCGCTAAATGTTTTGAGGTTTTTAGCTAAATAGTAGTATTTGATTTTCTTCAAGATATAGTGATTTATTTTCTTTGTTAGGGATTGGTTCGAAGGGAATTGGAGGAATATTTTGGTATAGAAAGAATAATTGAAATGGTTTCTTCAAGAAATATCACATTAATTTTGATATTAAGAGTCAAAGTCCTCAATGAGTTGTAACTCTCGTTTATCTAGTATGTCCGTTGGAATGATACCTAATTTGCTGTTGAATATCACATGACCAATGTCGTCTACGTGATTCCTTAAGAGGGTTATATCATTATCGACTTGATATATGTGTTTTAGAAAAGTAACTTCGTCTTCTAGTGTTGATATTTTATTTTGAATTTCGTTTCGAAATTTATTTATATACCTCGTAACAATGGCTTGTTGCTTGTTAATATGCATTGTAGTGTTACTTATTTGGGAAGAGAGTGTTTCGCTTACTTGGACAAATGAATTTATTTCTATTGAAATGTTTTGCATGGCTTTTGTTAGGACATCAAGAGTGTTTTTAATTTCTTTTTCCTCTTCACTGTCTAAGTTTCCAGTTATAAACTTAATTCCTTTACCGAGTGCGTTAATAAGACCTCTTTTGTTTCTAAAATGGAGAGATAAGTTGTTGATTTTAACTTTAAGTAAAACAAAATAATTTTTTATTGTATCTAATAATGGTTTTGTATCTGAAATTGATCCGTCTAATAGTTTTATGTTATTCTCTATTGTTTCAATGGAGTGGTGGTATTGAGTTAAATTGATGAAGTGAAATACCCTGTGGTCAATGATCCTTATTTCCTTCTCCTCTTTTATTGGGATGTATCCATTGTTGTTTGTAAGATCTTGGATATACAGCTTTTGTGAGTTCAAAAGGTGTACAATTGAAGTTAATAATATTATTGGTAGTAATTTCATCTGAAAATAAATAGTCATATAATTTATGTAGTTTCTAACGTACTTGTTTTTTGGTTTTCAGTGTTTTGAAGTGTTTTCTTTCTTTTAATGTGGGACTTATAGTATTTGTGTCCCGTGCTAGTAATTACATGATCATTATCAAGTTCGGAAACTATTACTTTACGAAATTTAGAGTGGTTTTATCCTCCTCTTTCATCTTTTAAGTATACAGGTCCTGTTTGGATATTTACATTTTCCCGGTTTGTATTACGTTTGTTAATATTATTCTCTTTAACTTTCATAATAGATTCTTTGATTGATTTGTAATCGTCTTGACTGATAATTCCATTCCTAAAATCAATTGGTTTTCTAAGAAATTCCAAAAGGGGAAGTGCTTTGAAGCCTAGTTCGTTATCTATGATTAATTTTTTTATATTTCCAGTTGATGCCAAATATTGTGTTAGGGCGATTTTGAATTCGATCCACGATCGGTTTTTTATTTTGATTGCCTGGGCATATTTGGAGAATTTGTCTATAAATGTAAGGAATAGTGTTTTTTCTAAGCTATAAAATACATCCGCGTGTACTATTTCTCCTGGTTTCTCCGGTGTTTCGGTAATCTGAAATTTTTGTTTAATAGGATGCCTGTCATATTTTTCTTTGTTACATATTGTACAATTATTTATGAATTGTGTTACCCGTAATTTTAGTTGTGGATGGTAAATTTCTGTTTTTAATTCCGCATAATTTTCGTTAATGCCCCTGTGATTATTTTTCTTATGTTCCTTTTCGATCTTCTCTGTTAAAATATTTTCATCCAAAATGTCTTCTAATACTTTTTTACATATTAAGACTTTAAATCCATTGTTAGCTTCAAAATATTTGTTTAATATTACTTTAAACTGTTCGGCAACAGTTTCGTCGTGAATTAACACTGCATTTTAACACTGGATTAAAATGATTTTTCAAAATTGTTATGAGGGTTGATTCGTCAAACTTTTTAGCTGATATTGTTTTCCTATTATTTTGAAAGATTTTCTTGTTCTTTATCTTCAGTGAGCCGGATGTTGTTTTAGTAATAATGATTTGTTGTTTATAGAAGTTCAAAGGGTTGGTTGTTTCCATAATTAAGTTATTATTTGTCGATGTTGAATTATTATTTCCTTCATTTAGATTTACTTGGATTCGAGATAGCGCGTCGGCATTTCCATTTAAGATTCCCTTTTTGTATTGGATTTCATAATCATATTCCTGTAGCCGTAACCTCCATCTTATAAGTTTTGAATTAGGTTCCTTGATGGAGAATAACCAAGTTAAGGGTCTGTGGTCGGTTTCAATTAAAAATCGTCTGCCAAATAGATATGGTCTTAGGTGTTGTGTTGCCCATACTATCGCTAATTGCTCTTTCTCGATGGTGCTGTAATTTTGCTCATGGTCGTTTAGTGTTTTACTTGCGTAGCAAACAGGGTGTCCGTCTTGGGATAACACTACACCTATAGCGAAATTACTCGCGTCTGTTTGTAGAGTGAATTTTTTATTAAAGTCGGGATATATGAGAACGGGAGAGTTTACTAATAATCTTTTTAATGTTTTAAAACTTTCATTGTATTCCGGATCATTTATATTGATATTAGCCTCGGCCTTGCGATTTTTGAGTAGTCCTGTATAAATTTTATATAGTACTGGGCCAAACCGAGGAATTGTTTGATTTCCTTTGGTGTAGTGGGTAATGGGAAGTTCTGTACGCATGTTATTTTATCTGGATTAGGCTTGATGCCTTCTTCTGTTACAATATGTCCCAGAAAATTAGTCACTTTTTTTAAAAACTCACTTTTATCAAATTGAATCTTTAGGTTTACGTCTTTTAGTCTCTGAAATACTTTAGTTAGGGATTCTATGTGTTCTTGTAGTGAGGTCGAAAATATTATTATGTCATCTAAATATACTAGGCAGATCTTGTTAATTAGGTCTCCTAGAACTTGTTCATTAGTCGTTGAAATGTTGCAGGGGCTGTCTTCAGTCCGAAAGGCATACGAAGGAACTCGTAGTGCCCGCCTTCCACACTGAAAGCCGTCTTGGGTATGTCCTTCTCGTGTATTTCGTAAAGTATTGGCAACTTCCTAGTTTCTCCAAGATTTCGTATATGTTGGGGATTGGGTATTTGTCGTCGATCGTCAACTCGTTTAACTTTCGGTAGTCGATTACCAATCTCCATTTTTTCTTGCCACTAGCATCCATTTTTTTGGGTACGATCCAAACCGGAGCCGAGTAAGGCGAATAACTGTGTCTGATTATTTGTTTATCCAACATTTCTCTGATTTGACTTTTTACTTCTTCCTTGTGAACGTACGGGTAGCGATATGTTTTCGCTGCTATCGGAATATTATTGACTGTCCTTATTTCGTGTTTGATTGCGTTGGTGAATGTTAAATCGCTTTCTTCTGTGAAAAATATTTTCTTAAAATTTTTTATGGTCTGTAGTAATTTTTCTTTTTCTTCGAGGTTCAAGTGAGAGGTTCGAATTTGTTCTAGTAGGGGAGGTTTTAAATTTTCATTACTTGAGGGACTTACGTAAAAATTTTCTTCTGTTATTTTATCTATTTCCTGGGTTTGAAATACAATTCTTTTTGAGGTCTTTCCACAGACGTTAACTAGAGCATTAATTTTGAAATTTTCTGCTTCGTATATTCCTTCCATGATTTCAAAATTTTTATTATGTGTTAATATTGTTTGAGGTTTATATATTAATCCTTCTTTCTGTTCTATAGGCAATTCTACTTCATATACGCCATCTTTTTCAAAATAATATTCCACGCCATTTGTATTGTATTTTAATGAGTTTCGTTTTTCTCCAACTTCTATAATGTTATCCCTCAAATTTATTATGGCTTGAAAATGTCCGAGAACAGTAATTGTGACAACTCATCATATGTGGCGAGTATTGGATATATCCTATCTATCAGTCTCGTGAAAGTCATTAAGGCGTTCCTACTTCCATTAAATTGGGGTAAATTGTTTAAATATCTAATTGGATCTAAGGTGATCTGTTGAGGATTTGCCATTTTGGGATATTAAAAGGGAACGTATTGGGTGTTTGAAAAAGAAATGTATTGGGTGTGTTAAATTTTTACCCTGTTAGAAAAATCTAAGGTTAGTTCACAGAGAACAACGGAGGAAGAAAAAAAAATTTATTCTATTCACACGAAGTATTGTACTAAATATATATGTATATATACCGATGGAAAATTTTTCGAGAATATTATAAACGTGATTACGGTTATAGATATAGTTTATTCTAACTTAATATTACGCTTACGATGATTTCTTCTGGCTTTATGTTGTCAATCTTCTGTTGCTGATGTTATTCTTCCTTCAAAGTAAGTTTGGTTATTTTGTTGTTGATGGTTTCTTTGGCTTTTTGGTGTCAATCTTCAATATTCTTTTTTTTTCAAAATAGGCTTAGTTTTTGTTTATGGAACACAGTTACTTTGTTGTTGATGGTGTCAATCTTTGATATTCTTTTTCAAAATAGGTTTAGTTTTTATTTGTTTATAGAACACAGTTATTTCGTTATTCTATCAGAATAAAGTAAGTATTTTTTTTCTCTCTTTGTTTTTATTTTAATTCAACACAAATATTATTTAAAAAAAATTGGTTTGTTGTTTGGTTTTAGGTTAAACAAAATTATTTTATTCACAATCCGAAACAAAGCTAATTTGTGTGTTTTAATTTTGTATATATTTTTTCTTATCCTTCTTTTAAGGTTACTTTAATTTTCATTTGATCAACGGATGTGGTCACTTCACAGTCCAAAACAATGTTACTTTATTGTTTTATTGTTTTGTTTTAAGTTAAACAAAATTAATTAATTGCTTTATAATTCACAAACATGGTAGTCAAAACAAAATTAATTTATTGTTTTGATTTACGCAAACAGAGGTAAATTTTTATTTTCACTTGATCAAAGGATATGACCATTTTTATTTTAAGGGAGTTGATATTAATATACCAATCCCATCCTCGTCGCCAATTAAGTTCGGGTTCTTGTTATTGTCCAAAAAAACACAAGTTATTTTTGGTTTTATAACATTTTATTTGAGCACTGAATTATCACTAAGTAATACTTCATAATGACTGACTTTATTTTGTAAATTCTTATACTTATAACTTAAACTATTGATTACTAAAAATGTTTAATAAAAAGAAATAAAGAAAACAAAATTAGTAGGAATTTTGTTTTCCGGTTGGTCTGGCATGTGTAAGTAAAACTGTGGAGTTTGTAATTTTAATTATTAAGAATTTTTTAAGTAAATTATTTTGGGTTATTTTAAATTTTGTAGTGTGCACTTTTAATTATTAAGAATTTTGTCTGCAAATTATTTTGGGTTATTTTAAACTGTGTAGTGTGCACTTTTAATTATTATGAATTTTGTCTGTTTAAAAGTGAATGCATGAGAATGGATATGTACATACATATGTACACATGTGTGTATTATATTATATTTTTATTGTGTGTTATCGTAACTCTTAACCTCCATAAGTCAAACTATATATACTGGGACGATCCCAATGAGTTGGTAGATCGCCTTCGACTACTGCTAGCATCACAAGCTGCAAGTCATACTAATCATAATAACGAGATTGTATCAATTATTGAAGAATTACGCGAAGATAATATAATGGAATAAATTAGATGAATGAAGAATGTCTGTTGTTAAGTTTGGACATTATTTAAACGATACAAGTGGTATAATTTCAATGAAAAATGCTCCTAAATTGCTGGGGTTCTTTATGGATACGAACAACAACATTGATGTCCAAAACAAAAGAATCAAAAATGTTGCAAAGGCTGTGGAGGAAAACGATGTTATCAATAAATTGTTTCTGCGAACTCAAATCGAAGAAATGGAATACAAGCTATTAAAATACTTTAAGGAAAATAACAACAACACGCATAATACTCTAAGAACTCAAATCGAAGTTCTACAACAGGCAATAATATTACAGTTGGAAGAGAATAAGAAAATTGAGGAAAACATTTCCAAAATCAAAACATTTTTGGAAGATGGTTATCTACAAAGATTTGTTGAGAGTCTACAAAAGAAAAGTTAAATGAAAAGATTTATAGATAGGAAAATTACATGTTCGCATCAATAAGTAAAAGTTCATCAAGCAGATTACAACGTATCCAAATCAATTCTTAAAACTATAAACATGTCTTCAAAAACGAACTCCATAAACAAGCTCGAAAATCTTTTGCACGTCGTAGAGTTGTGATGAAAGGAATAGATGATCTCTGGCAAGCTGATTTAGTTGAAATGGGAAATTACTCTATAGACAATAAAAATTATAGATTTTTGTTAACCGTAATTGATACATTCTCAAAATATGCATGGGCAGTACCGCTGAAAACAAAAACTGCACTTGAAACAACACAAGCAATAGTAGATATTTTTCAATTGGGACGAGTACCAAAAAACCTACAAACAGACGATGGTAAAGAATTTTTTAATAAAAACTTTGCGAAATTGATGGATAAGCACAAAATTAATCACTATTCAACGTATAGCACAATGAAAGCATCAATAGTAGAACGATTTAATAGAACATTAAAAGGGATGATGTGGAAAGAATTTAGTTTTAATGGTTTGTATAACTGGTTGGATATCTACAAAGATCTATTAAAAGCATACAACAGTAAACTTCATCGTACCATCAAAATGCCTCCAATTAAAGTCAACTCAACAAATGAGAAAAAATTATTAAATACAGTATACAGTCATTTGAAGATGTATAAAATCTCGAAATTTAATGTTGGAGATCATGTGCGCATAAGCAAATACAAACATACATTTGAAAAAGGTTATACTCCAAATTGGACAACAGAAATTTTCACTATTAAAACAATTCAAAATACATATCCTGCAACATACATATTAGAGGATTATCGTGGTAATCTCATTCAAGGTGGATTTTGCGATGAAGAACTCTCAAAAACTAGATTTCCCAATACATATCTAGTTGAAAAGATTATTAAAACTACAGGAGATAAAGCGTATGTTAAGTGGTTAGGATTTACTAATGAACACAATTCTTGGATAAGTAAAGATGAAATATTATAGTTGAAGCAAAATATTTAGAATTATTGTATTAAGAATTATTGCATTTAGTATTAAAAATTATAATGTAAATTCAAAACAAAAAAGATTAAATTAAAATAAAAACGCTTTTTATAAACCATATTGTGTGTTAAACGTTATTCATTTACAATCAAGCAGGCATAATGTCAATAACACTTACTCTGAGCTCCAACACATCAGAGTTATCAGCCAATTACTTTCCTCCTATCGATTTAAATGGTGCATATGAGTGTGCTCTAACTGATTTTCATTCGTATAATAGCATTCCAAATGTTGATGTCTACAACAATTTGTTTCATATAGGTGAAAATGTGATTGAAATACCAATTGGATCTTATGAATTGAATGACTGGTTGGATATCTACAAAGATCTATTAAAAGCATACAACAGTAAAGTTCATCGTACCATCAAAATGACTCCAATTAAAGTCAACTCAACAAATGAGAAAAAATTATTAAATACAGTATACAGTCATTTGAAGATGTATAAAATCTCGAAATTTAATGTTGGAGATCATGTGCGCATAAGGAAATACAAACATACATTTGAAAAGGGTTATACTCCAAATTGGACAACAGAAATTTTCACTATTAAAACAATTCAAAATACATATCCTGCAACATACATTGTTGCGGCAGCAACTGTAGAATGATAATAAAATATGTTGCGGCAGCAACTGTAGAATGATAATAAAACCAGATTTTTTCAGGCGATAGCTGATGCTATTTTTTATTGATTGTTTTATTATCTAATCGTGAAACAAAAGGTTATAATAAAATACAAAAATATTACAATAAATTTCCACTCACTCTATTCCACTTTACCGCTTCTCAAAAAATAATAAAGGAGTGGTGGCTAGTGCATCCAAGCGATTACCGCGATATTCATTACCCGGTAACCGCAGTGTTGGACAATAAAGATATAAATGAAATGCAACTCTAATATAAAAAAAAAGAAATTCAAAAACGGTTTTAAATTCAAAGTATAAATAATTTCCCAATCAATTTACAACATTCCGGCCCCCGTGAGTCGATCTGGGAGAGTCACCATTGATAACGTCGAGAACGGCCAACTTTGATGCAGGTCTCCTTAGTCTGCCCAGCGCTGTCCTAACCACCGCCGAGCGAACCTGTCCATCGCCTGCCAAGAACACTTCTTCAACCACGCCTTTTCTCCACTGTCCACGCGCTTCATTATCGTCACATATAATGACCACATTGCCCACCTTAATTGGCTCCACGGGCTCATGCCATTTTGTCCGACGCGTCAGTTCTGGGAGGTATTCCAACACCCATCTCTTCCAGAACGATTGTTTAAGTTGCTGCAGTATATGCCATTGTTTCCTTAGGCAAACATTACCAGGTACTGCAGGAGTCTGGACCATATTTGCGCATCCAAGCAAGAAATGATTGGGTGTGAGAGGCTCCTGATCTGCACTGTCTATTGAAATATATGTCAATGGCCGCGAATTAACTAAATTCTCAGCCTCTATTAGTAGGCTAACGAATGTGTCGATTTGAGGAGACTTCTCTTTTAGCGTAAAATGTAGCACTCTTTTCACTGCTCGAACCATGCGCTCCCATGCTCCTCCGGCTGATGGGTTAGCAGGTGTGTTGAATAACCACTCAATGCCACGGCGACTGCATTCATCTGATATCTTCGCATCCTCTAACACACAATTTTCTTTACTTGCTCCGATAAAGTTGGTACCCCTATCGCTGCGTATACGTAATGGTACGCCCCTGCGGTTCACGAAATTTCTTATACAAAGTATGACTGCGTCCGTCGATAAATCTTTGGCAACTTCCAAATGTATCGCCCTTACCGTTAAGCATGTGAAGAGGGCTACCCAACGCTTTTCACTTCTTCGCCCTATAGACACCAGAAACGGGCCCATGTAGTCAACGCCAGTGTATGAAAACGGCCTTATATAAGGAGAAAGTCGATCGATTGGATGTTGGCCCATTAAAGGGGTTTCTGGAGCAGCACTCATGTTTTTACATAATTGGCATTTTGATTTTGCGGATTTGACCAAACGCCGCAGGCTCGGTATCCAAAATTTTAAACGAATGGCAGCACAAACCGACTCCTGATTTTGGTGTTTAAAGTCCTCGTGGTACTGCTTTACAACCAGCTTTGTTAATTCATGCTCTTTTGGCAGAATTATAGGTTCCTTTGTACATCGTGAAACACAATCAGCTTTGCTGATACGACCAGAAAGTCTGATTAAACCATCGTCGCTTAAACATGGGGTAAGTCTGTAAATGGCACTCGATTTTGAAATAGGTTTATTAAGCCGCAATTGGTTATATTCGTCGGGAAAACTATCACGTTGAGCCGCTCTGTATAAAATAAACTCTGATGCTTTGAGCTCTGCAACGCTCAAATATAACTGGGATATTAAGACTGAACGTTTATTTGTTTGGCCGCGTGCTCTGAAAAGTTCCACTGCACGTATGACCCAGCCCATAACTCTCACCAGTCTACGGTAACTTGAAAACTTGTTAAATTGAATAAATGATACCTCATTCACAGTAGATATAAACTTAGAACGTCTCTCAGCATTGCTATTATCTTTTGACATATCGTCTGGTAACTCTGGCCAATCTTCCTCGTTCGATTTTAGGAACTCGGGTCCATCGAGCCAACATGATGTTGTTGGTTTTCTTAATCGTGTTGCCTCATCTGCCGGATTTTGTGAGCCAGGAACCCATCGCCATTGTTCCACATTAGAGGACTCCAGTATCTCTGAAATACGATGACCCACAAATTGTTTGTATATTCTCGCATCTGATCGTATCCATTTAATCACAGTCTTAGAGTCCGCCCAAAAGATTACCTGTCTAGGTTCAATGTCATGGTTTGATAATATTGTCTTACCTAGCCTTACACCAAGTACCGCAGCTTGCAGTTCAAGGCGCGGAATTGAAATTGGCTTTATTGGGGCGCATCTGGACTTTCCGGCAACAAAGGTAATATCTACAGTGCTTGTACTGCTTATTCGCCAGTAAGCAACAGCGGCAAAGGCAATTTCGCTGGCGTCCACAAAAATGTGCAAGTCAACGACAGTCGCGGGATCACACAATATAGAGCTATAACACCTAGGAATTCTGATGTGTTTCACCTTTTCCAGCTCCTTATACCATTTGAACCATTTCTCATACACCACCTCAGGAATTGGCGAGCTCCACTCTATTCCATACCCCCACAATTCCTGCAATAACACCTTCGATGCTATCACAACGTTTGCCAAAAATCCAAAGGGGTCAAATATGGACATAGTAAGACTTAAGACTTCTCGTTTTGTTGGCTTCCGTTTACCGTTTAAAACTGCTTCCGGCACTTTGTTGAATTTCAAAACAAAACAAAATTTGTCCTCTAACGGCAGCCAAAACATACCCAAAATCTTTTCGGATGTTGTTAAACCACTGCTTAAATTTGTCGAATATAACTCATTTATTTTAGGTGCACCATTGTTCATTACCTCGCAAAACGTTTTTGCATTTGACACAAAACCCCTTAGCTCAAAATTCGCCTGCTGATGTATAGTAACTACTTGCTTACTCACGGCAATCGCCTCTTCAACGCTGTCAAAGGAGTCCACGTAATCATCAACGTAATGACAGTCGACAATAGCCTTTGCTGCGCGAGGGTGTGTATTCTCATATTGCCTTGCGTTGAAATCCTTCACATACTGTGCTGAGCAAGGGGAACTGGCTGAACCGAAAATCATCACCTGCATAACGTACATATCCGGCGGGCTTCTGGAGTCACCATTCCGCCACAGGAATCGTTGTGCTACCTGATCTTGTTCCCTTATTTTGACGCGGTGGAACATTTCTTTTATATCCGCGCAAACCCCAATTCTTCGCTGGCGAAACTTAAACAATATCGATGTTAACGATTTAGGCTGATACTTGGCAGGACCTTTCATCAACCTTGAGTTGAAAGATTCATCATTTATAGATGCAGCGGCATCAAACACCAGGCGACGTTTGTTTGCTTTATTAACGTTTGTTATTACAAAATGCGGCAAGTACCATACACGATGGTCATTACTGGGTACCTCTTCCGGCAATAATTTTCGGGCGTACGCTTTTGAAACGTAATCTTTTATCTTGTCGTTATACCAATTGGCTAAATCTGCATCTTTACTCATCTTGGCCTCCAAGCCCAGTAAACGTTTCATAGCAACATTATAGCTATCAACAAACTCAAACTTTTCTTGCCTCCATATGAGGCCAGTCTCATATTGAAGACCAATTTTTTGTGTAGTAGACTGTAGTATATTCTCTGCCTTTTCATCATCTTGAGAAACTAACAACTTAGTATTTTGTACGCCGAAGTTCTCTAAAGTAAAAAAGTCAGCAATTTGTTGATGAATTTCATCTAAAACGTCTGCATCAGTTCTGCATACAGTTGCCTCAGTTGAATCTTCGTTCGAGCCGAATAAAATATTACCTAAATTAGTACGGTGTACGGCAAAGCTTTCGTCCAAATTAATAACATCAGATGGCCGAACTAGCCTTATATGGGGTAGCCCAATCAATAATCCCGGCGTGGCATTGAAGTAATCTTCTATTAATATTTCATTTAAAATTGGAAATTTATTTTTGAATTTTTCTAAATGCAAACTCTGTGGTGGCAATTTCAAATTTTCAGTAGTCCATACATTTCTGATATTAAAACTCGTACCGTCATCAAGAGAATCGCTTATTTCCATTTCTACCCTTTTTGATACTTCCTCTGTTGTTTTGCCTCCAATCCATCCGAGGCACAATTTACTTATTGAACCCTTCAAGCCAATTTGTGTTGCAACCTTTTCTTCTAGTAGTGATATCTTTGAGCCTTCGTCTATGAAGGCAATAACCTTAATGGAACCTTTTGGTCCCTTTAATATGACGGGCAAAAACTTAAATAATGTTCCCTTATTTACCGGCTTATCAACAATTGCGTTGACAACACTGTTTTCATTCTCAATGTTTATCGGTTTTATACCATTACTAGCGTTATCGAAAGCTGTTCTGCTTTTGTTCACATTTCTGCTATTGTCAACTTTAATTTGTTCGTGCAGTAATCTATTGTGGTATTTAGTACATTTGGACAAACCACATTGGCGTTTCGTTTGGCATTTAAGCAAATTGTGACCAGATAGAAGACAACAAAAGCAAAGATTTTTACCCTTCACCAATTTCCATCTATCGGCCGTTGTCAGTTCTTTAAATTTGCTACACTGGTATAACTTATGGTTTTGCTGGCATAATAAACATTGACGAGGTTCAAAATTTATTGTGAATGATGGATTCATCTTGTTGTCTTTCCTATTGCAATACACATCAGACTTTTCAGTTTCAGTAGCCAGCGCCACGTAAGTAGCCTCTTCCTGCAGCCATGTACTAAATTGACGTACACTGGGATACTGACCCAAATTCTGTACGGAAAATCGCATCCAGTCTTCTTTTTTAGATGGCGGCAATTTATTGACCAGTTCGTCGATCAACGTAGGGCTCGATAAATGAGGGGTGGCACCAGAATTTTCCAAAAAGACTGTCAGGTTAGATACCATCGTGCTAAAGTTAACCAACTCATACATTTTTCTTGCAGGTATTTGCGGAAAGGCACGGACTTTTGCTATTTGGCTACGTATGAGCACCTGTGGGCGGCCATAATGAAACTCCAACGTGATCATAACTTGGCTGACACTGTTCGGATGAATCAAAAATGTTTCAACCTTTGCCTTTGCATCACCTTTTAATGCTTTTTGGAGTCTCATTAAATTTTCCAAATCTGTGTAATTATAATTATTCGTAGTTTCATTATACGCTACACTAAACATGGGCCAGTGTTCTGGTTGCCCGGCGAATTCAGGCAGGTCATGGAGCTTACGTAGTTCACGGTACATTTGTCTGCCTGCAGCCTGTGGTGCAGAAACAGACACTGGGATATTTCGCGAATATGGCGGCATGTAATTATTTGAAACAGCTGGTGTCATTCGTGGAGCTGTATGCGTAAACGTTCGTGCACATTGAGTTTGTTGTGGTTGCAAAGGGGTGGTTGATTGTGACGATAAAATTGGCAAAGGCACTGTAGTTTGCACAAGTTGTTGTGCGGCAGTGTCTGGCAAGTAATACATTAAAGGAATTTTATACTCACCCGGATTTAATTGTTGTTGCATCGGTGGCGTTGATGTGGGCATTACAGGCGTTGTGTTGGTTTGGCAGTTCGCTACGGCAGGCAGTGTAGCTGATGTATTATGTTGCCAGTTCGCTCCGGCAGGCAGTGTGTTGTATTGGCAGTTCGCTACGGCGGGCATTGTAGCTCTTGTATTATGTTGCCAGTTCGCTCCGGTAGGCAGTGTGTTGTATTGGCAGTTCGCTACGGCGGGCATTGTAGCTCTTGTATCATGTTGGCAGTTTGCTACGGCAGGCATTGTAGATGTTGTATTAGGCAATGCGTAAGACAAGGGTGGCTGTTGGATTTGTGTGTACAAGGTGGTGTTTTCATACTTTTCCATTAGTGATTTCAACGAATCCTTTAACCGCTGGATTTCCTCTTTCAGTTCGGCAGTAGATGGCTGTTCGACGATAGTTTGGTCGTCCTCACCATAGCTTTCCACTGATTCGGCGTCTTCGACCTCTGACATTTTCTTTTCCCTTATTCTGTCGCTTCGTCGGGGCATCAACTCGATTGGTGTAGTTGTGAGGCGGTAATAACTAATCGAATAATAAAATATGTTGCGGCAGCAACTGTAGAATGATAATAAAATATGTTGCGGCAGCAACTGTAGAATGATAATAAAACCAGATTTTTTCAGGCGATAGCTGATGCTATTTTTTATTGATTGTTTTATTATCTAATCGTGAAACAAAAGGTTATAATAAAATACAAAAATATTACAATAAATTTCCACTCACTCTATTCCACTTTACCGCTTCTCAAAAAATAATAAAGGAGTGGTGGCTAGTGCATCCAAGCGATTACCGCGATATTCATTACCCGGTAACCGCAGTGTTGGACAATAAAGATATAAATGAAATGCAACTCTAATATAAAAAAAAAGAAATTCAAAAACGGTTTTAAATTCAAAGTATAAATAATTTCCCAATCAATTTACAACATACATATTAGAGGATTATCGTGGTAATCTCATTCAAGGTGGATTTTACGATGAAGAACTCTCAAAAACTAGATTTCCAAATACATATCTAGTTGAAAAGATTATTAAAACTAAAGGAGATAAAGCGTATGTTAAGTGGTTAGGATTTACTAATGAACACAATTCTTGGATAAGTAAAGATGAAATATTATAGTTGAAACAAAATATTTAGAATTATTGTATTAAGAATTATTGCATTTAGTATTAAAAATTGTAATGTAAATTCAAAACAAAAAAGATTAAATTAAAATAAAAATGCTTTTTATAAACCATATTGTGTGTTAAACTTTATTCATTTACAATCAAGCAGGCATAATGTCTATAACACTTACTCTGAGCTCCAACTCATCAGAGTTATCTGCTAATTACTTCCCTCCTATTGAGTTAAATGAGACATATGAATGTGCTCTAACTGATTTTCATTCGTATAATAGCATTCCAAATGTTGATGTCTATAACAATTTGTTTCATATAGGTGAAAATGTGATTGAAATACCAATTGGATCTTATGAGTTGAATGACATAGTTAACCCTAACTTGGTCACTATTTACATTTGTAAATATTCAATTTTTAAAATAGCTGTAACTTCTATATGTAAGGGTGTATACAGATGTGGTTTGGACTCAGTGACTAATTTTTAGTGCTTTTTGCGTGAATGAAAAAAAAATAAGAAAAAAAATAGTTTACCGTAGTTTTTCCGACTTTTTTCATTTTTTCTTCATAATCGGTCACTTTTACATTTGTAAATAAATTTTTTTATATTAATTTTTTAATGTAATTCAGTTTATTAAATTCATAAAACTATTGCATTACAGTATGAAAAACATAAAAAAGTGGTAGAAGCATAAAATGCTAATATTTTTCACATTGTGTGCACTTTGTTTGCACTTTGCTATGTTCAATGCAAATTGGTTTTTTGCATTGACCACACATTTTTCGCGTTGATCGTTTCCTCTTGCATTCCTCTTGATAGCAGATGTAACAAGCTCCTTTCACTTTGGAGTGTCCACGGTCATCTTTATCTGGGATAAATTCTGCCATTTCGGAGAATGAAAAACAGAAACTTTGCTTAGAAAATAAACAAAAGCACATATATTTACAAATGTAAATAGTGACCTAATTCGAAGAAAAAGTTTGGTGCCCAAGTTAGGGTTAATTATATAGAGGAAGAATACAAACGATATAGTAGAGAAAATAAAATTTATATAGAAGCCAATAATAACACAATGAAGGTTAAAGTTAATAGCTCTACGGATCCAATATATTTTAATAAGGAAAATACAATTGGAAAACTCTTAGGATTCAACAGCAAAATCCTAACTCCAAACGAAGATCATTATTCAGATCTTCCAGTTAATATTTTCAAGGTGAACCTATTACGAATTGAAAGTAGTATCACTGTTAATACATATATGAACGATTCCAAATCGCATACACTACACGAGTTTCCGATTAATGTGCCTCCAGGCTATAAAATAGCTGAGATTCCTAGAAACCTTGTTTATTTACCTATGAACTCCAGAGAGGTAGGTTCACTAACGCTACGAGTAGTTGATCAGTACGGTGATTTAATTAATTTTCGAGGAGAGGAAATAACAATAAGAATTCATTTAAGACCAACTAAATAATGTTGATATACAACTCAAGTATATCGAAATATATAACAACAACAACATACAACCCTTAACCATTATCACAGCCTAAACCACAATTAAAAAGATCAATTCATCAAAAAACGTTGACAACAACAAATTAAACTTTTCTAAAGTCTCTTAATTTTAAACTGAAGACAAAATGAGTTCAATAATAAATGTATTGGATAAGCCATTATCTGATGAAAATATAATCATACATATGTGCCATACCTACAATCTTACAACAATAATGATGAAATACGCATTTCAATACATAATCAAAATTTGTATGTTTTACCTAGTGAAAGTTATATATATGTGGAAGGATCTGTTGTAGATGAGAAAACCTCCAAATCTACAGAAAATTTTAAATTACAAAACAACTTTGTGGCATATCTATTTGATGAAATTCGCTATGAGCTGAATGGTATTGAAATTGGTCATACAAGATATTTAGGAGCCACAAGCACTATCAAAAATTTAGTTTCCTTAACACCGACGGAAAGCAATGGGATGCAGAATGCTGGATGGAATAAAATTGACGATGTGAAACTTGTAAGTGGATATTTCAATTTATATGTACCATTAAAAGTATTTTTAGGATACGCTGAAGACTACAATAAAATTATCCTAAATAGTAAACATGAATTGATACTCTTACGTAATAAGAGCGATGAAGATCTAGTACACTCTAGTGTTTCTACTGAAAAAGCAAAACTTACAATTTCACTCATCTCATGGAGAATTCCACATGTACAGTTATCTGATCTTAGCAAATTGAATATGATTAAAGTTATTAACAGTAGTGCTTCTATACCGATGGCATTGTCATATTAATCCTCAACTAAATACAGGAACTAGCCATATCTGGAACGTTAAACTGGCTGCAAATATAGAACGACCTCGTTTTGTATTGGTTGCTTTTCAACGCGATAATAAATTTGTTCATTGTGACCTCAGTAATTTAAAAGTACATTTAAATTCAGTATCATACCCATATGATGATCTAAATATAAAATTTAAGAATGAGCGCTATGCAATTCTATACGATATGTATCTAAGATTTTAACAGAGCTACTACATGAGAGAACCTCAACCGCTGCTAACTGCTCAAGAGTTTAAAAATAATGCACCGATTATTGTAGTAGATGTAACCCATCAAAACGAATCACTCAACAGCGGACCAATTGATATAAAAATTGAATTTAAAACAGCAACAAATATTCCATCAAAGACATCAGCTTACTGTATTCTTATTCATGATCGCATAATTGAATATATTCCAATAAAAGGACAAGTTCGAAAAGTCTTATAAATTTAATAATATGGATGACAATATTGTTTTCATAGACTTGCAAGGTTTCAAAAGTAATTCGAATGATTTCATCCCAAAAGAAGCAGCAGTTGTTTTCAACAATAATGATTACATTAATTTCATCATAAAACCTCCATACGATTTCCAATGTTTGTCAGAAAAAAAGCAGAGAGAAGCAAATTGGTTAACAAAAAACTATCATCACCTATACTGGGACGATGGATCAGTTTCATTTAAAAGTGTTTACACATTTTTAAAAGCTAATGTACGATATTCTAAAATATATGTTAAAGGAGAAGAAAAGAGACAATGGCTAGAAAAAATACTCCGAAAAAGAGTTTTTAACATAGAGGACTTTGGCTGCATCACCTTTAAGCAAATGGAAATTAAATATCCCGAGTGTTTCTATTGTAATTATCACACATTTGGTGTTTACGCATTAAGAAATGCTCTTTTACTAACAAAAGAAAAATCTTGCTTAAAATGAACTATCCCTTTTTACAATATTTTCATTTAAAAATACATGAATTATTGTAAAATTCTATCATATATTAAACAATAAATAAATACAAACATAAAAAATTATACAAGTGTTTTTTATTTCAAATACAAACCACATCTTTTTTACTTAGTAACACAACCAGAAATTCAAACGATTATGCGAATATTTGCCACAAAAAAAGTTTCTAGTTGACAAAAAGTTTATGTAAGTATATCAAGCAAAAATTGTGATCTCAAGCAGAAGCATATACAAAACAAATATGTATATAATTTCTAAAATTATATATCCACACATTTTTTTTGTTTAGTATCCTGTACTTGACAAAAAACTAATGTAAACAAAACAGCTAACAAAATATGAATACGATTGCGCACGCAAATATCTAAAAGAATTTAACATCTCCCTACGCATACTCAAATATCCATATACCGAATGTATGTATGTATACACACTGTCCACCAAAACAAAAAAACTTAACCATCTTCCTCCCCACCTTCAACAAAATTATGTTCATATGATCGGATGGAATCAACACACCCATACAAAAGGACGGACGTAATGGACAGACAAAAAACTCATTATTCATTATTACCCCATTAAACATAGTGTTAATTACCAAAATTTTTAAATTTTAATTACCCATAAATTCAACGAACAGACAGACAGAAATTCCCACGGACAGACACAACAAGTAAACTAAACCAACAACTCAAATCAATTCTAACGGACAGACACAACAAATTCACAACAACTGAAATCAATATCCCTTAAATAAACACACACAAAATATAAACAAAAAAATATTTCGTCCGCACATTCACACACACACACACACACACACACTAATCAAAGCATGCCGCCAAACCCATTAACACACAATTTGCAATTAAAATTTTAAAATTTTAAATTTTAATTGCTGAAATTTGAGAATTTTAATGGTTGCCAGACATACAATTCCCTACTACTACCCTAGGTCGATTAAAAAGATTTTACTATTGACCGAGGATGACAACTCAGGCTCTAAACTACAACAGAAATTGCAAAATTTGCAAAGAAACAAAATCTACTAAACAGCACACCATGCCAGCAATAGGTGAACACTGATATACCGTACCAGAAAATATAGGTAGATTTTCTTTCTAAAACCGGAAACGCGTATATTTTTATAGTTGTAGATCATTTTTAAAAATTTTGTTTTTTAAAGGCCATGAAAGAAGCAACAGCCAAAAAGGTAGTGCAATTTTTAGTACAGGAAGTTTTTAAAAAATTTGGTGTCCCGGAAGTGCTTCATAGCGACAACGGGCAACAATTCGTATCCACTGTGTTCAAGGAAATATGAAATAACACACCTTAAAACTGCCTATTATGCACCGCAATCGAAAACTGGTCAACCAATCCGTACTGTCGGCTATTAGGGCGTATTTGGAAAAGGATCAGAGGGAGTGGGATTTATACCTCTCTGAAATAGAATAAGCCTTGCGTACCTCAATACACGCTGCGACAGGAGAGACCCCGTTTTTCGGACACGAGATATACTTCAATGGAGCCGACTACCGATTGGCCAGAAAATTAAAAACGTTATCGGACCATACTATTATTAATATAATTAATTCAGTTTAGTCCTGGACAAGAAGTATGCAGAAAAACATCGTACCGTCGGACTTCAAGAATAATATAAATTCTGTAAAAAGTACCTAAAGTGCCGCTTAAAAGAACCAATTGGAAGCAATATGTATGAATTCCCCACGTTTTGCATCGATGTACCAACATACGGAGGCTCAGCAGCACTCCGCTTACTTACCCCAGCGTTTACTTGGTGGCAACGGAATTTTGTTGCGTCTGGTATGCGCATGCAAATTTTGCTGCATAGGTGGCCTTGATGTTCCGGAGAAATTGTGTTCTGCAAAGGACCGTTGTGAGGGGGTTTCGTCCGGACGAAAATTTCGTCCGTATCAGGGAAGAAAGGGAACCCACCTTGGTTGATGTTGTGGATGTTGTTATTGGTGTGTTCCTGTTTTTTCTTGGGGTGGAGGTTAATGTACTTATGAGTGGTGCTAAGATTAAATTTTCGTTTGATAATTTCGTTGTTTGATTTGTATTTGGTTTTGAGTTTGTTCGGTGTGCTGTGTGTAAAGCGTGATAAATGTAAAAGTAGTAATGGCGTTAGTACTAAAATACTACCAAATGTAGTGGCATTTCCAAGTAATTGTATATTGTGAATTTAAACAGTGTTGTATTTAGATGTTCGTTTCATTCATAAACGGGTACAAAATTTGCCCTCATGTTATCTGGTGATGTTTAATGTGGGACAAGGGGAAAAAATTGGTATGTATTTTTTAAGCTAGTAGAAAAATGGAAAATTCTTTGGAAGAATAGGAAGGTTTAGATAGATATTTTTTTGGGAAAGGAAGCCATTACCAAAATAATAACCAGAGTGATCGGCACTGCGAAAAAACTTAAAGCAAACAAAATTAAATGTATTTTAAATTTTTAATCGCACTATTTCCCATAATTAATATTTTACATACAAATGTAGTAAAATATTGACACTTTTATTAAAAACAAATTGAAATTGGTTATTGAATAACTGTGGGGCAATTATTTAAAAATTCCCTTTTTAGTTGGGAGCAAAATAGTGCGGGACGCACGAGGGCCAACCTTAAAGGGGATTCCAATATCAACCACTCAAGGAATGTTTGGAATTGTGAGGGGTAAAGGGATAAAAAACGAAGGAAAGTATTATTTCCTCGTGCTTTTATTTAATTGGTAAATGCGTACTTACCAGTTATAGGGTGCTCTTTGAACCTTTAGTTTCTTTTGGAAATTAATAATGTAAATTCAATTTTCTTTAAGAACAAAGGGTTTATTTATTTTGTTGTGAAAAACCAAGAAATAATTAGTACACGATGTGAGCTGATGGCGAGTTGCAAGGTAAGTAAGATTAATGGTTCTCACGAAATGCAGATCTTGAGCGTAATAAACTCGGTAACAAACCCAAAGTCAAACGGTTTGACCGGTTGACATCTGCATTACGGTGAGGGAAATTTTACTCTACATTCGAATAATTACAATGAAGTCAAGGTAAAGACAATTCAAGGTAGGCAATATTCAAATTAGGTATAAGTAAGGTAAGTAAACTAGATAAGTAGGTAAATTCTATTAATATTATAAAAGTTTAAACTCTAAATAAAATATTGTCCAAACTAGTTTGGGCAATTATTGAGGGGTATAGCTTGTTCCTATGCGCATTTCACTGTTGCTAATGTAGATCATCAGGGTCTTTACCCAAATATTTCTTAGAACAACTGGAGATATTATATTAAACTTTTATTAAAGCAAATGAAAATTTAAAGTTGTAACAAGAACTCAATAATCAGCCAATTGTTTTTGTTTTCTTACTTTACTATTACTACCTAGGCTGACTTTTTTCAACTCTAATTGTAGTTGTAAGAGGTTTGTAGAAAAACAACAAAAGCTATACATTTAGTATAGTGCTGCCAAACAAGAGTTTTTGGACTGGGTGCTGTCAAGTTAATAATTGGTGCTTTTTATGGAAATTGCTAAAATTTTAATATATTAAATTTTTAATCGCACTATTTACCATAATTAATATTGTACATACAAATGTAGTAAAATATTAACACTTTTATTAAAAACAAATTGAAATTAATTATTGATGGGTATATCTTGTTCCTATGCGCATTTCACTGTTGCTGATGCGGATTATCAGGGAACTTTACCCAAATATATCTTAGAACAACTTTAGATATTATATTAAACTTTCATTAAAATAAATAAATAAATTTGCATTCAGAAATTTTAATGTATAAATAATTATAGGTTGTAATTTTGTTCGTGATTATTTCGTGAGCGTGAGTTTTCGTGATTGTGACTAATTTTTTTTCCACTCACGTGAGCGTGACTGAACGTGAGCCAAAAATATGAGGCCGTGCGTGAGCGTGCATGAGTGAAATTTTTTTATCGTGAGCGTGCATGACCGTAAGTGAAAATTCACTTACGATCCCATCTCTATTATGCACCACTTATTTTGCATACTTGTATTACAAGTATACGTGTTCTTAAACAGTACTTAATTGACAAATAGCTACGGGAGCAGCAATTTTCTTAAGAGCGGCAATAAAATATTCAGTAAAAAAGTTTTCTAGGTTCTTCCTGGAGCGTCGAGAAAAAATAATGCACCAGTTCCTGATCCTACTTAACACGTAACACCAACTCAGCTATTATAACGCTATGAAATCATAATCTAACTCCCATTTTCTGAGTTAGCACTAAGAGTTTAAAAAAAATTGCTAACATTTTTAGGACTTTTATTGATCGCAGAATTATTGAAAAAAATAATACTTATACATAATATCAAGTAACTGTATAAACAAGTAAGAGAGATATATTCGGCTGTGCCGAATCTTATATACCCTTCACCATAGTATGGAGAGACCAAAGAAGTCACAATCACGAAAAGTCGCGCCCACGAAATACGAAAAAAAATATAAAAAATAATTTAAATGGAAAAAATTATATTAAAGCAAAATAAATTGCCACTCACCGTCTCACGGACGCACCCCCACGTGATGGAAACAAAAAATTAATCACGATCACGCATTATTGGCTCTAATCCCTATTTCATAGTATAGGCTGATTTCATAAACACAGCTTACAAAGCAACACTGGAAGCATGAGTTTACAAGGCATTCTGGGGTTGCTTTGCAATCTGTGTTTATGAAGCCAACCATAAGTTATGAATTTCATAAAAAAATTGTTACACTTTCTTGCCTAGAGTGCATTATAAAAATATTAACATCCCCTTATTAGCACTTATATATTTTTTCACACATCCAAGAAGTGTTTCAACGTCTTAATCAATAAGCCAGTGGTCTTCGACTAAACAAAGAAATGATTTGAAACGTAAGAACAGGTTTAATAATGAAGTTATTCTCCCAAATTAGATAAAAATATTATCTTCATATTAAAAATAATTTAAAGCTATCAAAAATTCTTAAAAAAAGAACGAACTTTTTCAAATAAAAAGTAAAAGTCATAAAAATAACTAAAATGCATCAAAAATTAAAAAAAAAATTAATAAATGGTTGGTCAGGATTTGAAACCGTACCTTTTTACCCGGTGGCGCGGTTTCGAATCCTGAACACAACACAAAGCTATTTTTTTTTAGAATTTTCGATACATTTTAGTTGTTTTTATTACTTTTACTTTTTATTTGAAAAAGTTTGTTCCACAATTTATTTAAAAAACCAGGCACAATCTCATTTATAATATTTTTTTTTAATTTTTGCGTTTTTTCCAATTTTATGAACGATAAAAGGTTTATTTTTCAAAAATATCCAATATGTTATCAGATAGGATTTTGTACAGTGATAAAATAATTATATAATGAATTTAGTAAGTTGTCGACGTTTTTATTTGATATAATATAATATTAATAACAAAAATAAAAATAAAAATAACTTGACGGTGTAAGAAAAAATATTAAATTATAAAATATAACAACATATTTTAATTCATTATTTTAATTTAATTTTTTCTTTGAAACTCGTATGATGTATGTATGTATGTAAACTAGTGGTATTCTGATAGTTGTCTTTTTAAAATTTTGACACTTTTTCCACTTACTTATCTGTATTGCGGTTGGACCAGACGATTAAGGTTTTGGTTCAATATAACCTGTATATTTCTGATATAGAAACACAATGGAATTTCAACCACAGTTGATTTAAAAAATACGAATTCGGTAATTCATATTCAGCCTGCTAAGAAAACAGATGAATTTAATTAAAAACAAATTTTATTTAAATCTTCTTCTGCGTTTACTGTGTAAGACAGAGAACTAAATATGAAAAAGTACGATAAAATCGCAAACAGAAAGCTTTTGGCTCTCAAATCCAACCCATAATTCGGCTTACTTTCGTAATATTTTACCATTAATCCGCGTCCAATTCCGTAGTGCGTGCTATCGACATGCAATATTCCGCAAAACTGTGATTTTTTAGGTGTTTTTAATGAATGTAAGACCAGTTAATTTTACAAGAATATGAAGAAATCAATTTTTTATCTCGTAAGATCTTAACTTATCATTTTGTATATGTTGAATTGGGGAAAATACGAAAATATGCAAAAAAAATGAAATACAAATATGTATGCATATACTGTTTTTGGAAATTTTCCCCAAATATTCCGATCTAAAAATCCAAAGTTCATATGTATGATATGTACGATAGAAACTGATTGTTTGAAAAATATTTGATAAATTTCGAACGATTCTTAAAATACATTTTAAACCCACATTAAATTATTAAATTTTTGGAAAATAGGTATTTGCAATACTATTATTCAAAATACAAATGCATTTTAATTTTTCTATTCCAAATATAAAATACTAAACTAAGAGATGATTTAAAACGTAAGAAAATGTTTAATAATGAAGAAATTCTCCCAAAATAGATAAAAAATATCGACACCTATTGCATAAATCTACTAGTCTAATGATTAAAATGTTCCAATGTTATCTTCATGTTGGAAATAATTTAAAGCTATCAAAAATTCTATAAAAAAGAACGAACTTTTTCAAATAAAAATAACTAAAATGTATGTATCAAAAATTAAAAAAAAAATAAATTAATGAATGGTTGGTCAGGATTTGAAACCGTACCTTCTTACCCGGTGGCACGGTTTTGAATCCTGAACACAACACAATGCTATTTTTTTAGAATTTTCGATACATTTTAGTTGTTTTTATTAGTTTTACTTTTTATTTGAAAAAGTTTGTTCCACAGTTTATTTAAAAAACCAGGCACAATCTCATTTACAAATATTTTTTCTTAATTTTTGCGTTTTTTCCAATTTTATGAACGATAAAAGGTTTATTTTTCAAAAATATCCAATATGTTATCAGATAGGATTTTGCACAGTGACAAAATAATTATATAATGAATTTAGTAAGTTGTCGACGTTTTTATTTGATATAATATAATATTAATAACAAAAAAAAAAATAAAAATAACTTGACGGTGTAAGAAAAAATATTAAATTATAAAATATAACAACATATTTTAATTCATTATTTTAATTTAATTTTTTCTTTGAAACTCGTATGATGTATGTATGTATGTAAACTAGTGGTATTCTGATAGTTGTCTTTTTAAAATTTTGACACTTTTTCCACTTACTTATCTGTATTGCGGTTGGACCAGACGATTAAGGTTTTGGTTCAATATAACCTGTATATTTCTGATATAGAAACACAATGGAATTTCAACCACAGTTGATTTAAAAAATACGAATTCGGTAATTCATATTCAGCCTGCTAAGAAAACAGATGAATTTAATTAAAAACAAATTTTATTTAAATCTTCTTCTGCGTTTACTGTGTAAGACAGAGAACTAAATATGAAAAAGTACGATAAAATCGCAAACAGAAAGCTTTTGGCTCTCAAATCCAACCCATAATTCGGCTTACTTTCGTAATATTTTACCATTAATCCGCGTCCAATTCCGTAGTGCGTGCTATCGACATGCAATATTCCGCAAAACTGTGATTTTTTAGGTGTTTTTAATGAATGTAAGACCAGTTAATTTTACAAGAATATGAAGAAATCAATTTTTTATCTCGTAAGATCTTAACTTATCATTTTGTATATGTTGAATTGGGGAAAATACGAAAATATGCAAAAAAAAATGAAATACAAATATGTATGCATATACTGTTTTTGGAAATTTTCCCCAAATATTCCGATCTAAAAATCCAAAGTTCATATGTATGATATGTACGATAGAAACTGATTGTTTGAAAAATATTTGATAAATTTCGAACGATTCTTAAAATACATTTTAAACCCACATTAAATTATTAAATTTTTGGAAAATAGGTATTTGCAATACTATTATTCAAAATACAAATGCATTTTAATTTTTCTATTCCAAATATAAAATACTAAACTAAGAGATGATTTAAAACGTAAGAAAATGTTTAATAATGAAGAAAATCTCCCAAAATAGATAAAAAATATCGACACCTATTGCATAAATCTACTAGTCTAATGATTAAAATGTTCCAATGTTATCTTCATGTTGGAAATAATTTAAAGCTATCAAAAATTCTATAAAAAAGAACGAACTTTTTCAAATAAAAATAACTAAAATGTATGTATCAAAAATTAAAAAAAAATAAATTAATGAATGGTTGGTCAGGATTTGAAACCGTACCTTCTTACCCGGTGGCACGGTTTTGAATCCTGAACACAACACAATGCTATTTTTTTAGAATTTTCGATACATTTTAGTTGTTTTTATTAGTTTTACTTTTTATTTGAAAAAGTTTGTTCCACAGTTTATTTAAAAAACCAGGCACAATCTCATTTACAAATATTTTTTCTTAATTTTTGCGTTTTTTCCAATTTTATGAACGATAAAAGGTTTATTTTTCAAAAATATCCAATATGTTATCAGATAGGATTTTGCACAGTGACAAAATAATTATATAATGAATTTAGTAAGTTGTCGACGTTTTTATTTGATATAATATAATATTAATAACAAAAAAAAATAAAAATAACTTGACGGTGTAAGAAAAAATATTAAATTATAAAATATAACAACATATTTTAATTCATTATTTTAATTTAATTTTTTCTTTGAAACTCGTATGATGTATGTATGTATGTATGTAAACTAGTGGTATTCTGATAGTTGTCTTTTTAAAATTTTAATACTTTTTCCACTTACTTATCTGTATTGCGGTTGGACCAGACGATAAAGGTTTTGGTTCAATATAACCTGTATATTTCTGATATAGAAACACAATGGAATTTCAACCACATTTGATTTAAAAAATACGAATTCGGTAATTCATATTCAGCCAGCTAAGAAAACAGATAAATTTAATTAAAAACAAATTTTATTTAAATCTTCTTCTGCGTTTACTGTGTAAGACAGAGAACTAAATATGAAAAAGTACGATAAAATCGCAAACAGAAAGCTTTTTGCTTTCAAATCCAACCCATAATTCGGCTTATTTTCGTAATATTTTACCATAATCTGCGTCTAATTCCGTAGTGCGTGCTATCGACAATGCAATATTCCGCAAAACTATGATTTTTTAGTTGTTTTTAGTGAATGTAAGACCAGTTAATTTTATATGAATATGAAGAAATCAATTTTTTATCTCCTAAGATCTTAACTTATCATTTTGTATATGTTGAATTGGGGAAAATACGAAAATATGCCAAAAAAATAAAATACAAATATGTATGCATATACTATTTTTGGAAATTTTCCCCAAATATTCCGATCTAAAAATCCAAAGTTCATATGTGTGATATGCGCGATAGGAACTGATTGTTTGAAAAATATTTGATAAATTGCGAACTATTGTTAGAATACATTTTAATTAAGCCCACAGTAAATTATTCAATTGGATAATGGAATCTAGAAGCTAAATATAATTAAATTTGTGGAAAGTAGGTATTTGCAATACTTTTATTCAAAATACAAATGCGCTTTAAATTTTTATTCCAAATACAAAATAGTTATTAATAAAAGTTTGATTTTTACAATGGAAATGATATTTTTTAAGTTTTTTTTTTTACTCTATAATTTTGCTGTTTTTTAATCAATATTGAATCATACAATTTTCCTGATGTTCTCATATTTTTAAGAATTTTTGGCATATTAGAGATTTTTTCAAGGTTTTTGGCTGGCGATTGCCAATTATATGATTTTTTTTAAAATAAATTTTGGGAATAATTTCCAATATTGCAGTTGCAATTTTTAGAATATGCGCTATTTTCGCGGGGTTTTCAATTTTTTAGTTTCTTTGCTAATTACATTTTGGAGCTTGATATCAAATTAAATTCTTACATCAAACTTTGTTTTTATTTTATAGAAAAGGCAATTAATTGATTTGCTTTTGAAGATTAACTCACTGATGTTACAGAATGTAAGAAACATTTCTTATTAAATTCTAGCCGGGAAGAGATTTTTCTGCTTTGTTATGTGTTATTAAGTATCCAAACAACATTTTAATTGTCAAAAGATTTTTTATCACACTGTAAAAATACTATAATATTACTGGGTTCTGATATACCGCAGGTACGCTCTGTACCTGAATATAGAAAATAATTAAAATTACACAAGTATAAAACAGGATATAAGCATCAATTTTGCCTTTCTTCTGAAATCACAAATAGTCATAAAAAAGGAAAATTAATACATTTTCAAAGCAAAACTAAAATTCAATTTCATTGATTTTGTATATTTACTCGTACATAGTGTCTTGACGATCGATCCATTAAATTTCTTTAATATAAATAATAATTATGGTTATTTATATACGAAAAGAAAATGTAAGCGATAAAAAATACTGTAATATGCATGCATAATATTATACTAATAATAAACGTACAAAAAAAGTAAAGAAACAAACAAAAACAAAACATTGCTTTTCGATTGTTTAAATATACACATGTATACACACAATGTGTACATGTGCCCATGAACGCATTTCAGTATGTATATATGTGATATAAGTGTGACAAAAAGGAAAGATTTACAACACCCACACCAATTTCCATCAAGAATTTGAAATTTTAGTTTTTTATAATAAATAAGATATATTATGTTCTTAAACGCGTAAGCTACTATGAAAAATACAACTGCTGTGTGGTGTACAAGAAGCGGTCGTGGCTACCATCCAAGAGGTTGTTGGATTGAAACCCGCGCAACTTTTTCAAAAAATTTTTAAAAGTAAAATTATTTCGAATGCCATTTTTTTTGCTCCTATTTTAGTCGTTAATGGACCGACTTCAATTATTTTCAGTATAAATCTTCGTAGAACTCCGTACAAGAGATCTGCTTCATAAAATTGAGAAGTCGAATGAGCGATGTACGTCTGTCCGTCTGCTACATTTTGGTGTAGTTAGAATTAAGGCCAAAACACAACATAGAGAAATAAATTTTATACCATTCTCTTGGAATTTTTCATAAATTTGTTCGGTTTGAAAATAACAAAACTCGGTTAAATAATTAATGAGATATAGCCAAAAGACTTTTTTTGTTATATTTCCTATTCTGTTGTTTTTTTATGGGCCCAACTGTAAAATTCAAGGATCCAGAATATATATACTTTATGGGGTCTTAAATGAATAATGAAAAAATTACATACGGAATGACAAACCTATATATCCTTATTCCAAATTTTTTGGTGAAGGGTATAAAAACTACAATTATATATGCTACCTTTTCTACAACTTTGTCGTAGGTTTTTTACATCTTTGCAATATACGAAAAATAAAAGAAAGAATTGTTATTACGGCTATACGACTATCGGAGGGTGTGAAATTAGACAACGAATGCTGCTATACTTTAGACCAGAGATAACTGCTGTTATTTTTTAAATATTCAGTTCGTCAAAGAATAAATAGCTGGAAAAAGTTTGGTCCTGAAATAACAATTAGAAAAAGCTAAAAATCTTTTAGTCCTCTCATAATTGTTATGAAAGATTTTTATTTATGTTGGTCTTCTCTTACCAATTTTTTTCGGTCTTTATATAGCCATTATTTAATTAGGACTTTTTAGGTCTTGCACACACTAAGTATGTATTGATATAGTAGAAGACCAATAAAAATCTTCTGTAATGGTTATGAGAAGAGAGAAAAAATAAATGTCTTATATATATGTATATTAATTAGACCCAAATAAATTCAAATCTTTTATAATAGTTAGAAGAAGACCAACAAAATATTCCTAATTTTTAACTGTTATTAAGAGATTTTTATTTTAAAATGCCTTGAATAATTCTTTGAAGATTTTTATAAATAAATATTGGGCTTAAAAGTTATGTTCCTGCCTTAGATACATATATCAGGACGATATTGTAAAAAAATCGGTTCATCTGAAATATACAAAAATGAGTTAGTCTGTGAAGAAGATGCAAATAATATGGTTGATATTTTCAATACTCTTAACTTGAATTAAAATATATCAGAGTTTTTTGACTAAAAGTTTTTATATTAAAAAAATTTTATATCAGTACCTTATACAAATGATAAAAATTTGTTAAAAATGTGCAGATGTCTGAAATGTAAATTTTTTTAAACTATATTAATAAAAAGCAATGTTACAAAAACTAGCACTATTTTTTGAACCGTAGAACATTTTAGCTTTTTGTTTTTGGCAATCTAGCACTCTTAATCTGTCTGTCTCTGGCAACTCTGCATAAGTATATGTATATGTATATCAGCACACGAATCGGCAACACTGACTATCCAACTGTGAGTATTTTACTCAGTCGTGTACAAGCTATCGAACGGAGAGGTCGTACGCCGCTTATTTTCTTGTATACACGTAACAAAACAAATGAACTGCTTATACTAGTGTTTATGTATACTTGATTCCCCGTTTTAAGATATATGCTTAACCCCCAACAATTTAAAATTTTTTTACAGATAAAATTTGGAGAATATTTCAAATAATAATTTTAACAAAAATGAAGAAACTATAAAAAAATTAAAAGAAACTAGAAAAAGTATTAAAAAATAGACTATTTTCCAAGCAAAAAACAGCACTCTAATAAAAAGTATTACATTACATGTAGTTCCTGATTGTTTATCTTAGCGAAATAAATGGTGCGAATATTTGGTATCCAATAAGAAATTTGGTTCAGTGTACGCACATCGTTAATTCAAAATATGAACCAAACGTGTCGAAGTGTGCGTTTGGCAATCACCGATTTAAATTAAAAAAAACGGTCAGTGAGACAAAGTAAATAAATATAGTGTTAAAACAAATAATTTTTTTTGAACATCAAAATAATAAGTTGCCAATATACAGTGATGAACAAAAGACAGAAAAGGTGTAAGCAATTACAAGAAAAAAGTGCAGTAAATTAAAATTAAATATATTGGCTGCAGAATACAGATTGATTTAAGATAGACTTTTAAAATTAGTGTTTTGTTTTTTTTTTGTGGTTCAGGAAGGGACAAACAGCATATCTACTACCGGCTCGCATCAAGGGTGATTGGTGTGTAGCTTTGATCCGGGTGACTCCTAAAGACATAAGAAAAGGAAGAAGAGTTACCGAAAGCATACAAGAAATAAAAACATGTAATCTGTAAAAAGTGCAATTTTAATACAAGGGCTGACTTACCATCAGGAAAGGCGTATAGATAAACAGCAGCCATCCGTCCACCATATTTTTTTTTAAAGAGTTTAGGTGTTGTTGTTTTGTATTGGAGGAGCGCAAAGCTTGACGCAAATATTTTTTATAATGGCGGCATAAATTTCGTCCAAGCGCCATGCACAAAAACATATTAAAATAAAAGAAAAAAATTTGAAATTAGAAAGTATATGAAGTGTTAGTGTAAAATTACTTTTTATTAGGTTAAAGAATTTTTTTTGTTTCCGTACAGGATTTTTTGGCCGTGAAGTTGTAAAGTAGCGTATATCAATAATTCTATTTTAGTGTTGTCCAAGGAAGTTAGCCTAAGAGAGCTCCTTTAGGTAGCGTAGTAAATATATGGATAATTTGAAGGAGAAAGATTGACTTTACAAATTTATAGGTTAGAAACTTCTGTGTTTTTTTATTTTTGTTATATTTTCGCCATTTAAAATTCATAATTCCTTTAATTTTTTTGTATTGATAAGGTACTAGCAAGTTTATTTTAGAGTAAGGATTTAAAAGAAGCTATTTTTTTTGTATTGGTTTTTTTATTTTAAATCTTCAAAGAAATAAAAACACTGTATAGCTTTTAAACAAATTTCTAATTGTTAGTTTAAGTTTTTTGTATTAAATAAATGTAATGTGATACTAATTAGAGCAGGTATGTTTGTGTGATAAATTTTTGTGGTCGGGTGAGTGGATTTTGGGGACACCAGAAAATTTCGAGAGGAGTATTAGTGTCCTAGGTTGGGATGGCAAGTAGGGAGCCTTCCCACCCGGTTCTCTCTCCGAAATGTTTCCGCGTTATGTAGTGTAGTTAGAGGTTTAGTATAGTTTTTTTTTTGTTTCTTTCTTTTATTTGTTCTTGTCTCTGCTGTGGTTGTAGGTTGGGACCTGCCCTGCGGATGCCACGTTGAGCTGGCCGGTTTCACAACCATAGCGGCTAGAGGCACGCCACAATATGCCGAAAAAAATTATATTTTATGGAAAAAATCAAAGTTTTATATAAGACAAAAAATGTATACACAATTAAAATATATTTACATACATATGTATTTAAATTGTTATTGTTTAAAGTATTTATAGCGAATCATGTATGAACTTATGTTTATATGGTGACAAACATATGTATGTATACAGGTATACATACGAGTATATCGTCATTCCTGCTACAAAATAAGTAATAAATAAAAAATTTAATTTTTGGTCCCACATTTTTATTTATTTATTTACTTATTTATTTATTAGGTCAATAGAGTTTTACATCCTTACTGAATAAATATGAATAACAAATATAGAACTACTTATATATAAAAATAATTGGTTCAACAATTTAGATACAAAGTAAGATTTCTCTTCGGTACGTCGTTATTCACAGATAGATATAGCAACCCCCATACAAAGCAATTTTTAATTTCCCTATATTTGAATAACTAAAGTAGTGAGACTTTCTAAACTTACTGTGAGCGGTTCTTAAAAGAAAGTGAAACTTACAGAAAAATCTCGAAGCTATCGGAGGGGGGAAACGGGTATACCCCATAGGAGGTAACTATTCATTTTCTCATATCTGTACAACTATAAGAGTGAAGTTTTCTAAATTCGGCATGTGTTATTCTCTGAACAATGTGCGACTTCCAGCAAAAGATTTGTGATATAGGAGGGGGAAAACGGGTACCCCATTGTAGGTAAATATATACTAACTATTAGTTTTCTCTTATCTGTACAACTGTAAAGGGAGAATTTTTATTCTTAGGATAACGTGCAATTTTCAGCAAAATATTAGGAAGGGTAAACGGTTACCCGGATAGGACGAAATTATTTTCTTATATCTGTACAACTATAAGAGTGAGGATTTCTAAATTCGATGTTTGTTATTAGAATAACGTACAACTAAAAAAATACTGGCCGTATAGGATGAAGAAACGGTTACCCCCCATTCAAAGTTATCTAGATACATAAAACGGAGTGTGTGTTTGTATGTTTATTTGATTGTACCTTATAGGAGAACATAACCCTGGACCGACATATCTGAAATTTTTGGCAACACTTAGCGGTATACAGATAGGCCTTGGTATACGACTAATAGAGGTATAAATTAACGAATTCCCTCCTGAAACAAGCGTCCTCCTATTATGTAACATAAGCATCTGTAAATTTAAAGTCAACAAAACTTTTATACAGATAACTTAGCAAGAAAAAAGGACTTTTTAATCGAAAAAATTATGATTTTTAATAGATCTATTATATCTCTAATATCGGAGAAAACTATGGAGAAAAAAGTGACTATGTTGAAAGTTTGCCTAGAAATCAATGCCATTTTACCTCTCAAGAACTTCATCCTCTTTTTGATCTCAATAATTTTAATGGCCGAAGTTTTTGGATATGAATTTGGCCATATTTTTCACATTTATGTTTTTTACGGATATCTATTTAATATTTTTTTATATCCTAAAGCTTTTTAAGCATAACTTCAATATCGAAATTATGAAATTAAATTGGGAGAATATCTCAAACAATAAATTTAATAAGTACACTTGTATTTAATTAACATTTTAGTTTTAATTTTGCATTATTAAATACTTTTATTGCCACCCATTTGAAGACTAAATTTATCAATTCACAACCGCTTTAATCTAAAAGATTCTATCAAATAATACTCTGAAACATGTGAGTCAGTTTAATTTCAATTTCTTATGCCCCAAATGTCGGATGAAATCGAGAGTTGATTAGAAATTAAATTAGGTTAGGTTAGGTTCCATCAGCAGCCGTGATCAAGCACAGCAGCTCACGTGGGTCCATCAATTAGTTCCCGTTGTGCTACCATGTTGTCCCGTCTTCCAAGGGTCCTATGTTAGAAATTAAATTACTTGAATACAATTTTTTGAGATTTCGTTAGAAAAGCTACTACACACCAATTAATCTACAACAAGACATGAGTAAACTGCGTATTTGATTTTTAATTTCGTCATCTTTTAAAAAGCACAAAGGATATAATACCATTCATACTTTCTTACTCTCGCAATAGCTTAGTGATTGAATACTTTGAAATTCTGTATTTTACAACAATCTGAATAGGTGGAATACAAATATGTATGTTTGTAGAAACATTCATATGTGCGCTCACGCTGACGCTGACGCAGCAGAAGGATATTTTTCGTTTATTTCTAGAATAAATGTCGTAAGAGTTTGGATAAATTAAACCTTAGTCACATGTCCGTTTTATTTTCGGACAGCAATAGAAGAAATAACATTCACATAATCGTGCATATAAATACATATTTGTTATAATACATAAAGTATACTTACAAACACATGTATGCATCTGTTTTATATACAAGTGTATGTATATACACATTAGAGTCCTGCAAAAACACATTTAAGAAACACTTCTTCTACACGTTAAAAAATTTCAACAATGATTTTCCTACAGTAAATTTATTTGTCGCTTCAATGCGATAAAAGAAAACCCATCATTCAGACAATGAAGTTTTCAATGTATCAATGAAATTTGTCATTGAATGTAAGTTAATGAAACCCTTCATTATTTCAAATAAGTATTTTTCATTGCATTTATAAAGAACTATTATCCGTTGGCAAACTGCGTCCGAGTAAAAATAAAAACTAGATAAATGTCTTAAAACATTTAAATGAATTGAATATATTGCGAATATATTTTAACAAATTAAATGCGAATCAAAATTTTTCGCAAATGGTTTAATGCGCCAGGGCAACTTCCTCCGCATAGGACTCACTTGCCTCACATTACATTTTACAAAGCGTGGTCAGCACCTGCGATGCCACTTTAGCCTCTGCGATGCCTCATTTATCTTATTTTTGTGTTTTAGGCTCGAAATTTACGTTTGTGGGTTTAATTTTACCTCTTTTTGATTTTAAATTTAGCGTCAAAAAGGCCAAAAAAATTTAAAATTTTCAAAACGAAGCTAAATTGGCTTCGTAAATGTCAGGAAAAACTAAATCGTCCAAAAATAAAAGCTAAAAACGGCTACAAATTTGTTATTCATATTTCAATGTTTTACTCATTATTAACGAAAAATGCATAAAACATGTTAAAAGTTATTAAACTAAAATGTATATCAAGTACATAAACAAAGAAAACTAATAAAACTCTACATATTTTAAAACTCATATAAATCAATATATAATATAAAAATCAGTAATTTCTTTTAATTTCAATTCAAAAATCAAAATACAAAAGAATACTTGTATTTAGGCATGATCCAATAGTTATAGTAAAGGGTGTCCCAAAATTACCGCAAGATTTGAATTAAATAGAAAACAAAAGTTTTCGTTTTCTCATTATTTTTGGGATATGAAATGAAAGCAGGTTGTTTGGAAGTGTAACGCTTTATTTTTACAAGCCCTAAACTGTCAGCACAAATGGCGGAAAATTTAAATCTTCCGTTAATTTTGGGAAGCTCTTTACATTGTATAATTTCTTCTCATTTATGAATACATTCCTCCACACTCTATAAATAATATATTCTAATTAAAATATACCAAATTTTATGTTAAGTTAAGCTGTTCTTCGATATATGTATATAACGATATAAGTAACTAAAAAATCGTGTAAAATAATCGAAACTTTGTCCAGGGTTACTTCTGAATGTGAAGTTTGTAAAGAAACTATTAACTACATACATATATATATGTATATATTGGAGCAAGTATTATCTCTTGCTTAATCTTTTTAGTTTTAACATGAACATTGTCGTAATTCTTACTTGGATGACCATGTCTTATTTCGCTTATTTCCATGCTTATTCACATATGTAACCAACTCCATGGCGCGGTTTTTGTTCAGAACTTAAATAAAGTTTGTATAACAAGGGAGCAACAGACAGACAGTCGGTTGGGGACAGGATGACTTCATCAGGTAATTTGAAGTAAGGGACTCTCAGTAGATGATGCAATAAATTTGCATTTTTTGTTTGTTTTACCATTGAAGCGAAGGTGATGTTGGGAAAGGTTAGAACTGACATCTGCAATAGATATCGTTCGGACAGTACAATTGTAAAAATTTAAATCTGTATCTACAGTAGTGCACATGATATCACACATACAAAACTCTGTCATAATTTCATCAATTGCCTCTAAATAAAAATTTAAAAGATCTCAAGCTTAGTTAAAAACAATTTATGAAAAGTTAAAATTTAAATTACACGCAAAAAAATTACACATAATATGAGTAGTTGCACATTCATTTGCAGCGTTTTCAAAATAGCAGAATATAAAATAAAAATGGGAATGTCATAAACCATTCAAATTAGCGATATGTGATTGTTTTCTTACTCCTTAAGATTCTCTATACCGATCACCACCAAACTCCAAAGTCTAAAGTTTGAAGTCAAACTAAATAGTCAGCGAATGAATTGCGACATAGACGGCTTTCAACCGTGCGCAAGGATTTTTTCCTCTATCGTGTTTTGAACTCCAGGTTAGAAACTATTTTTTCCTCTATGGAATTTCGAAAGCTCACATATTCTGCTTGAGGAGAAATGTTCCTAATGAAAAATGGACCTTGTTTATTTAAAACAAAAATAAATTTTTTTGGGTCATTATTATTTAGCTTTAGCCCATTTTCCATTTTTGTTTAGTTTAGTTTTTTTAGTTTGCGACAATTTTTCATGGAATCAATTGGAATCAATTTAATAATTCCCAAGAAATTTTTAAATTATGATTGATTTTCTTCGAGAAAATCCGTTACTCAAATACTTGTTTCAGTATGTTTTTACAGGTCTTTAATACATACATATGTATGTATGCTAAGTTTCTTATTTTCGTATATGAAACGTATTTTATCCCTTACGCTGTTGGGGATGATGAAACAAAATTTGTCCGGGACAGTGTAAGACATGCCATGCGGGCACAAAAGGCTTACAACAGCGCGAATTTTGATTTTCTCAAACACACACACGTTTACTGAATAGTTATAATATATTTTAAACATCTCTATGTATAAATTCAATGTAGCATTTTACCATGAGTTGTTAAATGAAACAATTTTTAAGAATAAAACTATTTCAAAACACTTTAAATTTTAAGCTCAACATTATTATTTCGCCTTTTAACAAAAGCATTTTAATCATAAAATAAATTTACTAGACTGTTTTAAAAAAATCTAAAAAAATACATACATAAAATCCAAATGATTATAACGTTAAATTAAACAAATATTCGGCTGTTCCGAATTTACTAGCCAATAAAGAAGAATTTGTATGTCTGTTCACTGGAAATTGCTGCCACATTTCTAGACGGTTAAAAAATTAATGTATTGCATACGAAAACAAAGTATGTCATTATTAATTAGTTAGCATATCACAGTGCAGCACGGAAAAAAATAACCTTATACGGACACCACTACGTGATAAAAGACCAAAAAAAATACCAATGTCACCCAGTTTTGCCCAAAGTTATGCATTTTTTATGGGCCCACAAAGATTTGGGGAATCGGTGTCATTTTTGCAAAATATTATTTTCTCAGGCTCATACCTTGCAATTCGTTCGAAATTTGATTTATTTTCTTAGGCAAAGTTGTAGATCTTTTCATAAGGAACAAAAATTGTCAACATATGAAATCAAAAAATCTTCATCTTCAAGATGAAAATCGCAAAAAATTAAAAAAATAGATTTTTTTTACTTTTTTCCACTGTTCAGTTCCATAGGTAGCAAACCGTTAAAAATACAAGAAAACAATCAACCACAAAAAAGTACCTAAAATTTCTGTTAGTAACTATCTGGAACATATAAACTTCTTAAGAATGATTCTTAATACTGTTTAGGTAGCGCTTATGTAGCCGCAAAAGTGAAAAATTTCCCGAAAATTTTTTAACAATTCCCAATTTTATGTGGAGCGGTGCCAGAAAGATGTCTTCAGTATTTTCAAATGGTGGTGCATTCTACAGTCTATGTTATTTCATTTGTTCCTCCACACTTCCTCTTGGTCTTCACGAATTACATTGGAATTGATTCAGAGGTGAGTGCGAATCCCAATTACAAAGAAAACAAAATAATTTTGGAAAGCCCTTGTAAAATGTTGATGACCTTCAAATCACAGCAAATCTTCCATTTATTTTCGTAGTATTTGATTTTTTTCATTATATCTCTCAATGTTTCATAGCTTTCTTTACTAGCGGGATGGAAGGTTTTCGGTTCAACAACTCGCTAGCGATGTAATTTATTTATATTTTTACCACCAAAGCCTTTATATCGTTGCAGGAAGCGAACGAATTAGAATAGAGTCTCTGAAATTTAGCTCGCCGTTTGCGGTACGCTGTAGAGTTAACATTAGCATGTGTGAGTTTTCTTTGGTTTAAAAAAGCTGTCAAAAATATGGCAAGTCGATGCGATAGTCCCAATATGGCCACAATGAAATCCATTTCCATTTGTGTTATTATTTGTGGTCCATCTCATCCCTGTTGGGGCACATAACCGCTATCAAATGGATCTTCATAAGTAACACCACTTGCTCTAGTCATTCCTGTAAATTCTGTCCTACGATCTGGAGTTGGCAGGCTTGGTGATACAAAATTTTCAGGTGCAAGCACTGGTAGTGTGGCTGTTACAGTTGCTTTATAAATTTTGTTCTTCTCAGCATGTCGATTTAGACGACATGTGTAATTTACGCATACATAGCAACTGGTTGCATCATGATCACCTGGGCGATTAATCCAGTTTACCGGTTTACAATACTTCATACTGTCTTTGCCTCCACTCCACTCCACACTTCGTCGAAAAATAACGTATATGCTCTTTTGAATTCACTAGTTGAAAGATTCTTTTCCTTTTGAAATCTTGGCTTGAAATCTTGACATCAAAGTCGAAACTAATAAAACAAAAACTAAAAAATAGTTCACAGATAGTCAAAAATCTTATTGACAATTCATAACTAGTGCAGCAACTGCTTTCAGCTGATGTAAGAAATGCAACCCTCCATATCGGCAGGTAGAGATTTTGAATTATCTTACTGTAATTATATAAGATGCTTATGGAGTTAAAAAACAATTTTTATTCTTTAAAACATTCATACAAATTCAAAAAAAGTAATTTTTTGTTTATAGTTTGTATATAAATCAATTAAAATAAGAGGATGTAAAAGTAAAGTTATTCAATAGAACTTTGTTGACCAAAAACACATCTCCAGTATATTTTTTTTGTACGGGTGTTTTTTGGAAGCAATAGAAATCAATAAGCTGTTTGAATATATATTATCTTACAATACATGTAGGTTATTCAGAAATTTTCATCATTGAAACTATAGGTTTATGGTTACTAAATATCTGGAAAATACCGCTTAAAAACCTACGAATTGTCTGTTTGTTCTGTCTTCCGCAAACTTCACGTTGGTCGCGCTCTTCTCCCGCTCCGCCACTGACAGCGTCCTTATCACCGCCCCGCCATCCCGAAAAGGGAGCACCTCGTGCACACGTACGAAAACCTTGGACGTAGCACCACTCTTCCCCTTCACCACCACCGACCACGTCACAACCGGCTTTGCAGTCGCAACTGGTACCGCCTGCGTTCTCGATGCCTTAGCAAGAGGAATAGTGCGCATGTACGCTGATGCAGAGCCACCGGCTTCAAGGCGCCCCATCAACCTAGCATTATCAGCAATCAGGCCCATCAGAAGTTCCTCGTACTCGCCTGTTATCGCCGTCACCTAGCGTGCCAATTTTCGGTAAACACCATCAGATAACAACATATCCATGGCCGTGGTCTTCTTCAGTACGCTCACTGAACCACCTCTTCGTCGCTGTCGGCGACTTCTCCTTCCCTCCGTGGCCACACTATCTGTGGCGTTCGTCACCATGTTTACACCCTCACCACCAGACGCAGCAACACCACTCACCGGAACAATCTCAGCTACGACCGCCTTGACGGCAGCGGAAGCTGCAACAGTTGCAAAAACAACAGCAGCACGCCTCGGCATCGGCGCGTTAAGCTTTACGCGTTTCCCCTTGTCAACCATCTCAGCCTCAGGAGGTGAAAAACAAGATTTTTAGCGATTTTAGCCAAGACAAACACCGAAAAGTTAGCATGAACAAAAACATTAGAAAGGTCCTAAACCACTTAGGCACGCCAACAACCGGTCCGAGATTCCCAAAAACAAGGGCACAAATATCAACGAAATCTCTGATTTTCCCCGCAACTTCGAAATCGCGATATTACCACATCGGCAACACTAAATACCTTAGTGTTAGGTTTTTTCCGTTACGAAATTTCTCGATTCGGTCGCCGCGCTCAAAGACCGCTATAAAAGCTATGCAATAGATTAAAAATTTCTCAAGAAAGTATGTAAGGAAAATATTATAAATCTTATGAAAAAGCCAAAACACTCAACAGTAAATTTAATAAACAAATATTCGAAAATTAAATTTTGAAAAAACTTCCCAAAAAGTATATCAAATTGAAAACTTAAGAAATATCTATCTTTAAATTTGTGAAAACAGCCAAAACTTATTTTAATAAGTAAAATTTCAAGAATCGAAATTTAGAAAAACTTACCATTGCTTTTATCTTTTTTTTTTGCTTACAATTTGAAAATTTGATCAGAATGTGAAAACAATTTAATTTAATAAGTAAATTGCCAATTTAGGATTTTTTCGGAAAAGTAAACCATTTTGAAAATTTTAAAATCTCTTTTAAATCTAACAAGTAATAAATTTTATAATCACTGTTGCGATTCCTACGGGACCTTCCAATAGAAATAAGTAGACGAAGAACACTTTAACACATATATAAATTTTATAATGTCTAATCCAGCTCTAAATAAAGACAGTAATAGTAACATGGAAGAAATGGTAGGTAGAAGTTGCGCACATCAATGTCAGGTAGCAATTAGTCAGACACTAGACCCCAACGTAAAGATAGGACGTATCACGGTGGCTGAAAATCGTTTTTCATTGGCCAAATTTTTTTTTGTCACCGATTTTTAAAATTTTTACGCCCTTTTGCAGCTAATATATCTAGATTAAGGTAGCCAAAAAATTAGGTTAAACTATTGATAATTGTGAGCGTGGCATGCTGTCAAACTCAACGGTTTTTTTTAATTTCAGAAAAAGGTGTTTTTCTTTTGTTTTTTTATAAAAAATAAATGGTTACTACTCGCAAGCTATCATCGATAATGGCCTGCGGTCTTTTTTTATAATGTTGGTAGGATTATAGTCTTTAGTTTTTGTAAGTGGTCAGAGCTCTAGCGTTTAATATTAACGGCGTTACGGAATATTTATGAAACTACTATATTTTTCTCAAATTTAAACTTTAGTGGAATAGAACTTCTAGGGAACAAAAGGGAACAAGAAATGTATACCACACGGAGAAAGGTGAAAGTGTTTACCGCTATATATACTTTTGCACCCTTTACGAGCCGTGTGTAGAACACTTTTTTCATTTTAATGAAATTACTCCAAAGTACTCGTATACAATGGTGTATATAATTTTCACTTTTTTGCCTAAAAGTTTATGTTTTTTACTTTAGACTACGTAAAACTAAAAAAATTAAATATAATACCTGCGAAAGGGTTTAATGGCTTTGTTTTGATCAGCCAAAAATTGGTAATAAAATTATCACAAAATTCTACAGTAAACATATGATCTGTTTCTAAATTTACCTGTTATCAAATGTTAGGGTCAACCAAAGTCATAAGCAATTTTATAACAATAATCGGGACATTAAACCACTAAAAATAAAAAAACAACCCAACAACAACAACAAATATTGGCGAGATACTAATCAGTTTTACCTGATATTAAGGTCTGGACAACATGTGCAGTTTTGTGCAATTTAAGCACTACCTGCTATGAAATTAAAGATCAATGTGTGAATAACATGTATCTAAAAATGTATAAAACTACGGATTCGATAAGGGATTACTCAGTAATAAGTTAATCCTCTAGGTGTACGGGTAAAACATAACAGACGCAAATAAAAATATTCACAAAAATATGGAGAGCTTCAGTTATAAAGAACTGGCGGTAGAGTATTTTAGAAACAAAAACCAGGAAGATGTTCTTAGTTACGTTAAAATAAAATTAAACTTAAATTCGTGTAGCACCGAAATGCAAGAGCAATTATATAATTTCGTCAAAGCACTAAAAAAACGCTACAAAGAAGTTCGGTACAGTAAACAAAACTTTTATATAAAAAGTGCAAACTGGTTAGAGGGCCAACTTACTGTCGCTGCAGAAACAGCAAAGCAAGATAAGGCTGGAAGACCACACAAATCATTGGACAACTGCAGCGATAGATCTAAGAGGCGGAAACTTAAAGATATCAACGATGCAATTGGTTGTACAAATATAAAAGAATCTTTCCTACATCAATTACGATCACAGAACCAATTAACAAAAGTGGATATCATTGAAAAAGTTGTTAAAGCTAGTCCAAATATACCAACTCCGAGTGATGCAATACAGTACACAAAAGAGGAGGCATTAGCATTATTTCTGGATTTGAAATTAACAAAACAGCAATATATTAAGCTCAGACTGCGTGCGATTGAAAAAGGTTCAAATATGTATCCAGCATATCATTACATAACCGCTGCTAAAATGGACTGTTTGCCATCAAAGGACACTATTACAATCACACCAATTTCGGCAGAGGTCCAACTACAATCTCTACTTGATCACACAGCAGAACGCTTGCTACAATCAATAACAGGAAATGAGTTAAAGAAATATGGAAACACAAAGTTAATTCTTTTTTGTAAATGGGGATGTGATGGTTCTTCGGGACAAAAACAATACAAACAAGTTGTATGTGAAAATATTTCGGACTCGGATATGTTCATGGTATCATTTGTACCATTGCGATTGAAAAAGATTTTGGAAGATTCAGAGCCTTCGACTAGTACAACGCAAACAATGGATATTTGGAAAAATGAGACACCATCTTCTACGAAATACTGCAGGCCAATCAAATTTGAATTAAAAAAAGAAAAAAAAGTTGCCATTAACAAAGAAGTTAGTGATATTAAGGCCCAAATTGCCATTACAATTACAGTTAGATGGCCAGCAAATTGAAGTAAGCTACCTATTAGTGCTAACAATGATAGATGGAAAAGTAGGTCAGGCTTTGACTAACACGAAGGCTGTATCCAGCTGCATTATATGCCAAGCAACATCAACCCAATTAAACCAAATACCGACAAAATCATTAGATAATACCGATGCATATGAATTTGGATTATCACCATTACATGCAAGAATACGACTTATGGAACACATACTAAAAATCAGTTATGATTTGGATTTTGGGTCTTCATGATCAATAAGAAACAACGAGCCTAAACAAGAGTCAGGCAATACAAATGATGGCAATACCGCAAAAAGATTCTTTTCAGATCCAGAAACAGCATCTGAAATAACAGGAGTGGATTTAAACCTTATTTTCAGATTTAAAATAATCCTAGATCCGTTTATCTCCAGTATTCGAAATCAATGGAAAGTGGAACATCGGGATTTAGATGAAGAAGCCAAAAAACTACTAAAGAACAGAGACAGCACAGAACAAAATATGGAATATTTGCAATCAATATTTGAGTCAAATGAATAATAATTATAATTGCCTTTCATTGTTATTTAACTACGAAAAACATAGTATTAGTAAAAAATAATAATAAACAGAACCTACCATTGTTGCAAATGCTATTAAAATTTATTGCAGTTTTTATTTTTAAAATGTTTTTAAAATTATCAAATTTGACAGCAAAAAATAATAAATTTTTTTGTAGTAATAGCAATATTTTTAGATAATATTATTAAAGTTTTTTTTAAGTGTAACTATTCTTTGAGTGTAAACAAATTTGCAAATTTGTCAGCAACAAATTTTTAATTTTTCTGTAATAGCAAAATCTCCAGTTGATTTTACTATTTTTTTCAGTGTAAAATTTTTTTAAGTGTAACATTAAAAAAATTCCATTATTACAAAAAATATTTATAATTATTATTAATTTCCAAATATTAAATTTTTTAATAAATAAAAAAATAATAAACCCATATTTCACTCTAAAAGTTAAAAAAATTCAAAAGTTCAACTTTGACCTAGAATTCCTTAAAAAGTCCTCAATCAATTTTAATGTAATTTAAACTGAGTCAAGCTGAACTAAATATCTATCCAATAAAATAAAAATTACTTCAATATTTTGATCGGTTCAAAAGTTACAGAATTTTGGCCAATGAAAAACGATTTTCAGCCACTGTGCGTATAGATCAGGTAATAGAGGAAATATATAGGAACTTAGCAGATTTAGATTAAGTTCCTCACTTTGCACAGTGGTTACAATTGGAAAAACGGGTAATAAATCTGTCTCATTGAAATTTGCGATCCGATTACAGAACGATGTATGCAAGAACCATAGAAGACTACCTAAGCTTTGAGGATATATTTAATATGAAGCACCTTGTTGAAAACTCCAAAATAGAACCAAATATGGTCCTGTTGGAGTATTTATTAATATCATCAGATCCAGTTATATGATCTATAACAACAAAAGGTTACCCAAAATTTATTTTGAAATTGAAAAAGAAGATTCTGAATCCGCAGAAATTGAAAATTTATTTACTTTTGACGTATCAACTTATTTTAAAGAAAATTTTAAGTATTACTTACTGTGTACTTTTAAATAAGTCTTTTACAATATGCTATAATAAATAAGAAAAAACTATTTTTTACAGTAAAACTAAAAGTTTTTAGCAAAAAATATTTTAAAGATTTTCTCTCAACAAGAGATGCCACATAGGTGACCGTTTTATTTAGTATTTTAAATTTTTGTATGAATTTAGATCATTTTCAAAAATATACGAATATAAGGCATTTGATTGAAAAACCTAAAAAATTATCTGTGTTTTCTTCACATATTCTTTTTGGATTTGAAAATTAAAAAAAATTCCATTTAATATATAGACTAAATTTTTCTGAACAAATAAATAACAAAGAAATAAAGATTAAAAATTGGAATTTAGTACAAATTTCTTGCAGGTATACTAAATCTGCTCTCCTGGCCACATTTTTAGTGGGCTGGTAGTAATTAAATGCTTGATTAGTTACATTGAACATATCTAATATAATTAAAAAAATAAAAACTCAATGGGCGTTATTTTTTCTTAAGCGATTAATTTAGAATTTCGTAAAAAAAATTCTCCAATTCGTCCAATGCTGGATATAGCGTGTATGATATCATCGACGTAAGATTTCTACTGCAGTCTTTTTTTAAGCCTAATCTTTTGTAATAATAAAAAAGAAAAATTTTCGGATTTGAAAAAATTTTGAGAAAAACGTCGAACAATCAGCATCTCTTTTTGTTAAAATTTCAAAACCTTAATTTTGATTTTCTGTTTCATGACTACATGAATTGAGATCAATTAAGATTTGTGTATGCATACTATCAAGAGTTTCAAAGATTTTCAAAAAACTTTTGTTTGTTATTCATATCGAATATAATTTGTTTGTTGGGATTTTTGAATAAGTTTCAAAGCCTTCTATGCTTATTTCTACTTTTGTCATTTTAAAAAAAATTCTCATTGGTTTTGTAAAAGTTTTTGTATAAGATAAGAGGTTTAAGGCCTACTGATGATTTGGCATTAGCACCAATGAAATGCATGTATATAGACTAGCTAAAAAACCCTCAACAAACAAAAGTTTTTTGAAAATCTTTGAAAAAAGATATCGAGGCAATCTCGATTAATAAATTTAAAAAATTATCAAGAATTGTGCTAAAAATCATAAAATATTTTCCTTTTAATTATATCTATGCTGTTACCGGAGATATTCACAAAATTGCGAAATTGCAAAAACCAAAATTCAAAAATTTAAAGTATTAAAGAAATTTTTGTGAAATAAAATGTATTATGTTTATCTCTTAATAAACTTAGCAAAAAGCATAAATTCGTTCAAATTAAATAATATTTGTTAAAGCTACGAAGACAAAAACGGTTTGCGTGCTCGAGATAGTCAACTTTGGCACCCTGTAGCGGACCGTATGTTCCAACAAGGTGCTTCATATCAAAATATCCTTAAAGCTTAGGCTTTTTGCTATGATTCTTAAGGTAGGATCACGCGATTGCCGCAACTACACCAATCAGACCCAATTTTTATTGTGCTGAATTATTGATGCACAATAATAATATTGTCCCATTCAAATATTTTGCAGTCACTTGATTGCCCCATTTTGTAAAAATTTCATTGCCGCAGATTGGCGTAGAATGAATTTGTATCAATAGTGACCGCAGCACAGTCATACGATTGTTCTAACTTGCAGCAACACCAACAAAAAGCTGTTATAGTAATTTTTAGTTTGTTTTATTTTATGTGCAATTTTTTTCTTTAGCTATTGATGTAATTATGCATCGTAGCTTTTAATTGGCCTCTAAAGTATTAGTAATCGCTCATTGCCCATTATAGTAAAGTACATACAATCCACGAGATGTATTTTAAACTTAATAAATTTAACTAATAAAATTAAAATTTTTTTTGCATTAATTCTATGTCAAAATAATATATGTTTTTCAAACCGAACAAAATTTATTCATTTAAGGGTTAACGCTATGGTACACAAAACAATTGGCGCATACAAAAAATTAAATAAATTGCAGCGTGTTGGCTACTTTGATTGCCGAATGAGAAGACAATAAATATTGACGCATGGTTGCATATCAAGCGTTCACACGATTGCCGCACCAGAGTTGCATTTCATTGCGGAAAATCAACACAATATTGTGAAATCACAGGATTGGCATGTAAAATAGGCCGGTAATTGGTACATTGAGGCAATCGTGTGATCTTACCTTTACATACATCGTTGTTACTCTCTTATAAAAGAAAATAATCGTTTGAATGTTTGTAAGACACTAGTTTATTCTAAAAAATATCTTTACTTAAATACTAACAATAAAATCCTAAAACTGAAAATTAAAATGCTCATGCGAACGTTTCTTGAAATTTAAAGTGATAACATATGTAAGATAAGATGTATGTAACCTAAGTAAATATGGATCAATAAAATGTGTCTAGACTGATTAAAATAGAAAATATGTAGCCTAAACAAATATGGACCGCAACATGTATTTGATAACATGTGTAAATTAAACTAAACGGCATATGTTTAAACCGTTCTTAGAATGACCACTTAAAACGAAAATCAATTTTATCTTATTACTAAAGTTGTTAACACATGTTCAACTAAATTGAACATTCTGCCGGGCACAACGCCGAGCTCATACGACTACTTAGCTAAATGTTTAATGGATTTTATTTTATATTTAGTTATTTTGAATTCTAGAATCTACTTGGCTACGCAACGGTAATGGAGTAGAAAACCTTACAGTTACAGTATCTTTTGAGTTACAGCATTTTTTCTTAACTATGAAGCTAATCAAAATTATAACAATAATAATAATTAAAGTTAATGATATATGCCGGATGCAGTATGAAAGTGGAGACCTCTTAACCTGATGGTGTTGTCCTTCATGTTCTGAACCTCATTTTTAAGATTCTTCATATACTTCTAGATTTGGGCACACCTCATTTACTTTCGTTATAAGCTTCCCAATTCTAAGAATCTCTTCGAAATACAACGATAAATCGAAATATACCACGAGATTCCACCTTGAATCGATTGAATATACTCGTCCTACATGATCCAGATAAATAGCGGTATTTGGCGAAAGTTCCTTAACTGACACGACTTCGTTATTTCCAATAGGCAGACTTGTACCTGACTTCATCAGCAGTAAAAACAGGAACACCACTTGCGGAAATATTTCATTCCACTTCTGCTTTGTCTTTTTTGATTTTTTTTAGTTCTGTTAAACAGGTTTTTACCGGTGGAGAACTATTGGACTTTTCATAAACAGCAACCAACGGAATTAGTTTGTTAACAGGTCGCTTAAGCAAGCCGTTCGGTATTTTTAGCATGACAACTCTTACCTTACCGTCTTTCCCGTAATAACTTTATGCAACTTTCGCTAGCGGCCCATTTGCTGGATTAGTTTTTTCATCTTTTATAAGTACAATCGTACCTTCTTTCAAGTTTTCATTCGGAACCTTCCATTTATTACGTTGCTGAAGAGTAGTGAGGTATTCATTTCTCCACCTTGTCCAAAAATCTTTTTTTAACTTCTGAATCAACTTCCATCTGTTTAATGAGTTTATATTACCCTCTTCCACATATTCAGGGCAGTTATTTAATGGTCTACCTATTAAAAAATGACCAGGAGTCAACACATCCGTCTGGCTAATATCACCTTCACTGATCCCAACTAGAGGTCTAGAGTTTAACACTGCTTCAATTTGAATTAACAGAGTACTCATTTCTTCATAAGTAAATTTAGCTTCTCCGATGGTTCTTTTCAAATGAAACTTAACTGATTTCACACCCGCTTCCCATATACCACCAAAATGAGGAGCTGCCGGAGGAATAAAATGCCATCGTACTCTTTGTGAAGCAAGTATAGAAATTATAGACTGGTTGTTACGAACTGCGGATTTGAAATCCCCATCCAGCTTCCGGTTTGCGCCAACAAAATTCGTTTCATTATCAGAGTAGAGGTCAGAACTTACGTCCCTTCTTCCGAAAAATCGCTTCAATGCAGCTAGAAACGCTTCTGATGTTAAATCGCTGACAGCCTCCAGATGAATCGCCTTAGTTGTCATACATACAAACACAGCTATATAGCCTTTATATGACTTTTGCCCTCTGCCTTTCGCATACCTCAATTGAACAGCACCAGCATAGTCTACCCCGACATGTTGAAATGGAGAAGATATCGTTACTCGATGCTCAGGTATACTTCCCATTAGTTGCTTTGAAGCTTTTTGGCCATAGCGGATGCATTTATGACAGGTTCGTATATATTTTTTAATGCAGTTCTTCATGTCAAGAATCCAATACTTTTTTCTCAACGTTGCTTCAACCAGCCGATTTCCACCATGTAGCGTTGACATGTAGGCTTTTTTCACTAGTAATGAAGCCAAAAATGACTTCTTTATTATGATTGGATATTGCTGATCATAAGGTAGACTTGCATTTCGTAATCTGCCACCAACGCGAAGTAACCCGTCTGCGTCTATGAAAGGGAACAAGCTCACTATCTTACTATTTCTGTGTATTGTTCCATTCCCCTTTAGACTTATAATCTCTTCCAAAAATTCGGTTTCTTGATGAGCTCTCAATATTGTCTTTTCTGCTTTTCTTAATTCATCGACTGTCAAACATTGTGAAGAGTAAGACTTTTTCCTCAGTCTATCTATAAATCTGTTTACATAAGCCAGCACTCTTTCCAATTTCGAAAAGCTTGAGTATTTCTCCAATAACTGTTTCAAAAGATTAAATTGTTTCTTCAGAGTAACCCCACCAAGTACCGTTTCTACTTGTTCTTTTTTCGGCCATTTTTCCGATGAAAGTATCAACCATTCAGGACCATTCCACCATAGCGAATGCTTCCTCAACTTGTGAGCACTGATTCCTCGAGATGCTACATCTGCTGGATTTTCTTTGCTACAAACATAATTCCAGTTAGCGTTAGGAATAAGATTTAGTATTTCATTCACTCGATTTCTCACAAACTTATCCTTGTTTTTGTTTTTTGCTATCCACGCTAAGGTAATTGTTGAAGCGCTCCAGGCATATATCGAGTATTGCCTTTTAAGCACATTTGATACCTTAAATAGTAACTTCGCTAACAAATTTGATGCACACTATTCCAGCTTTGGCAACGTTTTCTTATTTTTTATAGGATTGACCTTTGTTTTTGAAGCCACAAGTGTAATTGATTCACCAACCTTTATATAAACAACTGCTGCATATGCTTTTTCTGAAGCATCAGCAAACCCATGTAGTTCAAAGTTCTGTTTTGATTCTAATTGAAACCATCGAGGTACTCGGATTTCCATTACATTAGACAAATCGTCTATAAACTGCTGCCATTCTGTTCTTACGTCATCTGATAAAAGCTCATCCCACTTACAATTTAAAACCCATAATTTTTGTATAAATAATTTGGCCACAATAGTGATTGGATATAACCATCCCACTGGATCGAAGATTCTTGCTATTTCTGCCAGAGCTTGCCTCTTTGTCAATTTGTCGCCCACTGAAAAGTTAACGTTGAACCAAAAATTGTCCATGAGTGGATCCCAACGCAGCCCCAATGTTTTGATTGGCTCACCATCCTTCATTTGAATTGTTACATTATCTTCAGAGTTGCATATGTGACTAATTATATTCATGTCATTTGATAACCGTTTTCTTAATGTGAAGCCATAAGTTGCAAGATGGTTTTGTACCTCATTTTGTATTTGCCTGCATTTGGAAATTGTATCAGCTCCCGTCATAAGATCGTCCATGTAGAAATCTTGTTTGATAATATTACTTATTTCCTCGTTATGACAATTGTCTGCAATATAAAACAAAGCCCGTACAGCTAAAAATGGGGCAGACGAAGTTCCATAAGTAACTGTTGTAAGCTAATATTGTTTAATCTGTTCTTTTTTGCTTTCCCTCCATAAAATATGCTGGTAATACTGATGTTTTTGTGCGACTTTAATTTGCCGGTACATTTTTTCTATGTCTGCAATGATGACGTATTTCCACAATCTCCATTTTGTCAGAATATCGAATATATCACGTTGTAATCTAGGTCCTGTATGCATTATATCATTAAGACTGTTACCATTTGATGATTTAGCCGATGCATCAAAAACCACTCTTAGTTTTGTTGTCAAACTTTCCTCTCTAATAACCGCTTGATGAGGTACCGCTACCCGATTCATTAACTAGTACCATATGCCCAAGGTGCAAATACTCTTGCATAAATTTACGATAACGCTCTCGCAAATCTGTATTCGTGCTTAATTTTCTTTCCAATGAAAGGAGTCTAGCTACGGCTTGCTTTCTAGAGTCTCCAAGCTGACTGTTCTGTTTTTTAATAGGTATATGAACTACTATCCTATTTTCTGCATCTACTTCAGTGGTTTCATTGAAAATATCTTGGCATATTCTAACTTCTTCATCATAGACAGTATTTGTAGGTAACTCCTCTAACTCCCAGAAGCGTTCTAAGTTTGACGTAGCTACTAAAGCTTTCCCAGAATTATGTTTTTTATTGACGATACCAGATAAAATCCACCCAAATATGGTGGATTGCGCCAATATCCCATTCTTTTTTAATATGCCTTCTTCCATTATATGGGTTATTATGTCCATGCCAATAACGATATCTATACGATCCGATTTATTTAGAGTCGGATCTGCCAATACATAATTGTTCCATTCGCTTGTATCGAATTTGAATGATTGGCTTGGTTGTGCTCCAGTAAGTTGCGGTAAAATTAGCGGATCTGCTTCCACAAAGCGATCACTTAAAAACCTTGGCTTCAATAATAATTTTGTTTTTGCTTTGGACACACCAACTAATGCACCTCCTAGACCATAAATTTCTGTTTTGGATTTATTCCGTGGTAACCCTAATATCTGAGAAGCTTCTTCTGACATTGTGGTTACTTGCGATCCTTGATCGATTAAAGCTCTTAATAATATATATTCGCCATGTGCTGATTTTACCTTTAGCTGTACAGTAGCCAGCAACACATCGACTGGTGCCTTGGTGTTCATCGAATTAGTGGTTGGACTCGGTGATGTTTTAGCTGTTTGTTCATAATTAATATGCAGAATTGTATGATGCATTTTGCCGCACTGCTGACATTTGGTTTTTTGAAAACATCGTTTGTCTATTTTATGATTTAGGCATATATTACAAATTTTAGCACCTCTTACCCAAGTATTTCTACCCTTGACTGTTAAACTCAAAAATTTAGTACATTCTTGCATCTTATGACCACTTTTTTTTACAGTAGTTACAGTAGCCATTTTCCGTTGATAGCATGGTTGATCGAAATTGATGCTTTTTGTTATTACTTGAATCTACGCTGTTATTCTTTTTGTTTGAGGATGCTTCTAAGGCTTCACACTGTAGTTCAACAAAATTCATAACATCATCTAATTTTTTAATATTTTTAGACTTTTTTGTGTTTTTTTCATATAACACCAGACCTTCTTTGTCTAGATTTTTCAAAATAATTCTGGCAATAATTGGATCAGCATCTTTTAACTGGACTCCCATTGCTTTTAGAGCTTGAATACTTTCATTTGTAATATTTAGCAAATGTCTCAAACTGTTAGCCGCATTTTTATTTGTACCTGGTTGATCTAGAATTTTAGCCACTAGCTTCGTGAACAATATTCTTTTATTATTTTATCGTTGGTTTAAAATATCCCAGGCGACTTCGTAATTATCTTCAGTAATTGAAAGATTCTGAATTATTATAAATGCTTCTCCTTTTACATGATTTTTTAGCCTGACCAATTTTTCTACAGCTGGAAGCTTACTCATATGTACAAACTGCTCGAACACATTTTTAAATGAAAGCCATTCCTCGATGTCACCATTAAAAATTGGAATTTTTATCGCTTCTAATACGACTGTTTCTTTTTCTTTTTTTAAGTCAGAAATTTTCATTAATATGCAATTTAATGCTTCTTCATATTGGTTGTCAATCATTTCCAATTCTTCATCAATATCTTCCATGACATCGTGGTTAAAATTATTAATTCATGGTACATTTTTTTAATGTTGTCCATCTTTTTTTCCCAAATATTTCTTTTATGTTCTAATATTAAAATATTATCACCATCAATATTTGTCAAGGTATCTTTTAGTTTTTGTATTTCTTTTCGGAATTGAATAAGCAAGTTCATTTTAATTTTTTCTCCTGGAGTTTAATTTTTTAGGCCTGAAGTCTTGTTTAGTTGATCCGAATCTTGTTGTTGTGGTTTTTGAATATCAAAAAATTTTTGTAATTGCTGCATCATCATTTCTTGTATTTCACCTCGTGTCATAGATTCTGTAGTTTCCTTGGTATTTTGTATTTCTTGTTGTGTTGTATTTTTGCAACGATTTATGATTTCCATTACCATGTTAAAATAGTTCTTCTCAAAATAGTCATCTGCCGTTGTTTCCCATTTGTTGATTGACTCCTTAACGAACCGCTTGCCAATTTTGTAAGAATTCCTGCGATTTCGTCACCTATCTCTTTTTGAGATTCATATAATTGCTGTCTTTGTGCCATTCTTATTATTTTAATTTTTTGATAGTCGCTGTTTTAGCCACGACTTACGCTTTTTATATATATATATTTTTTATTACTAGTCGCTGTTTTAGCCACGACTTACGCTTTATATATATATATATTTTTTTGTAGGCACTGATTCACAATTAAAAACTTTATATCGAAGGACCAATGTTACTCTCTTATAAAAGAAAATAATCGTTTGAATGTTTGTAAGACACTAGTTTATTCTAAAAAATATCTTTACTTAAATACTAACAATAAAATCTTAAAACTGAAAATTAAAATGCTCATGCGTACGTTTCTTGAAATTTAAAGTGATAACATATGTAAGATAAGATGTATATAACCTAAGTAAATATGAATCAATAAAATGTGTCTAGACTGATTAAAATAGAAAATATGTAGCCTAAACAAATATGGATCAATAAAATGTGTCTAGACTGATTAAAATAGAAAATATGTAGCCTAAACAAATATGGACCGCAACATGTATTTGATAACATGTGTAAAAATAAAACTAAACGGCATATGTTTAAACCGTACTTAGACTGACCACTTAAAACGAAAATCAATTTTATCTTATTACTAAAGTTGTTAACACATGTTCAACTAAATTGAACATCGTTTTATAATCGGATCGCAAGTTTGAAGATACCAGTTTATTATCCTTTTTTCTAATTCGAATCACTGTGCAGTTGGAATTACTGTGGATTGCTTTGGAACGATGAGGTCAGGTTAAAAAGAGTTTTGAGGCCAGTGTTGTGTCTTTTTCAACTTTTTTTGCGGAATAGCGATACAGAGTACCAAAATGTACACTTATCGCGGTCGGTTAGTTGGTGAGTTGGCTGGGGCAAGTGTGGTTAGTTAGGCTTTCTGTCAATCGCTTGTGTCTTACGTCCTCGTTGTGCCGACTGGTAACATCCTTCGGAGTGACTTAAAGATATCGCTAATTTGTAATTACACTCGTTCAAATATAAAAATTAATAAAATTTTTTGATTCAAAAATATCCATTGAACGGTAGTGGACAATATTTCTATGGAAAAAGAATACCAAGTAAGAAATCAAAGAATTGCTAGGAGGCAAATACATGATTTGTCTTACACACTAGAGGTCCCACAATCTTTTTAAGTATCAAATACTTTTTTATTGGATTGATCTTATTCATTGTTTATCTACATACATACATAAATATTTCCAAAATGTTAAGGAAACCTTACGCCATTGAAATTTTAAAAGTAATTAAAAAAACAGCAACATTACTTAAATTATGATAGCAAACAAAGAACACCTATTCGAAATGTTGGGTATATGTTTCACCAAATTTATTGAAAGGTATAGCAGAAGGCCATTTTGGTAAAATTATATTTAATATATAATAAATAATAATATTCTCCCAACCAAAACAAGGAATTTAGATTTCTTAAAAAAGAGTAGGTTCAATTTAAAGATAAAGGGCCTTATTCATAAATAATTAATAAATTTATAGCTGGTTTATTGTTGAATTATTATATGGGAAAAATGTTATAATGCACATATTAACTTTATTAATCACTTATGAATATGGCTGAAAGACTTTATCAACCATTTCACTAAAAATATCACCTTTTACCAAATTTTATATCTGAAAACTGTTAGAACATTCAGAGACATAAGTGTGCTTTCCACAATTCCCGTGTTTAATTTTCGTACATAATTTGTAAAGATATTACTCCAAACATTGATTGCATTTCAAATAAATTTTCTTCTCAAGTCAATCGTCTGTATTTTGGAAACTGCTTCTTTATTGTATTTATTAAAGTATATTTCTTTATTTTGAGAAATTTATTTCATCTGGTCAACCCCTTTACGCGCTTTCATTAACAATAATATGAAATGCAAACGCTATTCGGCAGAAGTAGCGTGTGTCAAAGATTTTATTATATGTATGTTTGTATATGCTAAATATTGCGAAACCAAAACCAACTACATCAAACACACAAAAGTAAATGTGTCCGGTTTACGTTGGTAAGGACAGCATTTTACGCACTACCAGCCGATACAATAAACGATGTAGCACAGTTGGCAAACTAGACCATGTTCTACACATTTCTATGTATGTATGGTATGTAGGTACTTTACCCCACAATATAAAAAGGATGAAACCAAGGGAAAATAAAATCCTATAATGGCAACAAAAACAGCAAAAGGAGTCCAAATTTTATTGTATGAAACGAAAGGGACGAAGTAAAAGTAGTTAACTGGACCGTCCATTACATTGACATGGGATGCAAAATGAAATTGTAATGGGATGAATAGTTTTTGTTCGTATGAGATGAGATGCTTACTATGTCACACACATGCACACACTAAAATAAACACAATCACACATAGTCAGACTCATTCATAACATTAACTAATTTAGAATGTTGGAAGGTGTTATGTTTAAACAAATGTACATATGTATGTGTGCGTCCACGATTATATGTTTGTATTTGTATTTTCTCTAGCATCACGCACGTATGGACCTTTTCTCCTCAAGCAAAAGTGTCCCAAAAAGGGATGAAGTTACAATAATCATGTATTTATATTCTTATGCACAAACAAGTATACTTATTTATCATACACTCAAAGAGTAGTATCAGTAACACGGCTGCAAAGTCCTTTATTTTCTTTTTCCTTAGATATAATATAAAGAAGCCTACATCAAAGCTTTTTTGATAACCAGGAGCAAGGAGTCAACAAAATTGATTATTTTTTTGAATGAGCCAGTGAGTGGGTGCCAAAATATATTTGAAGTAGTTATAAATCTGGTTCTAATAATCAATATACCTATACAAAATTCATAATAAAAGAAATTATTACGACTACCTAAAAACCCTCAACAAACAAAAGTTTTTTAAATCTTTGAAAAAAGATATCGAGGCAATCTCGATTAATATAAATTTCATAATTACCTAGTTAACATTTTATTTTCCGTTTTGCCTTGTTAAATACTTTTATTGTTACCCAAAGGGCGTCTAATTGTAAAAAAGTTTGTAAAGAAAATGAAATAGATTCATAACGAATATAATAATTTGTTTGTTGGGATTTTTGAATAATTTTCAAAGCATACTATGCTTATACTATTGTAATTTTTATAACTCTCATTGAGTTTTTAAAGGTTTTTGTATAAGTAAAGGGGTTTGAAACATTTAAAAATTAGGTTTAAGGTCTACTGATGATTTGGCTTAAGCACCAATGAAATGCATGTATATAGACTAGCTAAAAACCCTCAACAAACAAAAGTTTATTAAATCTTTGAAAAAAGATATCGAGGCAATCTCGATTAATATAAATTTCATAATTACCTAGTTAACATTTTATTTTCCGTTTTGCCTTGTTAAATACTTTTATTGTTACCCAAAGGGCGTCTAATTGTAAAAAAGTTTGTAAAGAAAATGAAATAGATTCATAACGAATATAATAATTTGTTTGTTGGGATTTTTGAATAATTTTCAAAGCATACTATGCTTATACTATTGTAATTTTTATAACTCTCATTGAGTTTTTAAAGGTTTTTGTATAAGTAAAGGGGTTTGAAACATTTAAAAATTAGGTTTAAGGTCTACTGATGATTTGGCTTAAGCACCAATGAAATGCATGTATATAGACTAGCTAAAAACCCTCAACAAACAAAAGTTTTTTGATTCTTAGGTATTCATATCATTACTTTAGTATTAATTAAGATGGGCCGATTGAAAGCCTATTTTTGTACATTTACTTCACTTCAATTTTACCAAAAAAATTTCAAATTTCAGAATAGAAATATAATAGAAAAAATGTAACGTGAGTCACGTAGGGTGCGTCACGAAGGGTTCATATCTTCTGACAAAAAACTGCAAGTAAGTTATTTTAGAATTCTCTTGTATTCATCTTTCTTTTAGAAAATTCGCAAAAAAGTACACTTATATCCCACTAAACGCCATGCATAAGTTGAAAGAGTAAAAAATTTTTATATTAATGTGAAAACGCGTACGAATGCAGCGTTCGACACGCAGCATTTGCCCATATGTTCTCTAAAGACGAATATTAGTTAAAATATACTACAAGGCAAAATTTTAGTTAAAAATTATTATAGTACACATTTTTGGTTTTGTTTTTATGTTTGGTGCAGTCCGGTGTTAACTCGGATGTATGCAATTGTTTGTTATAAATAGGTTAATTGCTATAATTATTCAAATGTTTCTGTTAATACGTTTTTGCTATTTAGTATTTTTCGTTTAGCTGCACATTCAAGTTTCTAGGAAAATTTGTGCACATAAGCAAAATATTCTGTTATGAAGTTTCATGTAGCAGCATAAATAATGCTGCTAAGTGAATTTGCTTATCTGTCTAAATATGTTCTTATGTAAAACTAGTTTTTTATTGCAAAAATAAATTTAGTCTAACTACAGGGTCCGCCATCTAACGTTTTTTTCAACTAGTGCAGGTAACACTTAGCTCATGTCTGATTTGACAGATAATTAGTTGTATCCTTCCGCTGAACGAATATGGTTGTGTATTCGCTTCGCTAAGTGGGCCTGCGATCGACTTACAGAATATGCCGATTTTGCCAAAAAAAATCATCATTTCAGATGAAGCTCATTTTGATCTTGGCGGGTATGTAAACAAGCAAAATTGTCGCATTTGGTGCACAGAAAACCCGCACGCATACATTGAAAAGCCGACGCACCCAAAACGAGTCACTGTTTGGTGCGGATTTTGGTCCAGAGGCATAATTGGGCCATTTTTCTTCGAAAACGCGCAAGGAGTGGCCGTTACAGTCAATGGCTATCGTTATCGGGCCATTTTGAACGAATTTTTGTTCACACAAATTAAAGAGGAGGATATTGGCAACATTTGGTTTCAACAGGACGGCGCTACGTGCCACACAGCCGAAGCTACACTCGATGTTTTGCGCCCTGATTTTGAAGATCGCATTATCAGCCGCAGAGCTGATGTCGTTTGGCCACCCCGGAGCTGCGATTTGACACCGTTGGACTATTATTTGTGGGGTGCCGTCAAAGATAAGTGTTACGCCGACAAGCCAGAGACAATTGACACTTTAAAGGACAATATTCGTGAAGCCATTGGTGAAATACAGCTGCACACAATCGATAATGTGCTTAAAAATTGGACCGCTCGTGTAGGCTACTGAATGGCCAGCCGAGGCAGCCATTTGAATGAAATTATTTTTCATTATTAACCTGAAGGATTGTAATTTCAAATAAAAAAAGAAATTTGAGAAAATATTCAGTAGTTTTTTTTATAGCCTTTTCAAAAAAAATAGTTATCTAGCGGTATATAGTATAACTTATTGACACAATTGCATGGTAGGGTTTTATCCTTAAACCTGGAAAAAATTTAAAGCTGGAAAATTTTTAGAAAGGCTACAAAGAATAATTAACCCGAATTGTTATAGAACTTTTTTTTAAATTTTGATTTTTATGATATAGGTAGATTTAAAAAACATTGTGAAAAAAACAAATTATTGAAAAAAGGGGTGTGTCCATATGGCCACACGGGTACGCCAACGAGAAGTTTAAACAAAAAACAATTCTTATTAAAAATTATTATTTTTATTGAATTCAAATACATGATACACGATTTTTTTTGGCATCAATTAATATAATTAATGGTTTAGGCTGTACGATCTGTATGATAGGATACAAAACATTCCACACATAGTACTACATCAAAGCATAACTACACCTAAATTAAAAACATCCTTCACTAATGAAGACGCCCTAACGCTGATTTTTAATAAGGATTTAACAAGAAATGAGTACAAAATTTAAAAGAAGGCTGTTGCTGAAAAATGATATGACTGACATATTTCATATTAGTAATTCGATATGGAAAATTAAATCGAAATATAACGATTGATTCCGATTTAAGAAATGTCAAACCTCTGAACTCATTTTGATATTCAAATTGGGATGCGATGGAATATTTAGAGTATGTGAATAAAATCAACAGCGCGAAAGCAGCTTTGAAATAAGTTATAAATCTTTGTTTCTTCTCGGGTTATACTACAGCTGTGCTCAAATAATCCATTTTCATTATTTCGCAGCGCTGTCTCATATGATGATAAATGGATAAATTTAACCACAGGATCAACATTTTTGTGTCGGTCAATTTTTTTTAAATATATTAAAAAAATAATACAACAATTTATGAATGTGTCAGCCATATGTAAGAGAAATATTAAAGCATTGTTTCCGATATATAAAAAAAGGATATATAATATTTAATTCAAGAACAGTTAACAATGGGTAGAAAAGTTTAAAATGCTATAACAGATACAATATCTCCTGGAAATGCAATATATGTGAAATAATGAGCTTGCAATTTTATAAAGTTCTGAAATAAATATTAATGAAAATGCTTTGAATTCAGGCAAAATTCAAAGAACAACTTGATTAAATTGTAGGTTATGACAGTTCAATTGAGGAAATACGGCAAGACACTACTTCGAAAATCCAGATCTCACATCCTTATTTACTGGTACTGATATAAATATTCTGAAATGGTTCAAGATAGTATTGGAAATGATCAATAGCAAAAAGAATAAATAAATGTGGATAGGCCCAAAACTTTTGCTTCTGAAATCAAAGAATTCTTCAGCAAAATCTATCCCTGGAAACCAATGACATCAACTTTACATACAGTATTGGCTCATGAGTCATGACAAAGAAATAAAAAATAAATAGTTTGTTGGTTTTATGTGAACTAACAGAGGAAGCCCAAAAAACTAGAAAAATAGATGTTAAAAAATTATACTCTTCAATACAGGTAGAGCTCAAATATATCCCAAATATGTACTTGATGTAATATTTGGTAATATGTATTATCAGATCCAGTCATATGTTCCATAAAAACGAAATGATTACCCAAAATTTGTTTTGAAATCGAAAAAGAGGATTCAGAATCCACAGATATTAAAAATATATTGAAGTTTGACGTATCAGATTATTTTGAACAAAATTGTTAGTATGTATTAAACATTATACTTTTAAATAATTCTTATACAATATACGTATTACAACAAATATAAATAACACTTTTTTATATTTTACAGCAAAAATAGAAGCTTTTAACTAAAATTATATAATTATATTCTCAACAAGAGGAAATAAATAAAAAATAATATATACATCATGTACTATGTATGCGTGCAGTAAAAACACTTGAAAATATTACATATACCAAGCCGAATTCATACCATGTGAGCTCGACAGCTCAGGTGTCATAGAGGAATGATATTTGCCATGGCGAATTCTCTTGCCTTGATATATACTTTGCCAAATTTCAACCGATACGTCTGTTTTGTCACCGTTTCATTTCGTATTTCAAATCAATAATATATACATGTATTATATACCAATGCACAGGTAAAAATAAGTGTTTTTATGTATGAGCTTAAATCAGCTTGTAAAATATATAAGGGATTTGATTAAAAAAAACCTAAAAATTTTATATTTTCTCCACATATACTCGTATTTTTGGATATGAAAATATCTAAAAATAATTCCCGTTAAATATATCGTTGAAATTGTTAAAGTATACGATAATTGCTTTGTTTTTCAATAAAGAATAAATAATAAAAAAAAGTTAGTCAATATTGATACAGCTAAATAAAATGCTTCTGAAAATTTTACATTTTCGAGCGGACGGTTAACAATTAAAAACTAGATGAATTATTTTAAATATATCTAATATAATATTGAAAGAAATTTGTTTAGCTCAACGGGAGTTTTTTTCTCAAACAATTAATTCAGAATTTCATAGATAAATTCGCTATATTCTTGTTATATATTGAAAAAAAATTAAACCATTAAATTTATTATTCGAGACTGGTCTCGATATCTTTTTTCAAAGAATTTTCAAGAGGTTTGTTTTGTATAAAAGTCGCAAAGAAAATAAAAGATATTCGTATCGAATATAATTTTCTTGTTGCGTATTTGAATAAGTTTCAAAGCCTGCTATGCTTGTACTTTTGTAATTTCTAAAATTCTCATTGGTTTTTTAAAAGTTTTTGTATAAGATAAGAGGTTTGCAACTTTTCAGCTAATCGTATCTGTTAGACGAAAAAACAATGAAAATGCTTACCTGATCGAAGAATCACTTGGCCGTAACGTACCAACTTGTAGAAAATAGAATTTCAATACGATCTTATGTATGTATGTTGAATATGAATGTGGCAATGTAGTCCTAAATTATTTTGTTATGAACACGGTCCTAATAATACCAACAACAATAATAATAACAATAAAGCTAAAATTTAATTTAATAAGTATAAAGTAATGTTTTGTTACTATTTAAATAGTTTTCGTATTTTTTCCACACAATTAGAAATACTTTGGAAATATTGAACACCAATCACTGGTTCGAAGTTTCATATGAATCAATGAATTCTTTTTGTATATGTCAAAAACACATGATATTATTTTAAGTATTCTATATGTACACAAACATTCACATTTATGGTCGGCTAAAGAGGCCTTAAAGAGGTCTATTGATTATTTTGCATTAGCATCAAAGAAATTCATGTATATAAAATAGTTAAAAAACCCTCAACAAACAAAACTTTTTGAAATCCTTTGAAAATTTTTAATTTTAAAAAAACTTTGAGAAAAACGTTGAACAATCAAACTCTATTTTTGTTAAAATTTAGCCATTTTATTCACATTTCAAAGAATTGATTTCGATTGCTTTCACTACTACATGAATTGAGATAAATAATTTTTTGTTGTTGTACATTATAAAGGATTGTGTTAAAAAGCATATAATATTATTACCAGAGATATTCACGAAATCGAGAGCAAAGTCGAAAACAAAAACCAAAATTTAAAAATTTAAAGCCAAATATCTTTCAAAAAAGTTAAGGATATCTTTTCGAACAATATCTAATTTTTTATCTAGAAGCTTTAATTTATTAAAATCGAATAATAATTGTAAAAGCATTGATGCCAACAAGATTTACCGTGCCCGACATAGTCAATGTTAACACCCTGTAGCTCACAGTCTGTTTCAACCTGGTGCTCCAAGTTTGAAAATTCTTACAGCTAAGGTTCTCTTCTATGATTTTTACATACATCGTTTTGTAATCGGATAGTAAGTTTCAAAGATACAAATTTATCACCCTTTTTCTAATAAAAACCTCTGTGTGTCGCAATTAGAGAGATTTCTGAGACTTTTTAGTTTTAACGAAGTTTATTTTTCGAGTGTCAATCATATTATGATGATTCTGAGTCGTGAATGCTTTTTTGAAGCAGCATTTGAAAAATTACCAAAAAGAAAATATTACGTAAGTATAAGGGAGATTGTATATTTTATCCTTTCGATTGTGAACATCAATCGGCGGTCGGTGTATGGTGGTCAGTGGCGGTCCATTTGCTTAATGGTCAGCCAGACTGGCAGCTTAGCAAGTTGAAAAGCTGAATGAATGGTAGGTAGCGTAGAACTTTGACGCAAGGCTCGTTAAATCCATGCATGTTCAGAAATGGGGTAATTTTGAAGGATGTGTGTTTCTTTATATGTAGGTATATGTTTGTTGTTTAGTTTAATTACAAGTAACTAGAAAAGGGTTAATAGTGAAAGTGGAATTTTCTGTTTCGTATCATAAAGTTTTTTTGGTGTTTATATTTTGGAAAAAACAAACTCATATCCCAAAAATTATTTAAAATTTATTTTAAATTCTAAATTTATATTCCATGAACCAACTTCTAAATGCGAGCGTGTGAGGAACGACCATTATACATAGTGTATAGGATTGTGTTGGTTAGATAATAATTGGTTTTATTTAATTAAAAAACATTTGTTTTACTCTAAACTTTAATAAATAGTTCATGTTTACTTTCTTGATGTATAAAATTCAGTCATAGAAACAATGTAGAGTAACCTACATATGTATATAAAATAACTGTGTATTTGTTTAAATAATAATACTATATGTATATAATTAAGTAAGGGTGGGAGAGTGTGTGATTGAATCTCTGTAATTAAAAACTATACAAAATAGACCAGTGTGTAAATATACATACATATTTAAAAGTATATGCTACATATACCTACGTACATATATAAGTATTTAAATATTATATTAGCTGTATTTACTTATATTTCCAGTAAACAGAGCAATACTCCACACGTATTTTCAAACGTATTATTTTTGCGGCAATAATCGCTTTCGTATTGTAGAAATACTGCCTTTGAGGAGAAATTTTTCTCAATGACAACACTACTAACAATTTGTTAAACTAAAAATATCACCAGATAACTATTGATAAGAAAATAATAAGATATAACCAAAATATTATCATGGATGTAAAAAGAAGACTTTGTACGTATTGCTTCTTTGCACTAAATATTTATTTGAAATTTTTAACGATACCTTAATTCATCTCGGTTGCAAAATACCGATATTGAAATATCGATTACTTTAATAATGGTATATTACTGGTTAGGTATAAATAATCTTATTATACATTGAGAAATAAGAAAATAATTCAAATAAAATGCTGAAGGCGATGAATGAACTCGGGTACTAACAATTACTAAGGACTACCTGGTGGTAATAGAAGTAATTACCAGTCGACTGCCAGAATTCACTAAATTCTAGAGCAAACGCTGCTACTGGCGTTTCCCCTTTAGTTTCAGGTAACGTTTGACAAAAAAATTTCAGGATTATCCCCAGTGGTTCCCAAATAAATGTAGCAAAAATTACAAAAATTCTTGAAACAGCTCTATATAACACCGTGTGACAAATTCGCGGTTAAATAGTTACTAGTATCCACCGTCAAAAGTGGTAAAATCGAACAAAGAACGCTGATGAGTTGGTGTAGCGACCTCGAAATCAGTACTGATCCGTTCTGCTAGTCTGATGATTAAATTGTTTCAAATAAAATAGTACTCTCTTAATAAAATATAATGAATTTATCTAAATATAATTTCTTAAATTAAGAAGATATGGGTAAACTCAGATTTGAACTTAAGCCAAAAAAAAATTTCATTTCAATAAAAAACTTTGATTTAAAATATTTCCATCCATATCTTTGAAAGTTAAAAAAAATATATTTAAAAAATATTTTGTAAATTTATTGAACCATATAAGTCTTCGAAATTTTATGATTTTAAGTCTCTTAGATCTTAAAGTGAGATGTTTATTAGAAATGGCGCATCTAACATGATGTTTTTTTATTTTTTGGAATTTTGAATGTGGGTAGCGATGTAAATATGTGATTTGATGCCAAAACTCATGTAGAAAGTCAGCATGATCGGATGGTGCCAACCCATATCATAATGAGGTCAAAGATAAAAATGTTGAAAAACTACCAAAATACTATTTTTTTGGCGTTTTATCATTAATTAGCAAACTATAATAATAAAACTACTATAAATTAGAACATGCAACTGCCAAAGCGTTAGGTCACAATATTGAGGATCTTGTTCTGAATTGCCCAATTGAATAACGTCAGAAATATCGTCGGCGTAAAGGCAAAAGGCTGGAAAAGATAAATTTGATTGATTGTCTATTGTGCTGACGTAGGCGAACGTTGCAAAATTGATAGCTATCCTTTCCATTCTTTTAAGAGCTGTATTTGAGATTAATATCGGCAAATCAAGTGGCCCAGAGGTGTAGCTTTTGAACGTTTTGCACGGGAATGGAACATACTTAACTCAAAGGGATACAGTACTTGTATGCAAGATGAGCAAGTTTTGAGTGTCATACCTGTCGAGCAATGCGAAACAACCAAGCACTTTTATCTTGAATATTTAGTGAAACTCCACATTCGGCATGATTAAAGAGAACTCCTACAACTTGGATTTTTTCTTGCTGGTAGTAAAAAATTTATATTTTTCACGCACTCTTTAACATTTCTGCGTGTCAGTTGAATGGAATATATGCATTTTCTTAGTAAGTCTTTATATTCCATACTGGTTTAGAAACGCAAATGCAGTTGAAGAGCAAAATAGAGATATGCATCTGATAAAGGGAATTATTAGCTATTTTGTTAAAAATAATATCTACAGTGCTATTGGAAAAAATTCTGAACCATCTTTAGTATCTATCAGAGGATGTAGTTGCGCTTGCCTTTTTTTATTCACAATGTAGACCGACAAAGACAATCATATAGGTAATTATGTTGATATTTTTCCTTCTAAAAAAGTGTGTGCAAGCGTTGACGAATTACAATTGTTCACATCCAAGGATTTAAGCTCTTTTGCGACTAGCAAAACAAAGATTTTTTTAATATTTAAAATTTCTAATCGCACTTTTTTCCCAAAATTAATATTTTACATATTTAGTAAAATATTAAAAGTTTAATTCAAACAAACCGTAATTGATAATTGAGGGGTATAGCTAGTTCCTATGCGCATTTCACTGTTTCTAATGTAGATCATCAGGGAACTTTACCCAAAAAATTTCTTAGAGTAACGGAAGATATTATATTAAACCTTAATCAAAACAAATGCAAATTTTAAACATTATCAAAGTTATAACAAGAACTCAATAATCAACCAATTGTTTTTATTTTCTTGCTTTATCATTACCACCTAGGCTCGTTTGGAAATTTCTATGGATTTCTTAAGGCCGAGGCACATAGAATCCGTCGTACATCCTAAGTCGCTTTTTTCAACTGACAACTAAGTTAAAATACAGTTTTCTTATGAGCTTTGTCACATTCGGTACGTTTCCGTCAACGCAAAGTACTAAAGTTGGGCAACTTTTAACTTACGTTAAGTACTTTGAAAAATATCATTTTTTCTGCTTTGTTTTTATTAGGCTTTTTGTGTTTTGTGGTGACAAAATTAAATTAAATAAAAATTTAAATTAGAAAAAAAACAGAATATCCTCTAATTCTAATAAAAATGTGTACTCCAATCGAATGAAGCTGTTTTAATGTCCGTCAACAAAGTACTCATTGTGTCAACCTCCTCCGCCGCTACTTTAATGTCAGTTGAAAAAAGCAACGTAAAACGTACGACGGATTCTATGTACCTCGGCCTTTAAACTTTGATCCGTCAAATTGACCTAAGAGCGAAGCATTTTCAAAGGGAACAGATTGTCAAATGCATTACTGTTGTGAATGATGCCGCCGAAACAATGGTCAAAATAATAACCAGTGATGTCAGCTTAGCCTTTTCGATGCAAGATTTAGTCTTCTTTAGCGTCTTTTAGCCACGACGAGTCGCGACGTTTACGTTTTAGCTTCGTGGCTTTTTTGGCCTTTTTTTATTTCCAATTTATCCTCTATGCTTAATGCTCTATGCTATGCTAAATTTTTATTTTTTACCGAACCCATAAAATCATCTTGAAACATTAAAATATTAATCCAATGTGCAAACGTACAAAATAACAATGATTGAAATCCAATAACGAAAGCTTTTGAGATCGAAATGGACAAATGTTGGGTCAACAGTTGAGTTCTGGGTGGAGGTTTGACAATTTAAGAATGCGCTGCAAGGAAATCCGTTTTTTTGATTTGGTTAATCTAGTATTTAGCTATCTAGTCTCTAATACCTTTCAGTAACGTTAAGGTTGTAAGACTTTTTAGTACCATGCAAAATATTGAAACTAAACAGAAAAATTGTATTAGAAATATTATGTACTAGCTTAACCCGGTGTGCTTTGCTACCCCCATCATTACAAAATTAAATAAAATCTGTTTATGTAGTTAAAAAAATATTTTATTATATGTAAATTAACTGTTGTAACAATCTAGGATATACAACATTTGCAGTTGGCCATGTGCAGCATAAACAAACAAATTGTTTGCTTTTCCTTCACTGAAGCATGCAACGTTAATCTGTCCTTGCGAGAAGCATGGACTTGATGAATTTAAGCCATACACTTGCAGGGATTGACTGTGAGCTTTATTGATTGTCATTTCTAAGGCTAACTGAACAGGAAACTGCACTCTTTTGAGGTCAAATTGCAAATCTATTGGTATCGTGGGAATGCGAGGCAGCAGCACATTGCTCCATTATATTTGGCCGATATAATAGTCCGTTCATCAGAGGCCTTTGAGGTTGAAGTTCGAAATCGCTGAGTTGCTAATCATGCATCGTGTTGCTCGAGATCGTTCAATTCTAAGGCGTATTTGGTGTTCTTTAGATGTTTAATTTTCTCTTTTGAAAATTAGTTCACATATGAAGAAAAAATTGGTCTACATATTTAAAATTAAAAAAAAATATTAGAAAATAAATGCAAGAATCATTTTGAATATTAGTCCACACATGACGATGTTATTTGATGTTATTATTTTTGGGGCAAGCAATTTGCACCAACGCCTCCCCCTAAATTTCCCAAAAAGAAAGAAAAAAAAGATTTTCCATATGAAAAAAAAATAATTTTTAAATTGGTAATTTTTTTAGCGGGCACATTTGAAAATCGGTCTACAAATGGCGAAGTTATGTTTGTCCATACTATATATTTGTTAAAAACTATGTGAAAGGAGAATAATAATTTTGTTGGCGTTAAAGTAGGCTTAGTTGGAAAAAGTAGCTTATAATGCATTCGAGAGTCCCAGATAAATGTTGCGAAAATTTCAGAAAGGTCAGTCCAGTCCGTCCCATAAGGTACAATTAAACAAACATACAACCACACATTCATTATGTATCTATATAGCTTTGTATGGGTGGTAACCGTTTCCTCATCTTATAAGACCAGTATTTTTCTGGAAATTGCACGTTATTCTAAGAATAAAACTCACCGAATTTAAAAAGCCTCACTCTTATAGTTGTACAGGTATAAGAAAATTCATATTTTTCTCCTATCGGGGTACCCGTTTACCCCTCCTATACCGCTACTATTTTGCTGAAAATTATAAATTTTCCCTTTGTAGTTGTACAGACATGAGAAAACTAATAGTTACCTCGTACCCGTTTCCCCCTCCTATTCCAAAATATTTTGCTGGAAGTTGCACGTTGTTCAAAAAATAATTCACTTTCTTTTAAGAACGGTCACAATAGTCTCACTATTTTAGTTATACAAATATAGGGAAATCAAAAATTGCTTTGCTATCATCCTAAATTTTTCTAAAAAAAACCTATTTCAAACGGTCGTTTGTTTGGCGTCCTGTAAGGATCATACAAACATACAAACAAAGATTAATTTATATATATATATAGATTACTGTTTATTATAAATTTGATGTTCGTTACAAAAATCTTGCATTATTACGCCATTATCTATGATTTGATAAAATTATTAGACTCTCGTGATATTTATGAAATTGATAGTCCGATTCTTCTGATGCCTGTTCGCCTATGTAATGGCAGTAATAAATGTACATAAAAGTATATACCTATATGATATAACAAATATTTCTTTTATTTACTTAAATAATGATATTGTAATTACTCTTTGATTAGTTTGTTTGATTGATTTATTGTTTCTCAACTGATTAATGCAAAATTAAAGTCTTAAACTAATTGAACATACTCGTAGCATATTTTTACTTTTTCAAATGCTGGATTTGTGGTCCCCACAATTAAAAAAACATAAAGCAAAAAAGTGAAAATAATATAACCAACAAATACAATAAAATAACTATAGCCAAGCAATGTAATGTGATCTATATGCAAACGACAGACAGTTTAAGGTTTTTGTCACATATATGTGCATTTACGTCTTCCAAACAAAAAATTAAATTAAGGAAATAAAGATGAAGGATTACAAATTGCTGAATTGGTAGTAAAGCAAAGCAGTATAATGCAATCTATATGCAAAATGCTGTTTAAGGTTGGTGTCAATAATAAAAAGAACGTTGAATTATGAATAAAAAATTTTCAGCCTTGTTCAAGTTTTTATTTTTGGGCGATTTAGCTTTTTGAGGCCATTTTAAGAAGCCGATTTAGCCTCTTTATCCCCCAGCTCCTAGCAACACGGACAGACGGACATCGCTCACTCGACTTCTCTATCTATAAGGATCCAGAATAAATATCCTTTATGGGGTCTTAAATGAATAATGACAAACCTATATATCCCCTTTCCATTTTTTGGTGAAGGGTATAAAAACATGTTGAATTAAACTTTTAATGGAATCTAATAATACAGGTCTGTTTATAACTACAACAATTCCACAATAAAAAAAACAACAAGAAAGTATGAAGTCAAAAACAGCTGACTACAAAATTAAGAAATTGTATTTTGTTAGTCATGAAAAATTATTTTTTCTTCGGTACAAAAAATATTTTAAATAGTACTTTTTTGACCTCCATAGTACTAAATTAAAATCTTTGTAATTTTTCCATTATTAACCAAAAAAAAATAATAATTTGCATTTTTTCTTGCGTTTATATTACATTATCGAAACAACCACAATGGTTTTATCTGCTACCAAACGTAATTCTTAAGCCCTTTTCACACCAAGATAAAGGTTTGAGATTAAAGTTTAAAATCATATTGACATTCAGTTGAGAGTAAATGTTTAATTCTGACCTTAATGTTAAACTACATTGATCTGCTTAAAAACTTGGAAATTTTAAAAATATGCATTTTCCTAAATTATAGTGTTTCTCAAACAAAAAATAAATTTTAATTTTCAATTTCCCGGAGGCCCTTTTTCCATTTTGGCTGGAAATTATTTTATTTGGTAGCTATTACATGGTACGAGTTTTGTTGCAAATCGTTCTTAATTGAAGATCATTGTTTATCACCTGGATACATAGGCGATAACTGTAAAAGCATATTTAAATACAAGCTTAAGACGTTGTACTGTTTTAAAATTCTTTCACTATGTTATATGCAATTGTTGAACGCCTAAAAGTCAAATTAGTTTGAAAGTACTAAATGAACCGGAGGAGTAACACGGTATTAGGTCAGTATCACAAATCCGAGAACCGAAATTAGTCGCTATGTTTAAAAAACGTTTTGAAAAATTGTAAACTTATTAGCATAGTCAGTTGACGCTTCGATACTACCTGTATTATTCTACCATGATTTGAAACTTTAACCGCAAACGATTATCTTGATGTGGAAAGAGATTAAGAATAACGTTTAGTATCAGATAATACAATTTCGATTATTTCTATAATATAACATAAGCGCAAGAACAAATACAATTAATTAATGTTTTTAGTTAATATAGAAAAAATTACAAAGACTTCAATTTAGTACTGTGGAGGTCAAAAAAGTTCTATTTGAAATATTTTCTTGTACCGAAGACAAATTTAATTTTCCATCACTGATTTCAGAACATTGAAGTTAGTACATATTATAGATGAGGATGATTAGCGTGAATCACCTGTGGTCATTACTTTTGAAAATTATTTTTATTAGGAAAGTAATGCTGGAACAATTATCCATCAGACTAGCAGAAAAGTTCAGTACTGATTTAACGTCGCTACACCACCTCATCAGCGTTATTTGTTCGAATTTACCACTTTTGACGGTGCATACTAATGACTAGGAATATTTACTATATAATCGCATTATTTAACAAGCTAGAATACGAAAATTGCTTCTATTCATTTCTACAATTTCAATCAACTTCGGTTAGTATAGAATTCCCATATCTGATGATTGATTATTCCATATTTCATTTCAGCTTTTCATTTATGTATGTATGTTTACTTGGTTTTTGTCTTTTATAGTTGAATTTCTTAATTCAACCAAATGTGACAACGTAAACACGGAGTTTGACGGTTGTCATAGTTTTAAATATTAATGTTTGCGCGTAATTAGTTGAACTGTTTTTGGTTCATGTTGAAAGCAAGGTGTATTTAACTAGGTGACAGCATTAGGAAAACAATTACAACAATACAAGAACAACAGGCATTTTTGTTTGTGTAGTTTCATTGCGTATGTCAAAAACCTAATCCATAATACAAAGAAAACAGATACAGAAAAAAGTAAAAAAAGACAAAAGTATTTTGTATGTATTTTGACATTCGTAATAAATAATCAGCTGCTGTAATGCTGTCATTTTTTGTATGTATTTTGACGTTCGCAATGAATAGTCAGCTGCTGTAATGCTGTCACCTGGTTAAATACGCCTTGGTTGAATGGAATTGTTTGGATCAAGTACAAATTTGACTTTACACATTTATTTTTTAATTAAAATGTATTTTTTGATTAAAATATTTTTGTTAAGAAAGTATTATTGGAACAATTCATTCAATAGACAAGCACAACGGATCAGTAATAATAATAATTTTTTTTATATTTTAAAATTTTTTTCGTGAGTATTTCGTGAGCTTGAGTTTTCGTTCTTATGACTAACTTTTTTCCACTCACGTGATCGTGTATGAACAAGAGCCAAAAATATCTGGTCGTGTATGAGTAAAATTTTTTATTGTGAGGTTGCATGAGCGTGAGTGAAAAGTCACTCACGATCCCATCTCTAGCACATATAAACGCAACTTTTGACATAATGCTAGTAGTCGGCCATTAAAAAACACAATGCTACAAAAAATCAGCTGGATTATTAAACAGACCTGTATTATTGGATCATGAATGGAATCAACTTTTTTTAAAACGAAAGTTTTTTACTCAGAAAGCTCAAGATAATATTCGACGGAGCATAGTGGTGCCAATTAGAAAAAAACGGTAATAAATCTGTATCTTTGAAACTTCTGATCCGATAGCAAAATAATGTATGTAAGAATCATAGAGGAGGAACTAAGCTTTAAGGATTTTCTAATTTAAAGCACCTTGTTGAAACATACGGTGGGCAACAGGGTGTCAAAGTTAACTACCTCGGGCATGTAAAACTTTGTTGGCTTCATAGCTTTTACAAATATTATTTGATTTTAAAAAATTTATACTTTCTGTAAAGCCTTTTAAGAGATAAAGAAAATGCATCCTGCTTCACAAAAATTTCTTTAACACTTATAAAGATATTTGGATTTTAATTTTTAAATTTTGATTGCTTGCAATTTTCCTAATATCTCCGGCGATAGCAAAGATAAATTAAAAAGAAAAAATTATATGATATTTGATAGTATCAATTAAAAAATTTTTAATTGATCTCAATTCATGTAGTCGTGAAATAAAATCAAAATCAATTTTCTGAAATGAGCGTGAAAAATGGCTAAATTTTGACAAAAATAGGTCTTTATTGTTCTACGGTTTTCTCAAAATGTTTGCAAAACCAAAATTTTTCTTTTTGAATACATAATAGATAACATAGTATCTCAATGTAGAAGTAAAGAAAAAAAATTTCACTTTTGCGACGGATTCTATGTGCCTCGGCCTTATTACATACAAACGGCATTGTGGCCAGAAGAAGGGCCAGATGCTGTAAATGGAAGTATTTATTTATTATTTTTATAATATTATAAAGTTCCTTATTGATGCTTTTACTCGATGAAAATATTAACTCCTTATTTATAATACTTAGCAAAATTGTATAATAGGTTTATGAAACAAATTTTGTATGTAAAACTGTTTCATAAACCTTTAACAAACATTTGACAATTTATAATGAATATGGCCGTCAAAATTTAATATCAAATAAAACAAGACGGAGCTATTGATTTAATCTTTTCAACTTTACTACGCAAATTTTATCTAATGTTTAAAACATTAAAATTTGTATTGATATACCAAAAGAATATTTTAAGTTTTGCTGTCGTTTTAAGGATCCTACGTGTTGCCTAATAGTTGCAAGTATATACTTTTTGTACCTTAATGAATTTAAAAACAAATACTCCAATATGCTATTGATAGTTATTATATTGTTTCAATAGCGCGTTTTGGTTATGGACATCTGTTAACGACATGATTTAGCGCGTTTTGAGGAGGTGTATGGCGCGTTTTGCTTATAAAAAGTTGACAACGCTAGTGAAAAGCGTTCTAAACGCATAAAATTCCACTTCAGCTTGGAGTTGTATGTATATAATGACATTTCTAACGTAACGACGTAAGCATGGTGGAATAATAAAGGTGGTGTCGAAGCTGAAACAACACTGCTTTTAGTTTCGAAGCTGTCAAAAAGTACAAAAGAAAAAATACAAAATGGTTGCATTTTCTGTTCTATAAAGAATTTTGTTTCTTTTCCTATTCTTATTTGCATTTGAAATAAGTGATAAAGTGTGCTTTTTAGCAGTATGGGTGTGTGTTAGACACTACCTGTATTATTCTACCATGGATAGATAGTTTTCGACATGAATTACATACACACTTTTTTCTCAATTTTCGAGAAACGATGCAATTTTTTGTTTCACATTATCGGCAAAGTTACAGAACATGAGTTCAGAAGAACATTGAATATTTCAAAATGGAATATAACAAGTATACGCACGGTAATACGAGATATACCGTGTTCACATTTAGAATAAGTGACAAAAATCTTCCTTGAACAAAAAAATTCGTATGGCTATTAAATTATTAATGCAGTCAACTTGACAAAAAAAATGATGCAGAAGTTCTTATTTTTGGGGCTACTGTCATGTGCGATTCTCAGAATTGAGTCCCAAATAGTGATACCAGTTAAGCCATTTTGACGCTAGATTTTGCTCACGAATTCTAAATATTTATTTTCTGCTGAACCCCCAAAATCATCTTAAAACATTGAAAAATTAATACAATCTAAGTACACCGAAGACAAAATTACATTGATTAAAATCCAGCGGCGATTGCTTTTAATTTAGAAATGAACAAATGTTGAGTCAACAATTGAAGACAGGATGGAGGTGTGACAATTTAAGAATGTGCTGCTAAAAATGAATTTCTTGATTTGTGCTTAATATAGTATTTAGTTATCTATAGGATCTTCCAATAAAAGGTTTACAAAAATAGTATTTTAATCGTAACCATCGGATCTTTTTTAATTGTAAGGAGGAGGGTATCCCAATTACAATGGAAAGCAATATCAGCCAAATGCCCGCCATGGCTACGCTGAATGTCTTCGGTAACTTCACGAATTCCTCTTTGAGGTCTTGAATCGATTGAAGCCCATTGGCATAGACCATAATATTACGTAGTCCAAAATAAAAAAGTCTGAAGGTTTGAATCATAAGATCTCGGTGGCCAATCGTGATCTCGCACGGTCAATAAACTTCAAACGTGGCGTTTTTGGAATGCCTAACTCCAAAGACGAGTTTAAGTTTTCACATCACTGACTTTTCCCAACTGCTCAAATTTTTCACCGAGTAGGTGCTTCACGACGACGCGAAAATGTTTTAGTTCTTCGAACTGTAACATCGAAATTTTCGCCATATTTTTAGCGAATCTTAATAATTTGAATGTAGTTACAGGTTGAGTATTGACAACTGGCGGGCTGTAAAAAACGAACACACCTCAGTATCACTCTTCAGTAAGGGTGACGTTGAAGAACTTTTTAGTGAAAGGGAAATAATTAAAAAACCTACTATAATTAAAATGCTTAATTCTTTATTATACATTCAATGGTCCTTAAAAAGGTTACAGAATTGTTGCCATGATTTAGTAATGAGGAAATTATGTTGCCTTTTCGCCATTGCATAAATAATAAATGCACATAAAAGTATAAAATATATTAATTTATACTATATATTTTACTTTTTTGTTTTAAGAATATACTTTAATATATTAAAATAATGAAACAATAATTACTAAATCGTGACCAAACTTGTTATGTTCTTGAAGTGAATTTTTTTTAATAACTTTTAACATTTTTTATGCATTTTTCAATAATAACACAAGGCAACAAAATCGAATAAAAATTAAAGGCTTCGAAAACCACTATAAAATTATGATGTATTGTGGTTACAGTAGTACAAATATGGTCCAAATTTTTAATTCTATGGAGAGTTTTTTTTTTAATTTTTAAGTGTAACTATAAATAATTTTTAGACGTTTATTCACATATTAATGATAACTCAAAAAGGGTTTGTTAGAAATAAAAATGTGAAACATAGAATTAAATATTAGTTGCTTTCAAATTATATGGGAACAAAATAAGTTAAAACAATATGTTTTGGGAAATACTCCACGACCCGCAACTAATCCGCAAGCATGGGATGAAAAAGATGCTGAAGCACAAGAATTTATCATGAGAGGTTTAATGTTGGACCAGCTGAAATATCTGACTGAGTGTAATACTGCAGCTCAGATGTGGTCTAGGTTAAAAGCAGAGCATACAGAAAGAAGTGAGCAGTCGACGCAAATATTACTTGAAAAATTTATCAATTGTAAAATGGATGAAGCCGAGTGCATAGCAAATTTTATAGCAGATATATGTTCACTGAGCCGAAGGCTGCAAGATATAGATTTAGAACAAAAAGAATCAATGCTTATTGCCAAAATATTACGTAGTCTTCCGTCTAGATTTGACCATATCAGAACTGCTTGGTATGCACTTCTAAGAAACGAACCAAGTTCAGAAAGATTGACCGATCATCTAGTTAATGAAGAATCATTGCTTAAGCATAAGCGACAATGATATATCAAAATCAGCATTCGCAGTAAGTACTCATAAAAGTTACAAAAATGAAAACAACCACCACAGCAGAAAATTTAATCAAATTGCTAAACGGAATGGGAGCTGTAATTATTGACACAAGAAGGGCCATTGGACAAGACAGTGTTCTAAAAAAGCAAGTGACCAACGTAACAAACAAACCATCGAATACGCTCACTCATGGTTGAAAGAGAAACGAATGAACGAAAAAATAAAATAGGTAATAACAATTCACAATTGTTTGTTTTGCAAACTATGAAATATACACAAAAATCTAGAAATGTTTTCTATGATGATTCTGGAGCAACAGATCACATGTCCTTTAAGAGGGAGCTATTCAAGAATGAAACAAGTATTACAGCAGAAGATTATTACGTCAGAGTTCGAGATGGTCGTATGTTAATTGTTGATGGCATACGCGACATTGAAGTCAAAAGTCAACTATGCGGCCCAATACACATAACTAAGGATGCGGTACTAGTTCTACACCTTGATAAGTAAGAATTTCTGTCTGTTTCAAGAGCAACTGAAAAAGGTATGGATGTTATTTTTAAAGAATGTGGTAGACGAGTTTGCTTCAAGAAAGGTAATACTAAACTTGTTAATGGCACACGTGAAGCAGGCTTATACAAAATGGACTTAACGCCATTATCAGCTGCTTTGAATGTGGCAATTTAGAATCTTTAGATTGCTGGCACGAAAGATTTGGCTATGTTAACTACAAAACTCTTAAAGGAATGATTAAAAGTAAAACTGTGAGTAGACTAATTATAATGAGCTTAAATAAGTGTAATTATTTACCTTTTCGTGAGGGTTGTGCATATGGAAAACAACACAGAAAAAGTCTCGCAAAATACCAAGCAAAGCGGCCGTCTAAACCAGGAGAAGTATTTCATGTCGACTTATATGGAAAAATGAGCACGCCCTCAATAACTGGAGTAAATTATTTTATGCTGTTAAAAGATAACCATTCTAGATTCTGTTTTGTATATTTTCTCAAAAATAAAACATATGTTCTGTTGTTCTGATGATCATGTAATTAGAAAACTTCGTACTGATGAGAGTCTTGATTTCTGTAATGACGCGGTACAGAATTATCTAATACAAAATGGTATTAAGCATGAGATATCTACATCCCGAGCTCCAGAGCAGAACGGTTTTATAGAACGCCGAAATCGAACAATAGTAAAAAGTGCCAAGCCAATGCTGCAAGCTAGAAATTTGCCAATACATTTGTGGGCTGAAGCAACAAACACAGCTGTTAATACGAGTACTGGTATGGCAAAAACGCAGCGGTAAATCTTTTTCGAATTTTCGGCTATGAAGCTTTTGTACACATACCAAAGGAGCAACGTACAAAGTATCAAAAGAACTCTATAAAATACATAATGACTGGTTATAGCGACCGCAGTAAATAGTATCGTGTCTATGATCCAGAAAGTAGAAAAGTGTTTTATTAGAGATGTAATATTTAATGCAAAACGTGTTGAAGACTTCAATCAAATAATTTAAATTATTGAGAAACAACAAGAAGATAGTGTAAAAGCGAATGAAAAAATTAATGAAATTGAAAGTATTGATCAACCAAAATTACAACAACATTATGAATTACAAACAACAGCTGTTAAAAATATCAAAAGAGAAAGGTGTATACATGAACAAAACAATCGAAACCCGTATTATATATAGAAGTAATAAAAATTAACTTGACAATAAAATCAGTTCTGAAGTATGTAGTGTGCACCTGAAACCACTAACCTTAGAAGAAGCATTAAAGGGGAAGAGTCTGAAAAGTGGATCGTAGCAATTAAAGATGAATTAAACTCCTTATACAAAAACAACACCTGGATTATGGTACCACGTCACCCAAATATGTATGCATGTGATTTCAAATCGTTGGATGCCACAATCAGAGAGTAATAACATTGGTACAAAATCCAGACTCTTCAAACAGGACTAAACATATTGATGCTCAATATTTTTACGCTTGTGATATTCATGAGCAAGCTGATATAAATGTTCAATATTAAAAAGTGCGAGTCAACCAGCAGACATCCTGATAAGGGCATTATCTAAAGAAAATTTTTATTAATTTTCTCTTTATTGGGCTTTTAAGGTCATGATATGTAAAAATAAAAATAAAAGATTATTTATTTTTAAATTTCATCCTACGTTTCGTTGGAATTTCCCAACTTCCTCAAGGATGTTTTTTATTTAATCTGGTAACGTTTTAATAAAAATATAAAAATACAATAGGTATAAGTTTGTGTAAATAGGTAAGCAACTAACAAAAATATAAAAGCTTTATACTAACAAACAAAAATTTACTTACATTTAATCTTCATTTTAATTTATAATTAAATTTACTTTGTTTTCACACTATAAAATAAATTACAAAAAAACAAAGTGAAATTAAAATTTATTTTAAAACCGAATTTTCTTACAATTATTATCACAGAAAACTAAAGTAAAATTATCGAATAATTTGCGTTTGTATTGTCTTTGTCCTCTTTTTTGTTTATTGCATTGTTCCCTTTTTGTTGTATTCCTCCAGTGTATATCGTTTGTTCTCTCGTCTCTCTTTATCCAATATTTTAATGTTTGTCAAGTCAGCTGTGTGATTATTTTCAGTGCAGTTTTGTGATAAAGCGGTTGCATGTTTTTGTTTTTTATGCCTGCTTCATGTTCGCTCGTTCTTGTGTTTAAGCTTCTTTTTGTTGTCCCGATATAAAATTTACCACAGCTTTCAGTTGCATTTCCCAAGCATTGTATTTGGTACACAACATTTGCTCTTTTTTGTCTACTTTCGTTTTAATTTTCGTAAATAGATCGCTTAATGTTTTGTCATAACATCTAGAGAGATCAAAATTTCATCATCGTCTACAAAGATATCCTTCAAATTGTTTTTAAGTTAGTAATTCGCTAGAACTCATGATGAAATTTTGATCTCTCTAGATGTTGTGTCACTGTTTACAAACATCCCGATTCATTTGGCCATAAACAATATAATGAAAAAATGGAACATCCTACAAACACATACGAAAATTCCAAAATCCCAATTCTTAAAAATATTACAATTCTGTCTTAACGACAATAACTATTTTATTTATAATGAACAATTGTACAACCAAACATATGGTATGCCTATGGGAAACCCACTTTCCCCAACTATAGCAGATATAGTTTTAGATAAATTACTTGAGGTAGTAATGGAAGAGTTGGAAGAAAATAACATACAAATAAAGTACATAACAAAATATGTAGACGACTTATTCGCCATAATAAAAAAGGACGACGAAGAAATTATATTAAAAACTTTCAATACTATCATAATAAACTAAAGTTAACAATAGAAAAAGTAGAAGGAAATCATATCCCATATTTAGATATAAAAATTTACAGAGAAAATAATAAACTCATTACGGATTGGTATACAAAGTCGATTTCATAGGGATGGCTTATAAATTTCCACTCAACACAACCGATGAAACAAAAAACAAACACAGTTTTGAATTTAATAGAAAAAGTTTTAAAAATTAGCAATAAGCAATTCCACACAAAAAACATTAAAAAGATAAGGGAAATACTTCTAAACAACAGCTACCCAGAATATTTAATTAACAACTTGATTAAAAAAGCCAAATACTGGGACAAAAATAAAAATAACGAAAACTCATCTGGCAACACCAAATTTTACAGCCTTCCATTTATACCAAAACTAACAGAAAACAAACAAATAAGAACACTGATAAAAGATGACGAAGTGACATTAGCATATAGATCAAACAAAACATTAAGCGATCTATTTACGAAAATTAAAACGAAAGTAGACAAAAAAGAGCAAAGCAATGTTATATCGGGACAACAAAAAGAAGCTTAAACACAAGAACGAGCGAACATGCAGCAGACATAAAAAAACAAAAACATGCAATCGCTTTATCACAACACTGCACTGAAAATAATCACACAGCTGACTTGACAAACATTAAAATATTGGATAAAGAGAGACGAGAGAACAAACGATATACACTGGAGAGCCTCAGAATACAACAAAAAGGGAACAATGCAATAAACAAAAAAGAGGACAAAGACAATACAAACGCAAATTATTCGATAATTTTACTTTAGTTTTCTGTGATAATAATTGTAAGAAAATTCGGTTTTAAAATAAATTTTAATTTCACTTTGTTTTTTTGTAATTTATTTTATAGTGTGAAAACAAAGTAAATTTAATTATAAATTAAAATGAAGTTTAAATGTAAGTAAATTTTTGTTTGTTAGTATAAAGCTTTTATATTTTTGTTAGTTACTTACCTATTTACACAAACTTATACCTATTGTATTTTTATATTTTTATTAAAACGTTACCAGAATAAATAAAAAAACATCCCTGAGGAAGTTGGGAAATTCCAACGAAACATAGGATGATATTTAAAAATAAATAATCTTTTATTTTTATTTTTACATATCATGACCTTAAAAGCCCAATAAAGAGAAAATTACAAAATAAAAACAAAGAAAGGTCAACAATATTAAAAAACGAAAAATTTTATTTTTTGCTAACACTATTAAAATTAAATTAAAAAAAATATATATTTAATTAAACTTACATATTTACAAATAATTTATGAAAGCGAGAGGAAGTATTAAAAATAACGCTTTCAATATTATGTGAAACATAGAATTATGTATTAGTTGCTTTTAAATTATATGGAAACAATTTATTGCAACACAGTAATGTCAAATAATCTGAATTCTTTAATTTTTGTGGACTTTTTATTCGTACAGTTATGTCATATTCAACTTTCTTTTTTTGTAAGCCCTCCCTCTCTTTTTGAATTTCAGCAGTATAACCACGTTGTAACATATTAGATATAAAATAAACTTTGAGTAATCCAGAATAATACATCAGTTGGGCTGTTTTATTAAATTCCCAACAGAGTTAGAAAAATTAAAATTTACATAACTTTTAATCGCTGTAAAAATTGCATTTCAATCGCTTCAGTAGTTTCGGAGTTTAATACAAATTGAAGCAAGATATATATTTTGTACTTGAAAATAAATAATTTGTTTGTTTAAAAAAAAAAAATGAAAAATCGAAAACGGCAAAAGCTGTTAAGATGTATTGCTTTGTCGCAAAGCCACATGTAATAGAAATAAAATAAGATATCGGTCACAAAAATCGATGGATTCTCTTCGAATTTATTCACAATTAAGTGAATTCGCTCATTTTAACAACATTTTGCTTTTATTGATATTCATAAAACTGTTCTTCTTTCGATTGATTGAATTTTGAAAACATTTCTCCCATGCTATGTAAAAATTTCCACATCGAAAATGCTTTAAATAAGCTGCGTTCTAGTACTTTTACAGTAAAATGCAGTAAAGCAGAAAGTTCACACCACGCGTTCTACGCGCTTGCGTTTCATGAGTTTTAAGCTTTTGACGCTTTAGAAACTGCAAGTTAAATACCACGCTTTATACACGTTTTTGCTTATCAAATTTCAAGTAAATTTTACAGACTTTTTGTTAGCATTTTTTTAAGTTTTAAATATAAAGAACGCTTTTAATTCGTTTTTCATCAACTACTTACGAAAATAGCTTTCTAATAATTAAATGTTCAATCTCAAAAATATTTTAGACTCAGAACTTGGCAGCAATAACAGATATTTTGTATACGGCGCTTTTGACGCTATATGAAAATACTCTGATTCAACTTTTTTGAGAGACGCGTAGGAAGCAAGACGTAGAAAGCGTGGTGTGGACTTTCAGCTTAAAAGTAGAATGTTCTTCAACTTTTTCGCGTCACAAGCGTTGTAAGCTTTTGTTTTGCAACTTGCTTTATAAAAATACTCTAATTCAACTTTAAATGAGTAATTACTGAGTAAACTGAAAAATTTTCTCTCAAAAAAAGCTGTTGCCCAAAAAAGTACTCGAACGGAAAAATTGAAAAAATTAGTAAGATTAAGGAAACAAGTGATTGTAGATCAATATAGTGTTGAAATATATTTACACTTTGGACTGCTCAACTCTTTTTCTTGTTGGTACTCGATGCTCCATTTATTATAACACGAATATTTTAAGAAAATATAAACAAATTATTTTCTGTAATCTATTCCATATGTTTATTTTTATTTCATTTGATATTGCTTATTTTTGTCTGATTCAATTTATTCAAAAGTATGTATTATTTGTTTTCGCCATTGGCTACCTTAAAAGCAAGTGCAGTACTAAGTAACCATATACTTAGCATTTTCACAACTCTAACGAAATAACAAAATAACAACGCAAATGGCCATAAACGGTTCCTACAACATTCCTTTCCATTTAAAAGGCTTACATATGCATAAATGTTTAACAAAGGAATAGTTTAAATATAATTGTTCAATTATTATTTTGTTTGAGTTTTTCTTTTTTTAATAATTTTTTCATAAATTGTATACTTTTTAATTTCTTACTTTTGTTTGTTTACCTTTTGAATCATATGTTTTTCTGTTTTACTAAATTTTACTACCAGAAATTTCTGCAGTAAAAATTTGTAAATTCTCAGTCATGAACTGTCACTGTACGCTCTGAATTTGTGTTCTCATGCAACTCGAGTAAATGAACGCAATTTAGTAAAATGCAGTAAAGTTCAGTAACAAATTTTAAAAACTTTTGATTACTCGAATACACTTATATGTACTTAGTAACATTCATGTATTTTTTGGCAAAACCCTACCTCCAATCCTGATTCTGTTCTGCGACAACACTTAAATTGTATTAGCATTTAAACTCAAATGTATTAAACAGTAGAAAATTTATATTTTATTATTTAAATTTGATATAAGAAAACAAATAAATAAAAATTTATTATAGACTACAAACTCTAGAATTTTCTCTTATTCAGTTTGCTGCTACTGTTGAATAACGAAGTGTCACTCTGAATACGCCAGCAAAAATCAGCCATCATGTGTGCATCCTGACGACCCTGGTATCGTTCCTCCATAGTCCGGATATCTTGGTGGAATCGTTCGGCCTGTTCCACACTCAAGTCTCCTAGATTTTTAGGAAAACGATCCAAGTAATTGTGCTTGTAGTCTATTTTGATGCTCATGTTGTATCCAAGATTCTGGAATTGGGTTAATATCATCACCCTTGTTATTTCTTGAAAAATTTTGAATAACCCATGCAAAAGAAATCCATGCATTCTTTTCAGTTTCTTTCACCAATTTGCGAATTTCTGGGCCATGATACATGCCGCTTTCAGCAATTCCACACTCGGCGCACTAGAGGATCATTTATAACATTTGGCATACCTAGAATCAGTGTTTCCCTACAAGGGCATCGTTTTCTCTTCCAATGTTCTTCTTTAGCTCTGCTGTCCCATAAACATATAAAACAAGAATATGTGGTACAGAATTTTTGTAGACCTAAGAGGAAATTTACCATCTTAGCATCAACTTAAATTACCCAGTTACGTTCATCACACTTCATTTTCTTCATGACCAATGCAATTACAGGGCATTCTGCTTTTACTTTGGGTTTTAAACTTGTATACAGAGGGAAAAAAGACGTTCTCAAATTGGCCACGACTGGTGTTAATTTGACAACGAGTTGTGGACAATATAATTGACAACCAGCGTTGTATTTTAATTAATCTTTAGTAATTTTAAATATTTTTTACTTAGTTGGGATGATCAATAAAAATTGCAGCAACACTATGTCTCCAAGTTGTTCTATTAGTGGAAAAGTTATGAATAAGGTAAAGTGCATAATTTCATTAATATTATTTTTTATGCATTTATTGTTCAGTCTATGGACAAATTAAACTGAGTGTTTTGAGTAATTAACACATAATAATTATTATAGGATTTAAAATGTTTGATAAACGAATCTATAAGAGGAAGTGCTATTCTGAAATATGCAAACGAGAACCACCAATTACCGAGTAAGCAAAGGGATGAGATTATGAACATTATAATTGAAAATAATAAAACAGGGCTGCATGCACATGCCTTTGTACGAGTGACAGAAGAAATTTGTTCCGTGTTTCCTTACGAATACAATATGAAGGTATGTTATAAAATTACTATTTTATATCTGTTGAAGCAGCAAATTTCTTTAGTTGATTTTTACACTTATTTTATTCTAGGACTCTACTACTATACTCCAAGAAAAGCAAAAAATAATGCTAGTGGAAAGTTGTACTCTAAATACAAAAATAAATGCTTAAAAAGGAGAATACTAATGAATTCCATTGAAAGCTTCAGTCCCACAACAAGCAAGGTATCTGACAATGAAGCTACATATAGAGTTTGACGAGTCGATTTCTACTGCGTTAATCATCTTCAGTCGTATGAAGTTGGTTCCTTAAATGAAAGTATTTGTTTAAAACTAATTACTGATTTTATAAGTCTTCCTTTTCTTTTATTTTCAACAAATAATGCTAAAACTTATTTTAGAATTAAATATGTATAATTCTTGTAACAAATGGATTTAATAAATTGTAAATTTAAAAAAAAAATTATTCAAAGTATGTTTTTATTGTTAAATTTATGGTTCGCAATGGGTTATTTGAGAAAGAACGAGATGTTGTCAAACTGACAACAAATAGTTGTCAAAGTGAGTACGAGATGTTGTTAAAACAATATCTAACGCTTCGTTGTCCAACTAAGAACGATTTGTTGTTAAAGTGAGAACAGACGTTGTCAAAACAAGAACTGTTTGTTGCCGAAGTGAGAACGAAACGTTATCAAAATGAGAACAATTCGTTGTCAGAATGACAACATCTGGTAGCAAGTAGAGAACGAGTTGTTTTTAATAACTTCACAACATCCGTTGTTAAAGTGAGATCAAACGTGGTCGTGTCACTTTTGTCAACGGATGGTGTCAATTTCGGTGTTTTTCTACCGGTTTTTTTCTGTGTGTAAGCTGAATGACTCTAATCTTTATGTAGGGATAAAATAATGTTTCAGTTATCGCAAACATTTCTTGAATGAAATAAAACGGTTTAAGCAGCTCTTATAACTACTGCTTTTATAACTTGCGATACCGTTTCGTGTGGGTAGAGTTTCTGTGTGCTGCAAATTTTTTGCTATCAAGAATGCTAAAAAACAATAAGGAATTTTATGCACTCGCATTTATGATCGTAAAAATGAAACATTTTGCTTATTACTTATTTTTTTTTTAATCTGAGAATCATGAAAATGTCATGAAGGTTTTTTCAAAAATTTTTCTGCATGTAAAGGTGGTTTGCCAAAATTCGCGTCGTAAAATGCACCTGTGTTTCTATGTTCTGCATTTTCATTATATTATTTTTACAGTGCTTGCAATTCCTCCAATTAATTGTAAATAAAAACGTAAAGCACTCATCGATTTTCATGATCCATATCTACTTTAGTTCACATGATACGCTGCAACTAAATAAAATTTAATACTTTTTGCAGTTTTCGATTTTTTTCCAGATCTAAAACAAATAAATTTTTTTTTAACCAATTTTTTTGTCAATTTTTTATTTTTTGCCTAACAATTTGGTTCATAACCTTAAAACTATTGAGTGAATTAAAAACTGTTACATACATCATTTAAAGATATTGTAGACCAAAATTGTTTTGAATTTAGTTTTACAAAATCGGACTGGTGTTTTTTGTCTTATGACATAAGTGGAAACATGTATCAAAATATTGACAATTTTATTTAAAAATTATTTTAAAAAAAATTATTCATAGAATTGAAAAATTTTACCATTTTGGTACTAAGGTAGCCATGATGCATCAAATCTATATAGTGATTATTCAACCCCCTTTTTGGTGTTGACCTGTGTAATAAATAAAACGTTGTATTTTAGATAAAATTTTTTTAACCTCTTTTATGCATGAGTTGCTGAAGTTTTTATTGCGTCATACAACTTTTTTTTTATCTTGGACCAGCACTCAGGGGATGTGACCCCTACACATGCAATGCATTGTGCTGGAACTAGTGGAAAGGGATAGTTATAGATATGAAAGGAGGTGAAGCTTCATTCGTTTTTTTACAACTCTGCTTTTTTTTCTGCACGTTTATTCGTAGAGCAGTGTTGCTTTCTGACATGGCCTATATGGTTGAAAAAATTCAAAGTTTATACTTATAAATCCCGAAAAATCTCTGGGTTTCTGGATTCAGGACTAGTCGTTTAGCTTCCCTAGTAATATACGTACATTAAGCATATAATATTTTAAATCTTTTGCAAATTACACATGCAGAGGCCATGCATCTATCCATCGAGCAGGGCAACTAATAGAACTCAAAGTTATATACTTATAACATTCATTGGTTTTGAAAAAGTTTTTGACACTATTAAATGGAACAAAATAATCGAACCACAGTGTTATCTCCTACATCATTCTTAGCAATGCTCGATTAAATTTATTTCGAAAACAACAGGCCAAAGCAGAGACATACTACGGATAACCAAACTGGTGCTACTGGCCACAAACAAAGAATATATACTAAGGCAAATAGACGATTTAGCATTAACGGCATTGGAATATGACATAAAAAGTAATTCAAGCAAATCGAAATGCATGAGTATCAAATGCAACCAAACATTTGCCTTTCTTCATGGTAACGTCCCAATTGAGAACTTCGATCACTTCTGCTATTTAGGAAGCGTAATAACTCCAGATGGTGGTATAGACGAAGACGTAAGCTCTCGCATACGCAAGGTAGGAACCGCGTACCACGAGCTTCAAGAAGGAAATATAAATGGGTTGGGCATACTCTTCGAAAGTAATGAAATGAAATCTGCCATAAAGCCCACAAGCTTCGAGTAGAAGGGATGTACTACAACAAAAATACACAAAATTGTTGCTGCATTTCATAAAAAAGATACCATATTTTGAATTCTCGCTGGTTAGACATAACAACCTCTAACGTTGGCGAAAAATTTTTATGAATTTAATTTTTTTTACATTTTCTGATTTTAAAATCACTTCTGAACAATTTCGTGAAAAGCAAATGAACTCGTGTGTAATTTTTACGCTCCAAAAATTATATTCTTAAGTATTATATTTTCTGTTACTCTGGTAATAGTTTTGGATAAGTATTTAAACATGTAAAACGTCACTGTAAGTTGTTGTCGAAACAATCTAATGGGTTAATATACACAATAGAAAGCAACAAAAATAAGAAGATGATAGCTAAATATATAAAGGCAAAAGAAGTCAAAAAATAAACAATGATAAAACGATTAGGCGTGAAATCCCTCAAGAAAGAATGTACAGGTCAATGAAATCGATTGATGGATATGGTTGGTTTAACAAAAATGGCAAGTTGGTTGAAGAAAGAACACATCTTGCACTGTCAACAACAAAAACTTGTGTCCACAAACACAGAAATCCAATAATAAAACAATCCAAGAAAAAAATGCATGATGAAAAATTTTGCATCAGATTCCATCATAAGATCTGCAAGAAAGTAAAAAACGCAACTTTTATTCACGGCATTCAACACCCGTGAGCCAACTTAATAATTGATGGTCATATTGTTGGTAGTTATCGCCTATTTGCCTCTGCTCAGTTAGGCCATTTACGATGTGCATAAAAACTAGCCCAGATTCTATACACCCGTGCATGTGCGATGTTTATTTATCCTTAGAATCGCTATTTGTTTATATGCGAGTTTGTGTTGTGCAGGGTGATCTAAATACAATTATCTTTTTAAATCATGTGTTATTCTAATGTATTTTTTTCCAACAATAATATTGTCTATCAGTCTATATCAGAAGTCCGCGGACCAAAATGAGTCGCTTTACGCTTGAACAACGTTGGGAAATGCTGCTGGAAACCCTATTTAAGTCAACGGCGGCCGCTTCAGACCCATGATTTCAGACATTTTATGGTCTGAAATGGAAGATATCAGATAAGCTACTGCGAAGCCAGTCGCGGCAGTCACATGAATGCAATCGTGTTCCATAAATAATGGAAACGCTTCTTATTTTTGATAAAGCCATAATATAATAAAAAAAATTAAGTTTAGTTCATATTGTTTAGTTTTTGAAAAGATACTTGTATTTGGGCTACCCCGTTGTTATGGATATTTTTTTCGGGTAGGCAATATCACATGACAATATGTTGTGTATATACGGCAGTGTTAAAACAGCATTTGCAAGTGATGAATAAAAAAGATGCATTTACATGCATGCCTCCGGTTGGTTACTGGGTTCGATTGTTTGTTTGAATCTTGTCGTTCACACTTCATTCATTTGACTAGCAAAATATATGTATGTACATATACTACCAGACTTACACTCATGCACGCAAATTCATCGGATAGACGGTTAGTAAAGCATCGTTATTGTGAATATGGAACGAAACATTTGAATTGTGAACATTTATTCTGTACTGTGCTGCAATAGATGGCTGCATTTGTCGTTGTTGTTTGCGAATTAATTCATGATAGCAGAAAAAACTGAAAAAGCCAATTGACTATGAAAAACCAACTAGAAAAGGATTAACAACAAATTCTACTACACGTATGACTGCCAATTAGAATAGTGAAAAATACTTCCAAATATTAGGAATAAAAAAATTGATTCCAGTTTTTTACATCTTCTATTGTCTAGCAGGTGTTTACGTACGTCCACAACAAATGAGTGGATAATTGGTGAGAAATGTTAGCAAGTCGAAATTTCCTTTTTATTAACATCAAGTTGATTTTGCTGAATGAAATGCCATTTAATCTTTACAAAGAGATCTTGCGGCTGCAAAATCTGAAATTATATCTTACAGGAACGGTTTGCAAAGTGAATAATAACTATAAATACTGATAAGTCGAACTCTTTTTCATTTACCCTTAGACGAAAAGATTGCCCACCAGTTTTTATATATAATTAGGTATGGACCTTAACAAAAGACTAACTTGGAAGCAAAATACATATGTACATATTACAGTAAAAAGAAATCACTTAAATATATTAACGAAGAAATTTTATTGGCTGTTGGGGCATAAGTCTGCTTTAAACCTTTGTAATAAGTTATAAATTTATAAGACTATTCTAAAATCAGTATGGACATATGTTATTCAATTATGGGGAACAACAAGTAGCTCAAACTTGGAAATATTGCAGCGATATCAGTCTAAAACATATAGATTTGGATATACCACTTATCATTGATTAAATAAGAAAATTCAGTATATACACGTTATCTCAAAAGACTATATAAGTAATCACTCGCATATCCTAACAGAAGAACTTAAAAGATTCCATATTCTTTATCTCCCATATAAGAAATAAAATTTTAAAAAATATCTGTAAATATGTAAATAAATATTATTAAACAAAAATTATTAAAAATTTATCAAATAAATCAAAAAAAATCAAATAGTTGACAAAATACAAATAGCAATAACACTTAAGTATTACTCAAACCAAAAAAGTGTATCTTAAGTAAAAACAAAAATTAGAAAGAAAAATGGTACATGAGATAAAAACAACGTGTAGCATGGGTTATGTTAACGTTAATTAGTGATGGTACAATTTTAATATTGATAGTGTGTTGTGTTGTGTTTACTGTAAAAAAAACTAATAATACCTTCCACAATACAAATAACTCTCGTATGCTCTTGCTAGTCATTATTTGTATAAATACAAACTTGAAATCACATTCAACCGAGCCACCTATACAGTGGCGGATACGTGGAAGCACACATGAACACCGATGATGGGAGTGTAGCGGCTCCCGAAAAACAACGTTGTTTTTGTTCTGCCGTGTAAGTTTAAATTAATTAGTGTTAAAATTTTTCCTTGTTACTTTAAAATTAGAGATGCACATCGCTCACGTGATTAGCGTGAATCATGCATGATCGTGAGCGGTTTTTGTTTCAATCACGTGAGCGTGAGTATAAAATACTTAACGTGAGTGAGCGTGCATGAGTAGATTTTTTCCGTGATTGTTTCGTGATTTTTTCGATTTTGGAAATTTTTTCATATTTTTAATAGGTACATGGTTTTTAATTTTATCATGAAGACGTTGTGCAAGTATGAATTAATGTACTGATGTGAATGAAACGAGTTTCGATTCGCGAACATTTGGAAGAAAAACATCTGTAATTCTCTTTCGTTTTTTCATTCGCGTTGAAGCAGACGTACAAGACCTAGAAATTTTAAGTTTTTCAAAGAAAGCTAAAGATCTTCAAATTCTGCAAAAATTGGCTAAACAAATACTGAGTGTACCGTTCAGCTCAGCTACAAGCGAAGGAGTTTTTCAACGCCAGGAAGAATACTTAAAGCATAAATCTAGATCATACTTAATCTTAATATTTTACACAGATTCCTTATGAGCTAGAAAATTAATGATTTTAATCAAAATATTATAAATATGTACATTATTTAAAATTTCCCTTCAAAACTTTAAAATAAAAGAAAATTTATATTTTCTTTAAGAATTTTCAATTGTCAAATTTAATTTGAACTACAAAGTTTGAAATCGCATGATATATATTCACATATGTGTAAATCCTGCGTGAGAACCCTACATTCGTACGCGTTTTCACATTAATATACAAATTTTTTGATTTTTCAAAAGAGAATCTTTCAACTTATGCATGGTGTTTAGTGATATATAAGTGTACTTTCGAATGGCATAAGTTATAATTTTTTAGCAGGCATTTGTTGCGAAATAATTGATCACAAAGTTTTGTGACGCACGCTACAAACAATCGAAGTAACTTTGAAAGTTAAACTGTGTTTTCGTAATTTTTTTGCGTATTTTGCATAATAAAGTATACAAAATATAGTTTCTAAAAGAAAGATGAATACAAGAGAATTCTAAAATAACTTACTTGCAGCCAAAAAGTTTTGTCGTTTTTTGTCAGAAGACATGAACCCTTCGTGACGCACCCTACGTGACCCACGATACATTTTTTCTATTATATTTCTTCTCTGAAATTTCATACCTAATTTCAATGTATCCAAAATAGTAAACACGAAATTTTTTTGCTAAAATTGAAGTGAATTCAATGTATAAAAATTTGGCTTTCGATCGGGCTATCTTCACTAACTAATGATATGAATACCTAAAAATGGTTCATTTCTGGTATGAAATTAGAAGATCTGAGGTAGGCTAGGATTTGTTAATAATTTGTGCATTAATGATCGTCGAAATACATTTATTTTACTTATAAAATTATATATCTTGTCTAACTAGAGTACGCCTAGTGGTCGAAATTCGACCGCCAGTTTAAACGTATACCTATTTTAGTTGCATTCATTTAAAGAGAAAAAACTACTTAATTACATATTCCCTTCCTCATGGCAAAAACAAGAAACAAAACAAATTTGCAGACAAACACGTACATTTATAAAAAAATCTTATTACCCATACACATATGTAAACACTCTCATCCCGTTGCTTGAACCAATACTTACATATGTAAATGCGTATACATGTGTATTTTTAGCATTTGTAGTGGTGTCAACCTTGAGCCTTTTATTAATTTAAAACTGAACCGATTTAAATAATATTTAATCGGGTCACTAAAGCTCAACAATGTTTACCATTTGGTAAAAGAATGAACTAAATCGGTTGGCAAACAAAGGAGAAAAAGCGATCTAAAAATTTGTCTTTGCCTATTTATATTTATATAGATATTCCTTAAAAAAAGATAAGAAATAAGTTGAATCACTATCAAATAATTTTGTTTGGTGGACTGTTTCTGGGACTTATCAATATATCAAAATTGAAAAATTGTATTTCAAAACTAACAAATTGTTTCAGAAAAGTGTAACTAAGTCTCAGTTAAACATAATTTTCCTCTTTTACTGCAGAATTTTCTAATTTTATATTAGATTTTTCTATTTGCATTCAGAAATTTTAATGTATAAATACTTATAGGTTGTGATTTTTCGTGAGTATTTCGTGAGCGTGAGTTTTCGTGATTGTGACTAACTTTTTTTTCCACTCAGGTGAACGTGAGCCAAAAATATTAGGTCGTGCATGAGTGAAATTTTCTGTCGTGAGCGTGAGTGAAAAGTCACTCACGATCCCATCTCTATTTATAATATTGTCTCATGTCCAATTCTTTCTGACTAAAAATGTTACGAACATCAGCCAAAATAATCATCACTTTGGATTACAAAAAACACATAAATCAATATTGTAAATATATTTGAAAATGTGTACATACATATACTTAATATTATATAAACTAAGAGTTTTTAAGCTTTATATAATGTAATGTTACATTTTAACCATTTACTTAATATTGTAAAAATAGATTGTAAATAAGAAGAAAAATTTAAAAAAGTATTCCTTAACTGAATTAGTATTTTCCTTCTTAATCTATATACATATATAAAATTTAATCTGTGTTTGTATGTTTGTTTGTGTGTTCATTATAGGGCGTCAACCGGTGCGACCGATCGTTTTGAAATTTCAGAACTGTTTTACCGATGACAAGGATTCAAATAAGCATTTTTTTAGAAAAACTTGGGGGAATAGGGCACCATCATACAAAGCAATTTTTAATTTCCCTATATCTGTATTACTAAAATAGTGAGGCTCTCCAAATTTACTGTGAGCGGTTCTTAAAAAAAATAAAACTTTCAGAAAAATCTCAAAGGTATCTGAGGAAAAAAGGGGTACCTACATAGGAGGTAACTATTAATTTTCTCATGCCTGTACGACTAACAGAGTGAAGCTTTCTAAATGATACGTGTGTTGTTCTCTAAATAACGCGTGATTTCGAGAAAAATATTGACGGTATAGAAGTTTGGAATCGGGTACCCCCGGGAGGTAACTATAAATTTTCTTATATCTGTGCAAATAGAGAAGTGAGGCCTTCTAAATTCGAAAAATGTGTTATTTTAAGAATAATGTGTGAGTCCCAGCCAGATATTGGCGGTATAGAATGGGGGAAACGGTTCCCCCATAGGATGTAATTATAAATTTTTTCATATCTGAACAAATATATGATTGAGGCTTTCTAAATTCGGTAAGTTTTATTCTTAGAATAATGTGCAATTCCCAGAAAAATACTGGTGGTATAGGATGGGGAAAGGGCTACCACCATACAAAGAAATTATTAATATTTCTTCATCAGCACAAATACAATAGTCAAGGTCGCGAACTTTTATGTGGGTTACTCTTAGAACAAACTGCAATATCTAGCAAAATAATGAGGGTATCAGTGGGTGGAGGAAAGTCCCGTCATATAAGGTAATTATTAAGTTTCTCATATCTATAAAACTATTGGAGTAAGGCTCTCTACATTTGATGCTGTTGCTCTTACAATAACGTGAGATTTTCAGCAAAATCTTGGTGGTATATAAGGGAGAAACGAGTACCCCATGCAAAGTAATTAATAATATTCCTATATTAGATCAAATACAATAGTTAAGCTCTAAAATTTTTATAAGCATTACTGTTAGAATAATCAATACGTGGAGACAGGTACAGGTTAGTTATTAACTTTCAGTAGTATGTTTGTGTATATTTTCAGTACAAAAGTCTGCTCATGCCTGGCTGGGAAACGTGATCGTTAAAAATATGTTTCTTGCTTCATATATTTTATGAGCATTTATTTAAAATATGAGTTTTCCAGCCCTGAATGGGAATTTGAAATGTGGTTGTGATATTCAAACACATTTTTTTAATTGATAAGAACACATTTTTTTAAAGAGCATTAAATATATTCTTATCAATTTTTATAATGCTTCATATTAAAACAATATTCTTGTATCAGGAGGTTTCATAAAATTTGTGTTCTGTATTAAGGAGTTTAAAAAAAATTTATTTGTAAATTTTTTATGTAAATTTTTTTGTTGCTTTCACATGCCAGATTTGCATGTCAGTCAGGGGTTTTCTATTGAATATCAGCCCTGAAACTTCTATCCGAACACTCCTACGAGGACAACTCTGTTGAATGTTTGTCAGGAAGCTGGAAATTTTCAATTATGTCATTGCTGCAACCTTAGATTATGTATGCTCATGCAAAAATCAAACAAACCATAAAACCATATTAATTCTGGCACTGTGTTTTCTATAAAGTTCGATATCGAAATGCTGGATACATGACTGTAATTAAAAAATATTTATCTTTGTCAATGAAATAAACACATTTAAATTTTTAGTAAAAAATCTATAGTATATTTATATAATTCTTATTCAAAATTTTATTTTACAATTAAATCTTAAGCAAAAAAAAATATGTGTACTATGTATTATTAAACTTTATAAAAAATACAATTTTTACATTTAGATAAATTATAGAAATTTATTATTTTTTTGCTTCTTCTTGCAATTCGAAATTTTTCCTTTTATAATTCACACAGCGACAGGTATCAGGTCCACATCTAGTAGTTTCTTTAGACCAAACACATGAGGATGTTCACCAAATTTATTTTCATTTATTTTCATGTTGTTTGTATGCTCTAAATATGATTGAATGTTAACAAGTTCTTGTTTTATGTTCGTTGGAAATGGTGTTGGAGAAATTTTTTAAGAAATTATATATTTCTTTTAGTTGCATATTGTTAATTACTAATTAATATGTAATGTTTGCGAATAATCTTTAACGTTAATTGTTCATGTATTTATATCATTTATACGCCGACTAACTATAGGATTTCATTTCTCTTTATAATCGCTTTCATAAGGAAGTATATCGTCACCCATTTCATAGTTATATTCAAAGCAACAAATATTGAGTTTGCGATAAGCATAGTTACTTTAATATCTACATCGCAGTCTTATTTCTAAATCTTCATATTTTAAGTTGAAGTGTCGATAGAATACCCAGAACTTTCAATAATACCACCAATATTAGTTTCCTTTTCAATCAAATCCTTCCTAAATGCTTCGATTGCTTCATCTATAGTAAAGTGTTTATATCCTACATCATTACACATCTGATCATACGAACTTAATGGTGATTTTGTAGTTGTTGTTGTTGTTGTAATTTCCTCATTTTTCAATTGAAGTGATAAATGTACTCTTACATTCACAGAACCATTTTGATGTTTAATTTGAAAATCTAAATATTTGCTAGTTTCACCATCTAACTTCACATGTTGTTGATTATAAGGATTTTGATTACTATGGAATACAATGTTAAACTGAATGAGAATTATTAAAAATACTGAAGCGAATGAATTCATATTTTTCCTTCAATGGTTGATAGTATAGTAGTATGAAAACATTATTCGATAACCATTTTATACGTTTGAGTATAGTTTTTAACATCAATTATGTTTATGTTATTTAAATTATGTGAAAATCAGATATTCGATCTCTTTCAATTTCACCATTACTTAATATACGTTCATCATTAACTTCACGATATTTATAACAACTTATTTTCAGGTATCGTTTCTCGTATATACTATCATATGTACAACGAATAGGTACATCAACATTATCATATTTAAGATTAAAATGTCGGTAAAATGACTCATTAGAGTCCAGTATACCACCAACATTTGGTTCCTTTCCAATTAATTCCTTACGAAATGTCACTATAACGTCATCTTCTGTAAACAATTTTTGGGTTAATAATGAAGCGCTTTCATTTATTTTCTTGGGTGAATCAGTAGTTATTAACGAAGAATAATTATACAAATTGATTATTCTGAGTTTCATCATTTAAATCCTCTTTTTCATAGTTTTCCTCCTCTTTTTCATCTTTTTCAAAGAACGATGTTGATGTAGTAGTAGTAGTTATTGATGTTATATCAACATCATCATTCATTTGATAGTCATTATCTCTTGATTCTAATACTTTACTTTCTTTTAACATTACAAAGGATATATTTATTTTTAAAACATCTTCGTTGGGGAGTGTAAAATTAAATTCCAAACTTTTTGTGTTTTCTTCTATAAGTGGAGTACTGATAATAGACAATGGTAGTGAAATACCATATACTACTTTTAATACAATAATCAAATAAAAAATGATGAATTTCATTTTGCGTTCGATAAGCGATATAATATGCTCACTGTACTAAGGTTAGAGATGAAACGATAAAAAATTATATTAATATTGCTTCCTTCCTTATATACCCTAAAATATTTTCATTTCAATTTTTTTAATTTCACAATTTCATTAGTTAACCTAAACAAATCTTGAACGAAATAAAAACAAATTAATTTTAGTAAAAAAATATTTATATAATATATTATATTTATTTATTTAAATCTTACTTATTTTAATATTATTTTATATAAGTTTTTTTATTTCATTTGTAAGAGGAATATATTCAAACATTCTATCATGTATAATTAAACAATATGCAAATGTTTCGGTTGGTATATTCTTAAGCGTCTTCAATTCAATACGAATATCTATTGGTCCAGTTTTAACAGTCTCATTTTGATGTGTTACATCTAAGACAATTATTGGCGCTATTGATTTAAAGTCTTCTCGTGATAGTAAGGGTTGTGGATCTCGTGAATAGTAACTTTGTTGAAAATTTTGATACATATCGTATAGTAATGCAAACCGATTTCGATCAAATTTCAAGTTTAGATCATCATACGGATATACGTCAGAGTTTAGATGTACTTTTATATTTGTTAAATCACAGTGTTGAAATGTGTTATTATTATTATTGTTACGAAATGCCAAAAGCAGGAAACGTGGTCTTTCATTTTCACTTGCAAGCTTAACATTCCATAATGCAGTAGTACTTTCTGGAAGTGAAGGATAGTAATACATATCCCAACTTCTAAAAGATACATTTAATGCCCGGCGGCTATTAATTGTTTGAAACATTTCTAATTTGTGAACATCATCAAGTTGAACATGTGGCACTTTCCATGAAATATTCAGAATAGTTAACTTAGCTTTTTCAGTTAATACCTTAGATTTAAAACTTGTTTATTATCTTTTACCCTTAATAAGATTAATTCATGTTTCGAGTTAACTATTATTTTATTAAAATCTTCAGCAAAGCCTAGAAAATTTTTCAATGGTACACAAAAATTGAAATAACCGCTAATAAGCGCCAGATTTTTGTCACTGTTGGTTGGAGCCCATCCAGCATTAATCAAGTTATTGCTTTTAGAAGTATTTAACGAAACATAGTTTTTAATTTCTGATGCAATTCCTAAATGTCGTGTACGATCAATTTCTATTCCATTTAATTCATATCGAATCTCATCAAAGAGATGTGTCCTACAATTGTTCAGTAGCTGTATATTTGCAGAGATTGTTGAGTCTTCTTTTGTTACATAACCTTCAATATAAAGCGTGCTTTCACTTGGTAAAACGTATAAATCTTGGTTTTGTATTGATATTCGGATTTCATCATTGTTTTTGAAAAATTGTAAGTATGAATTATAGCTGTGATACTCTTTTTTAATAATTGAATTATCAAATTGCGGTTTGTCTAATACATTAATTAAACTATTAATTTTTAAGTTTTTTTGTTTTTTTTTAAACACAGAACCTCTAATCGTTTTTAGTTGAAATCCTAAATATCGTAAAATTATCGATTAGTTTTATTTAAAGTGTTTCGTTGATGTTTGCTTGTTTGATATATTAGCTTTTTATTATATAACTTTCGTTTACCAGAAGAAACTCTCCTTGATGTGTGTTGTGTTGCAGATGATGATAGAGTGATTGGTGAATCCTTATACAAACTATTTTTGTTGAATATAATCATTCTTTAATAGGTTTCAAATGTAATCTAATAGATATTTTTTCTCCACGAAAATTTATTAAGTTTCCGTCCTGATCGACAACTCTTAAAGCCAGTGTAGATATTTCTCTCGAATTTATAGGTAAATATATTGATTAGCCGGTCTTTCTGTTATTTTATATCCTGTACTAACGTCAAGTGAAAACTGATGAATAGTATGTGCTGACACGTTATTTATATATGATCCATTCATAATATTACATTCAATGATTACTGTATTAATATTTGTTATATCAATTGTTTTATCTGAAAAATGTTCCAATTGTTGTCGTAATACTCTCTTACTAAAACAAAGCAAAGATCCAATTGATCGTTCTTTATTGAAATAGATGGGGTCTTTTGTACTTTTTATAGATGTTACAAACGTATTAAAATTGCCATTAATATAAAGATCACCTTCATTAGTTAAATCATGATATTTATCTTTTATTAAATCCACTACATCAGAAAACTCATAAGATCCCACAGGAATCTCAATTATATAACCACCAATATGAAATAAATTGTTTTCAACATCAACATTTGGTATTGTGTGATAAGTATCGAAGCTTATTAATCCACAAACATAATTCTTAGCAAACACAATGGGAGGCAAATAGTTTGCCACAAGTACTGAAGAATATCCGTTTAACGTTAATGTTAACGACATCTTAACGTTCGATGAATGAATTAATCAGTTTTAAATTAATACGATTTCTTTTAATCTTTAATACGTTATTCTTAATCCAAGAATTGTGTTTTGATGAAAAGCCTAACCATTTAACATATATCATGCTTCCTTTTCTCTTCAAAACTTTTTCAGCTAAATACGTTTGTGGATATTTTGTTTTCAATCAGCTCAAATTCGTAAAAAATATATGTTTTAGGATTTGTGTTTCTTATAGTTTTAACTTTAAAAAGTTCTGTAGTCCAATTTGCTGTATAACCTTTTTTAATACATGTTTATATTTACTTATTCGAACATCATCACCAACTCTAAACTTTGCTTTTTTAAAAATTTTCAAATTATTATAGACCGTATCTAAAAGAAATTTTTCATTAGAAGAATTTACTTCATTAGGCGTCATTTTTATTGTTCTATGAAATGTATTATTATATTTATCGACGAGTTCTTTATATATATTTATCCATTTATATGATCCTTGATAGCTAAACTCTTTCCACATCATGGTTTTTAATGTTCTATTAAATCGTTCTACTATTGGTGCTTCCAAAACACTATATGTTGAATAATGTTTTATTGGATATGATTCCATTAATCGTTGATATTGATTATTATAGAACTCTTTACCATTATCTGTTTGCAAGTTTTTTGGATGACGATTACTATTATTAAAAATACTTTTCATAGCATTCGTTACATTTAAAGCAGTTTTGTTTTTTACCGCTACAGCCCATGCTTTCTTTGAAAATGTATCTATTACAGTTAATAGATATCGATATCCGTTATTCTTTGTTTCATAACTCCCCATCTCAACTAGATCCGATTGCCATAAATCATCAATTCTTTTAACAATAACTCGTCTTCTTTTAAATTTTTTTTCGCTTGTTTATGTAACTCATCCACTACTTCTCTTTTATCAATATTCATATTATATATATGTGTATTATTCTAATCGTATAAACATATTTAAAAATCATTTAATAAATTATATTAGCTTCTCTTCAATAATAGATATTATTTTGTTTTTATGATTATTATGACCAGCACTCTCTGATGAAAGAAGTAAACGTAATCTGTCAACTAATTCATTAGGATTATCCCAATATATATAGTTGAGTTTACTATTAACTATTTATTAATTAACGGCTTAATTACATGTTGATATTTATATGAATTTGAACCTTTTAATTGAGCTTCTGCTTGAAACTGACGTTTGTATACATTTGTAATCATTAAGATTTCTCTATAATTTTCTAAATCTTTTTCAGAGTAATGTAAAGGTTTTGAATGAAATAATAATTGAAATAATCCTGGTGTCATATTCCACTTTGTACTTCTCAATTGAAAATAGTTGTCATCATTAAATTTTAGTTCGTTATTAACATATCGCCAATTTCCTCTTTCGTCTATGTTGAAGCCATAAACTTTATCTATTTGATTATTATTTAGAAGCAATTTAATATTTTCTTCAAGTGTAGATTTAGTTTTATATTATTATCATTTTCAATAACTCGATTATAGTCTTCAGCATCATCATTAGTATCAGAACTTTCATCGAAACTATTATCATCTGATAGTGGTGTAAGTGTTGTATCTGTTTTATCTTCATTAGGTTGATTGTATTCTGATTTATAATTATCTAATTTCATCTCATCTTTCAACAAAATTTTTGATTGATAATCAGCAAGTTTTTCACTTATCATATTCAAAGGTTTAGTTATGGGTTTAAATGAATCTTCCAATAAATTATGTTTATCTACTTCATTTAATTTTATGTTTTTTAATTTTTCCTTTAATACTTTTCTTGTCTGAACAATACCTTTTAACAATTTATTATTCATTTTAATATGCTTTATATCTCCCCTGTATTTGGTTACAACCTGCTTAATATCTGATATGTATCTGGTCTGTATCTGATCTGTATCTGGTCTGTATCTGGTCTGTATCTGATCTGTATTTGGTCTGTATCTGGTTTATATCTGGTTACGAATCTGGTTTATATCTGCTTACGATCTGTTTTATATCTGGTTACGATCTGCTTTATATCTGTATGAATTCGTCAAAACCTTTTCTATATCTTCCTTTATTTTTAGGATCATCCTTGCTTACATCTACAAATCCATATTTATCTTTCCAACACTCTCCACAAATCTTTGTAAACTCTTTAAACGACATATCACCAATAACATGATCATTATATATATGTCTTAAGTTCATTTCATCTTGTTTAATTATTATAATCATATTTGCATTGTCACGTATTAGATGTTTAGGAATTTTTGTCATATGTTTGACATAGATAAAAACAATCAATATGCTTATGTCTACCCATACAAAAGTAATCTCTTATAAAAGTATTTCGTTTTTCACAAATAACGTCATCGAATATAATTATAGAATGTGGTTTTGCCTTAATCGGACTTAGAACTTTTTAATTTTCTGAAAACGTAAACAGATTTATCTCCTTTATTGGATTAATTAATGTCTTTAGATAGCAATACTTTGGTTGATATAATGATATGGAATAAATGTAAATATTTTTAAAGGTAAGACCATTAGGGCTTTCTATTAAACTAATCATCACATTAGTTTTTCCGCAATTTGATGGTCCTACAATTAGTGTTCGTGTAGAATTTGGTAACAATGTATTATGTACAGTCTTTTGTTTATTTTCTTGCG